>CM053032.1:250571159-251043659 GCA_028564925.1 Lithobates sylvaticus
TTTTCCGTGTCTCTTACAATGGCGCTGCTTAACATGCTTCGAATTGATTGAACGAAAAAATTCATACATTCGTAACTTTTTTTTTCGATTCGTAATTTTCCGTGTCTCTTAAAATGTAATAATAGCATACACATTACATAAAATTATGAATTATGCCCCGAATCCGAATCTACGAATGTTACGAATGTACGAATAAATACGAATGCGTCCGAATTTCGAATAAACGAATAAACGAAAATGAAACTAACGAAAAAACGAATCAACAAAAAAATAACTCTTACGAATGTACGAATCGTTACGAATACGAACACCGACGACTTACGAATTTACGAATCGTTACGATTCAACGGAAACGAAAATAAACAAATTTTTTTGTTGTGCACATGTCTAGAACTTATTATTTAAACAGAACCCACAATGGGAAAAAGCTTTGCTGTAATTGCAAGATACCTTTCATTAACAATAGCCTTAGTTACACCAACAACAGCAGCCCTGGAAATGGTGTCAAATTATCAGTCACTATGACCAGTGCCAATTAAACAGGTTCTGCAAAGAAAATGTTATTTTTCTTTTTCTTGAGTCACATTTACAGTTTGTGCTGGACTGATGACGAACTCTGAGACATGACACTTCGGTTAGGGAGATCTACTTACCTAGAGCTTGCCGATGGCACTTTGCACAAACAACAACACCGATTAGGGGTAGTTGCCTTGTTAGTGGACGTCATGTCTTTAGAACTTTTTTTTTTGTTTGAAAACTATAGCTAGCTGTCCCATCTTTGCAGGTGAAGAATACTGTGAGCTGTCATGCTTGGGTTAGGCCTCATGCACACTGGATATATTGCTATCACTCCTAGATTTATTTCCTCTTGGCAGCGGTGTTTTAGCAGACAAAATGCTTGGTGCTGGTAAACGTGTGCATTTAGGCACGTTTAGGTGTGTCAAGGGCTTGGGCATTAATTAATTTATTAGGCAAAAGGATAATTTATTCTGGCCATTGAAATGCATGATCACGCAGGTGCGAAATGTGCCTAGCGCTTAGGCACATTTAGGCATTTCAAGTGTTTCGTCTGCCAAAACTGCTGCTCCTTGATGCACTGGCTGTGGGGTTTTTTTTTCTGCCTCTAAACGCCTATGTGTGTGTAGCACCCTCCTAGATAGGAGCTTGGTTTTAGATAGATAGAACTATTATGTGTTTTGATAGGTATATTTAGTTGCCACACTGTAGTCAGTGAAGCTGCATTCTTCTAGTCAGGTCTACTCAGTGTTTTTCAGCTGCTGCCAGTCTGATAGCTCCCTCTGCATCCAGAGAGCTTGAGAAGTTTCTGGATGATAGGTGTGGAGCTAGGCAGATGGCAGCATGAATATTGATGGAACACTGGCCTATCCCAGAGCTTTGATGGCATGCTGGGAGACTGTACAGGGCCATCTTTAACGCAGGGCAAAAGGGGCAGCTGCCCCAGGCCCAGTCATTGTTGTGGGGCCCAAAGCTGCTGCCCATTGAGCCCACACTGCCTGAAAATAGTTGATTAGTGGATTCGGGAGGGTGCAAGGAAATTTTTGCCCAGGGTCCAATCAATATTAAAGATGGCCCTGAGACTGTATGTATTCTGTGAACACACTGAGCTCTGGGTCTTTTCCAGGAGTGGATTAGTCCAGCCTGGAGGGCACGCTGCCCTCCCAAACAATGCTAAGATGTCTACTGCCGGGGCGTGTCCAAGATGGCGCTGGGAGCAGACGTTTCTTAACAGAGCTCCCGTCTCCGGCGGCTAATCCTCACTATATCCTCGTGTAGGATCTCACATAATCCCCTGTCCCCGGTCCCTATATCGGCAGGAACACTGGGCGATGCCCGGGGGGAAGAAATTTAGCCAGAAGAAGTACACTGGAACCCCGCTAAAGACCCGGGCTGCGTCGGGGCCTGCTACGCACGTGGCACAGCACATGGAGTCCCAGACGGACCCCCCTCCGGACGGAGGGATACAAGCAGGATCGCCGGCCTTTGAGGCACTGATGCTGGCTATAACCACCTGCCAGGCGGCCCTCACGGCAAAAATCGACCATGTACAGGCGGAGACGGCTATCATCCGGAGGGACATGGACAAGTTCCGGGACCGGATATCGGAGGCAGAGAGGCGGGTATCCGACGCGGAGGACACCCTGCGGGGACATCACACAGACATCCAGGCCCTCTACCTCAAGGTAAAGCATCTTAAAGCGAGAGCGGAGGACGCCGAAAACCGCAACAGGAGGAACAACTTGCGGGTCCTCGGCCTCCCCGAGGGTGCTGAGGGAGCGGATCCTGTGGCCTTCATGGAGGCTCTGCTGCCTACCCTCCTTCCCCGAGCACAGTTCTCACAGCACTTCTCCATTGAGAGGGCCCACCGCATGCCTGCGTCTCGAGGCCCCCAGGGAGCGCCGCCGCGGACTTTTATTTTTAAGTTCCTCCACTACCGGGACCGGGACACGGTGCTCAGAGCAGCACGGCTGCAGGGAGAACTAAAATTTGAGAACGCTAAGATCCTAATTTTCCCGGACTACTCGGTAGAAACTCAACGCCAACGCAAGTCATTCGACCATGTCAGAGGCCTCCTGAGACAGAAGGGGATAAAGTATAGTATGCTTTTCCCGGCAAGACTGCGGGTGCAAGACGGGGAAAGAGTACAATTCTTCACATCACCCAGAGAAGCTGCGGCGTGGGCCGAATCGCTCCAACGCTGATCTGCCTCAGGTATGCTGATTACATGTGCTGAAATGCTGCTGTGACTGCCTAGACTCATGCTGGACTTTTTTCCCTATGTGCCTGTGACTGAGTAGGGCTGATGCTTGTGTGATGGAAGCCCCCCCCATACACCTATATACATTGTGGAAAGAGATTTTGGGGATGTATGGGGGTCAGCGGAGGCTGTGTCTTGATACAGAAACCTGTATCTCCCCATTCTGCCTTACCAAATATTCTGCAGAGAACTGGTGACTGTTTGACCATCGCATCTGAAGACATTGCATGGGAGACTTATGTAGACCCCCTCCCCACCATCCTAAACTGGGACCATCTCCCCCTTTCTGAACCAGTATCCTCTTGAACACAAGACACTGAAAGGCACAAGTTTTTCCCCCCCCCAGCAACAGTAAAGACAACTTCAAGCTCGGTACAGGCCATGGTGGGCAGTCGCAGCGGCTTTAAAAATCCCTTGAGGAATGGGGTGGAACAGGATGAACACCATATCCCTCCTGAACTGGGGTTTGGCACTCGTCACCTATCCCGGCTGACTTTGTTTTCCTCCTGCCCTGTCACCCCCCTCCTTTTTCCCTATTTTTAAATTTCTTTTTAATTTTTTTTTTTGCTTTTATTTTTTTATCCCCCCCCTTCTTTCTACAAGTACTGTGCCCCCGGGGACCCGGGAGATCCACACCCAGAATCCTCTCGGACACTAGAAGGACTGTAAGTTCTGTTTAGATGTCCTTCCACAAGGATTGCAGCGGGAGGTAAAGCGCCTCTTTTACATTGCCCTCATGCTAGGCCTCGAGCCCAGTTTTCTTTTGGGGAGGGAGGCCCTCCGACCGACTTGGCGGATGGGCAGGGTGGGGGAGGGGGTTTATGGTTATGTTGGGCTGCCGTTGCAAGCCCCCAGTTTATGCTTCTACAAAACGTGTATATGACAATGTGGCTAGGGATTACCTTCTATTCTAATGTGTATAATGCTATGTCCACAGGATGCTCTTCCAGGTCCGGAAGCTTGATCAGTGGAGGACTGACTAATATTGTTTATCCTCTCATACTTCTCAGTGCCATTAATGTCCTCCCTTAAGGTTCTCTCCTGGAACACGAGGGGATTAAACTCCCCTATCAAACGCTCACTGGTCTTCCAGTTTGTCAAATCTTATCACCCTCATATTTGCGTGTTCCAGGAGACCCACCTAGTAGGTAAAAAAACATTCAGCCTTAAAAAACCATGGGTTGGTTATCACTACCACTCAACCTACTCTACCTTCTCCAGAGGGGTTAGCGTCTTGGTGTTAAAGTCGCTTCCCTTCAAGCTCCTTGATCTAGCTCTGGACCCGGGGGGCAGGTATGTAGTGATCCATGCACTAATACACAGCATACCATGGATATTGGTAGGACTTTACCTTCCACCTCCGGCCTCCCTACAGATTCTAAACCAGGTAACGGCAAAGATAGCAGAATTCTCAACCGAGAACGTGCTGATTATGGGGGACTTCAACCTGGTACCAGATGCGGGACTTGATAGGCTTCTGACGACGGGCACTACTCGCCGGGGCTTGTCGGACTGGGCAGCTACATATAACCTGACTGATCTATGGCGGTGGAAGAACCCACAAGCCAGAGCATACACCTGTCACTCGGCCTCCCATAGGACATTCTCCCGTATTGACTTAATTTATGCGGGTGAATCTGCCCTTCCGAGGGTGCGGGATGTTTTGATTCTCCCTAGAGGGGTGTCGGATCATGCCCCGCTCATGGTGGAACTGGACCTCTCCATTGCCCCGTCTGACAGGCTCTGGCGACTATCTAGGTTCTGGGTTACGGACGAAGCTGTGGGAACTAGGTATCGAGCTGACTTAGAGACATACTGGACAACCAACTCCGGCTCGGCTGCAGTTTCCTCTGTCTGGGACGCGTTTAAGGCGTTCTCTAGAGGACGCTTCCAGAGCATTATAGCTGAGGTCAGGAGAGAACGTAGAAAGGAACTGACGGACTTGGAGGCCGAGAGTAGTAGGCAAGAGGCACTGTATGTTAGGTCACGGGACCCACAGATTTACAAACGACTGCAGTCCCTGTTGAGGGAGGTCCTCCTCCTCAGGACGACCCTGACACAGAAAAGACTCCTTTACCAGACTCAGAGAATATTCGAACAAGGGGAAAAAACTGGCCACCTCCTGGCATGGTTGTCTAGGGAACAGACGGTGGGCATGACTATAGGACAGATTCAGTCCCCTGACGGTTCGATTCTTACTACCCCAGAAGAAATTAACCGCGAATTTGCCTCCTACTATCAAACGCTGTATAGATCCCAAGTCACTTACGATTCACTGGAGCTGGCTAACTACTTGGAGGACATTCCTATTCCATCCCTCACCCCCACATATTCTAAAATGTTGGATGCCCCAATAACAATTGAGGAAATTCAGAAGGCCCTCAAAATGATGCAGACAGGTAAAACGCCGGGACCGGACGGCTTCCCGGTGGAATTCTACAAGGAATACTTAGAGCTACTAGCCCCTAGATTACACACCCTCTTGACCGCATCCATGGAGGACGGAACACTCCCGGACTCAATGAATGAGGCGATAATCGTAGTGATTCACAAGCCGGGGAAGGATCCCAATCTTTGCTCCTCTTACCGCCCCATATCTCTCCTTAATGTTGATACGAAGATCCTCTCAAAAGTTCTGGCTAACAGACTGAATATAGTTATAACAGCACTGATTCACCCTGATCAGACAGGATTTATGCCAGGCAGGGGGACGGACATCAACATTAGGAGACTGCACACACACATTGCGATGGCCTCGACGGGAGAGCCTGGGGTGGTGGCCTCACTCGACGCAGAGAAGGCCTTCGACTCGGTCGAGTGGGGCTACCTATGGTCAGTCCTTGCGAGATTTGGATTCGGGCCTAAATTCCTCACATGGCTACGGATGTTATATGCGCAGCCCAGGGCACGTATACGCACTAATGGGACCCTATCGGAGGCATTTGAGCTGGGGAGGGGTACAAGGCAGGGATGCCCGCTCTCCCCAGCGCTATTTGCCCTGGCATTGGAACCCCTGGCTACACTCTTTAGGGCGGACGAGGCAATCAGAAGAGTGAGGGTCGGAGTGGTTGAGGAAAAGATTTCCCTCTACGCCGACGACTCCCTTCTCTACCTGGCGGATTCAGAGGGGTCCTTGCAGGCAGCTCTGACTGCCTTTGACAAATTTGGTAGATTTTCGGGCATTCGAATCAACTGGGGCAAATCAGTCCTCTTTCCCCTGAATCGGCCAATCCCTCTGGTAGACACGAACACGCCCTTGCACTGGGTGGAGGAATTTACCTACCTGGGGGTGAGGGTGGGGAGAGTCCTGTCAGGATATCTAGACAGGAACATTTATCCACTACTGAACCAGCTGGAGCAGAAATGCCATGCCTGGAAGAGCCTCCCTCTGTCCCCGGTGGGTAGAGGGAACTTAATAAAAATGATATACCTTCCAAAGTTCCTTTATTACTTCAGACAGACCCCAGTCCCTATCCCCAAATCATTCTTTCGCAAACTCGACGGTCTTTTAATCTCATTTGTTTGGGCTGGGAAACCTCCAAGGGTGGCAAAGACTACCCTCTACCTCCCACTGGCTGGCGGTGGTCTGGCATTCCCCAATTTTTTGATATACTACTGGGCAGCAGTTCTAGTTACAGTGAGGTGGTGGTTCTCGCAACCACGCCAAAATCCATCAGTTAACCTTGAAGCAGCACTCCTCGGTTCCTACGCAGCGTTATCCAACCTCCCATATAGAGGGGCAAAGGCCGCTCCCACAGTGACGGGTCCGATGAAAACCACACTCCAGGTTTGGAGGGCGTCTAGGGCTGCCCTCCTAAAGCCAGACTGTGTCTCACCCCACACCCCGCTTTGGGCTAACCCGGCACTACCTCACCTGGCAACAGTCCCGGACCCGGCAGGCTGGGCCACACGAGGTATTACCACTTTGAAACAAGTCATGCCACAAGGAGTTATAACCCCCTTTAGAGAACTCCAGCTAGCGCATAATCTACCTAGAAGCTTCCAATTTAGATACTACCAGCTCCAACATGCCCTTAGAGCTCAGTTCCCCACCCGAACTAGGCTAGAGC
Source organism: Lithobates sylvaticus (assembly GCA_028564925.1). NCBI lineage: Eukaryota > Metazoa > Chordata > Amphibia > Anura > Ranidae > Lithobates > Lithobates sylvaticus. The sequence goes on from CM053032.1 coordinate 250,578,006, forward strand.
CAGACTCGATTGAGAGACTCTTAATCTCAGGAAGACTAGACAAACCCCTCTCATCCTTGTACTTGTACCTCACGGTGGCTCATGACGTGAAAAGCGACCGGGTCATGGTTAAGTGGCAGAATGACATCCCGACCCTTGGACAGGAGGAATGGGAAGAATGCCTGACATCATTTATTCCATCCATGATAGCAGCTAGAGACAGATTCATACAGTTAAAATTCATACATAGGGCCTACTATACACCAAAAAGACTGGCAGGGATCTACCATACTCTGAGCCCTAACTGCACTAGATGTGGCCAGGAGGAGGGGACCTTCTTCCACATGGTTTGGTCCTGTCCGAGACTACAAACTTTCTGGAACTCAGTGATTGACACCCTGGAATTAGTTAGCGGAGTGCGGATCGCACCGGACCCCCTAACCATCCTCCTTAGCCATCTGGAGGATGTGGAGGGGGATCGCTACCTGAAGCTGTGCCTCACCTTCCTGCTATTCTACGCCAGAAGGGAAATACTCCTTAAATGGAAACTGAAAGAACCCCCAACCCGATCATCCTGGCAGAAGTCAGTGAATAATGTCCTACCATTATACCGCATCACATACGAGAGTAGGAACTGGCCGCAGAAGTACGACAAGATCTGGTCGAGCTGGATCAACGCGTGTGGATAGGCCCCTGAGGAAGGGGAGGATCCCATGCGGTGGTCCATATCTTATTGAACCCGCACGACGGTCAGGAGCACCGACCAACTCCTATTAGAATTGCCCCAAGGTTATCTTGGCCCGGGCGGTCCGGAGGTGGAACTTGTACCCCCCCCCCCCCCTCCCACATCCCTCTCACACCCCCCTGGTAAAGAATGAAGGGTTGAGAAAAAACCCACGAGGGAACATAAAACCCAGCAATTCCATGAGTAAAAGACTCCTGTGGAGACGCCCCCCCCACCTAGGTAATAACTACACCTTATAACAACATAGGCTGGAAATGTAGCCCAGCGACACCTTAATAATATGATGATAGTGCTATGTTTCCTCCCTGTGTCGGCGAATTGAAAGTCATATTGTCCTGCATGTACACATATCATACTGTATGAAGCAGTTTTTGTTGTTGTTTGTATTGTTTGTATTGTGTTTGTCCCAAAAAACTTTAATAAAAACGTTCTGTTAAAAAAGATGTCTACTGCCGTGAGGCCTCAGGTGGGCGATGCTGAGACTACGGAGCTTGAAAGAATGTTGATTGAGGAGGGCTGTCCACTGAAGATCTAGTCTGGTATCAGCAGAGTAAGGTGTCACTAGGAAGTTGGAAGGAGGCAACCAGCTGTCTTTAGACCTTGAATGAATGAATGAATGACTTGTATGCAAACTGAATCGCCTCAAAGGCACTTGATCTGACCTGCGTTGATTCCTTCTTAGAAGAGGTGGGTCTTGAGTTTTTTCCTGAAGGCCCGATGGCTTCCTTCCAAGCGGATGTTCGTACCTTGAGTGAGTACAGATGCTTGTACAGACGCTTCTGTGAGATCTTGGAGACCTTTGTGCCTTTGCCACTCCTCTGGTGCAAGAGAGTCAGCTGTGGGTCTGTTTAAAGGGGATATTGGCTGGTGTTCTAAAGAGCTGTGTCTAGCGAATCTTCTACTTAAAGGGACTCTATTTCTGTGGCTCTAAGAAAGAGATTTACAGTTATTACTACTACCATAAATCTGAAGTATACTGTTTGCTACGGTACAAGCACCAATTTTATTATAGCATGTTCTGAAGAATACCTAAGTCCTCGAGTTGTACATAGTTCTGTTTTTTGGAGTATCCCACCACTACCCTCAACCCTATCCAAGGTCTCCTGAAATAAAAACAACAAAAACAAGACCCCAGACTGGTTATTGAAGAAATGTGTGAATGAGCCTATGTGCTTGGCTGTGGGGTGAAGCTTGTGGTGAAGACCTAGACAGTAATACACATGGGCTAACACGCAGGAGTGGTCAGGGGCAGGAAAAAAAAAAAGGCAGACGCCTGTAGGAGCAACAGAAAAAATGTCCAGTGTGCCAAAGTCCTCCTTAACATGTGGCAATGTGGAAACGCAGGCAGAATCACGGCGATTCTGCCCTCAATTCCAAATCGCACTGCAAAATTGGCAAAACGCACCAGTCGTGTTTGGATGCCATTTATTTTTAATGGCACCTCAAACGCGGTGTGGTTTTGCCCTGATTGTAGCAACAAACTGCATCGCACAAAGCTTGTCACTTAAAAGAATCTCCTGCTCCTTCTTGGGCGACAAGCTTCGCATGACGGCATTTGCCACAATTGCTGTGCGATTTATCTGCGACAATCGCGGCAAAACTGCACCACGTTTGAGGTGCCATTGAAAATGATTGGCACCCAAACATGTGTGCTGTGTTTTGCCACTATTGCAGTGCGATAGGAATCGCAGGTAGAATGTCGATTCTGCCCAGGATCCCAAATCGCCAGATGCAAACCGGGCCTTAATGTGCAAGTTCACCTTTTCTATAAATAAAATAAAAATAAATCCTCATTTGTTTTATTTTCTTTGTTGTAATTACCACTTGCCTACTGGGCACTTTGACCCCCTTCCTGCCCAGGCCAATTTTCAGCTTTCAGGGCTGTCACATTTTCAATGACAATTGTGTGGTAATGCAATGCTGTACCCAAATGTAATTTTTCATACAAATAGAACTTTCTTTTGGTATTTAATCACCACTGGGTTTTTTATTTTTTGCTAAACAAACGAAAAGAAGAACAAAAATGTAAAAAAAACAAAAAAAAAAAAATGTTTCTTTATAGTTTGTTATTACATTTTTGCAAACAGGTAAATTTCTACTTCACTGATGTGTGCTGATGAGGCTGCACTAATGGGCTCTGATAGGTGGCACTGATAGTTGGCACTGGTGGGCACTGATAGTTGGCACTGATGGGCCCTAATAGGCACTGGTAGGCGGCACTGATAGGTGACACTATTGAGGAGGCACTGATGGGCACTGATTGGCAGCACTGATGGGCACTGTCGAGGCTGCACTGATATTCAAGACACTGATAAGCTGTCAGCGTGAGGAAAGGAATGCAGATAACTGGCTTGTGTTTACATATTGATCAGCTGTGATTGGACACAGCTGATCACATGGTAAATGGCGGTTATGATTGGCCCTTTACCCTGATCTGTTATCAGCTGTGTCCTAAGGACACAGTGATCACAGGGTGTGCTGCCTATGCCCTGCATTGGGCGCGATCGTGGGAAGACGTCATATGATGCCCTCCCAGAACTCCTGTCATTCGGCTATAGCGAGGTCAGGAAGTGGTTAAATTTTACCTAAAAAAAACAAAAGCAGTTTATCAGTCCTTAGATGTGGTGGTTGCATTCTTTTTCTTTTTTTTTGAGGCTCTTTTGTCTTCATTTTCATCAAAATACACTTCCCGTCATAAGGTGACAACACTCACTCCTCCACTGGCAAGATGTGCAACAGGTATTTTCTGTACTTGATAAAAATATTCTGATAAAAGAAAACAAATGCAGCCATCCAATCTAAAGACTGGTAAGCTGCAATATATTCATGCTTTAAAGCTGAAATCCAGGCAAATATCTAAATACACATCTTAGATACAAGAATGGAAATAGTTTTACCTGCCAAAGGATCTGCAACTCCTCCAGCTCTGCGATCCAGCCATTACTGCCAAAGAAAACAGCTAAAATTTGTATCCCCACTGCGGTTACAGAACTACAGCAGGACCGGACACACCCCCAGCTTGTTGATTGGACACTAAAGGAGCAGCAGCATATTTATACCGTATTTATCGGCGTATAACACGCACCCCAAGTTTAGGAGGAAATTTTAAGGAAAAAAACTTTAAGGAGGGGAGTTTAAGGAAAAAAACTTACATTTAAATGCCCATCAATGCAGCCTTATCAGTGTCATTTGTAGCCTTGTCAGTGCAGCCTTGCCCCAGTGCAGCCTTGTCAGTGCAGCCTTGCCCCCTGTGTCCATTGCAGCATTGTCCCAGTGCACGCCTGTCCCAGTGCAGCCTTGTCCCAGTGCAGCATTGTCCCAGTGCAGCCTTGTCAGTGCCTTGTCAGTGCAGCCTTGTCAGTGTCAGTGCAGCCTTGTCCCAGTGCAGCCTTGCCCCCAGTGCAGCCTTTGCCCCCAGTGTCCATTGCAGCCTTGTCCCAGTGCAGCCTTGTCCCAGTGCAGCATTGTCAGTGCAGCCTTGCCCCAGTGCAGCTTTGTCAGTGCAGCCTTGTCCCAGTTCAGCCTTGTCCCAGTGCAGCCTTGTCCCAGTGCAGCCTTGTCCCAGTGCAGCCTTGTCCCAGTGCAGCCATGCCCCCAGTGTCCATTGCAGCCTTGGATGCATTTAAAATTGGCGCCTTGCCGAGATCGCCGCCGAGATTGGGCGGAGCGGAGCAAATGCAGCCAAGATTGCAGGCACTGGGCGGAGCCGAGATACACATAGCCGAGTGCACTCTGCTCTTCTCGGCTCCGCTCACAGTCACGCCCAGTCCCGCCCTGTGATGGACATAACACAGGTCCAATGGCGGGACTGGGCGAGACTGTGAGCGGAGTCGAGAAGAGCCGAGTGCACTCGGCTATGTATATCTCGGCCACGATCGCTCCGCTCCGCTCACAATCAATCATTTTCCTTGATTTTAAGGGGAAAAGAGTGCGTGTTATACGCCGATAAATACGGTAATTCATTCCTCTGCTCACTCCCTCTCAGCATGTTTCCTTTTCACATTTGGGGATATCAGGGCCCTCTGAAATTGAATTAAAACATAATTAAAGGTCATAGGGCCATATGCGTTTAGGGACACATGCGTACACTCCTGAACACATACTGCCCTGAATCCAAGTACTGCTCAGAACATCATCCAGTGGCCTTCAGCCACTGCATATTTCAGCCTGTCATTGATTTTGAAAAGCTGCTGGCAGCGGGCTATTTTCTGCACCTGTGCCTCATTTGCACCCAAAAAGCACCTGTTTGTTGACATTGTATGAGCCAAACCATCTGTGTGCATGAGATCTTTTGGCAATGTGCACATGGGTGTCTATGACCCATCTCCTCCATTACTCTGCAGCTGAACCACTGCATCTGTGGGCGCAGATAACATGCAATCTATTCATTCAGAGATTATCTTCCTTTCAGGGCACTTTAGCATGAAGCAGTGTAAATGGTGCAAGAATAACAATCATTCTTCACACTTTGTTGCTCTTGTACTTTACCATGCACTGTGCCACACGCTATTTTGTATTGAGTTAAGGCAGCCGCTTCATTTAGAACGGGCAGCCAATGCAAGAATAAAAATGAAAATTTAAGCACCACACCACTGCTAAGAGGTCCAGATACAAATCTATTTCAATAAAAGCCAGGGGTACAATTTAAAAAGTAGCCAATGTTTTACAGGGGTCCAAGAGCTCTTTATCAGGGCTTGACGGACAACAATGTGAACAAACCAGAAATGAACTGGACCTAGAATTAGGGAGGACCAATCCTTTTTTTTTAGTACTCACCAATACCAATTACCGATGCCTACCGCAACTGTTTTGTTTATACTTCAGCTGTCAGCAATGGTACAAAGCATTGAAAAGTTATTTTACAAATGAAATAACTTAATTTTTTTTTATTTTGTGCTTTTTTCAACGTGAAACATGTAAATATATGTCAAAGGTGCAAAAATATCAACGAACAAAGCAAAAAAAAAATGTTTTTTAAATTATTGATAGTTTATAAAATAGGAGAATAAGGAGTTAATTAAAGTGGATGTAAACCCACTCTCATCCTTTCTAAACTACTGCAATATTTCTTATCTAGAAGGATATACATGCCACCTGCATGTATACTTATCTGTCAAATGTCTCCCCTCTGTCTGCTATGAGACCCAAAAAACTGCAGATTTTGTGGGTGGGTCTGTTTTCCAGGGCTCAGTGGGTGGAGTCTTGATGTCAGTAGACTCCCCACCCACCTATACACTCCCCTTATCAACATGCATTTTCTCCTGTGTATTTCTTACACTGAACTTCTGCTATGATCACTAACATCCAGTCAAAACCCAGAAAAGTCCCCACATGACTTGCCAAATCATGCTGAGGTGTGGAACAGCCAATCCTTGCAGAGCTGCTGAAGAAAGGGGTGGGGGTGGGAATTAAAAAATAATGCATGTCTTAGGCTAGTGCACGAGATATGTAAATCACCTGTCAATCACAGCAAAGGGGGAAGAACGGACAACATTTTTACAGTTTGTCCGTTTTATTTCACTGAAAAAAAGATAAGAGGATTGCTCAGAGCTGGATTAACTCTTTGTGGCAAGACTGGGCACAGCTGATCTGAAATCCCATACTCTATATTGTGCCAGACAAAAAATAAAAAATAAAACTCGGGTTTACATCCACTTTAAGGCTGATTGGAAAAAATGAAGGGTTCATAAGGGGTTAAACAGAGGAACATTTAATGAAAGTAAAATACAGGTTGCTTTAATCTGATGTCATCTGCAGATTGAAGTTCATCCCTTTGATCTGTAGATGAGGAAAAACAGTAAGATACAAAAATAAACAGCAATGTTGTTGATAAAAATTGCCCGGCTGCTTTTTTATTTTGACAGATCCAATTGCTGGGGCTTCATTTACACTTGAGCTTTCAACAGGGGAACCCCACTGACAGCTGAATGAGTCATCGGTTGTTAAGGACGCAGTGATCCTGCTCTTTAACAACTGATAATTATCAGATTTTTTCATTTTATTTCAGCTGTCAGTGGTGGAGTCCTGCTGTCAGATGAAAGAACTAAGTCTGAAAGTATCGGTTTCAAGTATCGGAGCATTTGCACAGGTACCGATACTCGTGCAAATGTCTAGTATAGGCACCAATACTGGTATCGGTGTAACCCTACCTAAAATGGTATATTTCCAGCGTGAATTATAAGCACAGGTCTTGTTTGGCAGCTGATTAGGGGGTGCTTTTGAACCCCCAAAATGCACTGTCCACTTTTTGAATTGCACCCCTGACTTTTATATAACAATTACGTTGTATCTGAACCTCTTAGCAGTGGTGTGGCACTTTAGTTTTCCATTTTTGTTACAAATCCAATCCAATCCAAAGATACTGCAGAGTTCCTCTGGTCCAGGATTTCTCAACCAGGGTTCCATGGTAGCCTAGGGTTCCTCCAGAGGTTTGCTAGGGGTTCACTGAGCAATGAGCAATTTCTGCCTTTTGGATAAGTTCCCACTGACACCTTTGATTTTTTTTTAGCTATCTGTAAGGGTAGAATTCTTCCCAATGACCTCAAGTATAAGGAGCATTCTTCCCATTGACCATCACACAGGGGCCTCCAAACTTTCTAAACAAAGGGCCAGTTTACTGTCCTTTATACTTTAGGAGGGCCGGACTGTGGCCAGTGGGAGTAGAAAATGTCCTGGCATCAGTGGGAGTAAACAGTGCCCCATTGTTGGTGTCAATAGGCATGAATAGCGCCCCACCATTGGTGTCAGTCGAAGGAATTGTGCCCCATTGTTGATATCAATAATTTGTTTCAGTTACGTCACGCCCACGTGACTTTATCAAAGGCTTTTTCCTAGGAAAGCCTTTGATAAAGTCACGTGGGCGTGACGTAACGCGTAAGGAATCAGAGCCTGGTGACGTTTGTGTGTGTGAGATCTCGGCCGGGATCTCACACTGTGTTTTTTACCGCACCGCTGCATTTACTCTGCTGTAACTGTAAGTTATTTATTTTTTGCTTAAATAAACATTGTTAATTACTGCACTATGGAGCGCTTCCCATTTTTTGCTCACATGTCTGCCTGGAGAGGAGTTTTGTGAGGACGCAGCCAGAGGACTGGATATCGAGGAGGTTGATGCCTGTGTTTGCTCAGTAAGGTTGTTTTTCCTTACCTTTAAGGTAAGGGGTTAGGGGAAACAGCTTGGACACCTGCATGGGAAGGAGCACCTTTTAAAGATTATTCGATCGCATCTGCAAAATTCACCACACAATACTCACTTGGAGATCGCATAGAGATTGCACTGTGAATGGGGATTTTTTGCTTGTTTGCACAGGACTTTTAATTTTTAAGCACTTTATTCTGGACTATAATTTCATTTTTTTCAGAACTTATTCTCATTGTTTTGCACAACTCCTGTTTTTATTACACAGGTTTAGTCGCGATTTTTGCTTAAATTTGCACAGGTTTAGTTGCCATCTATTTATTTACCGTCTTGCTTACTTGCACATTTTTTGGTAGATTTATCGTTTGCACGGATCAAACATTGCATTTTTGCACGGATTTTTTAATTTTTAATTTTATTGCTACTGCACGGATTTGTATTTATTTATTTATTTATTGTCACTTCAAAATATTTTTCTACTGCACTGATTTATATATTTATTTCGTTGCACTCATTGCACAGTATCTGGAATTATTCACATTATTAGATCTGGTTTATTTTTTTGATGTCATGTGTATAGCACTGCTCATTACTTGATGCTATACGTTTACTATTGTATCTCATTAATTTTTTGGACGCTTTGTTTAGAGCCATCCTTGTTGGATCCTCCCCTTGGAGTGGTTTATTTTTTATAAGCGCCACATTTTTTAACAATCTGATTAATAATTTTATCACATTTTTTATCAATGCACTCTGAGTACGATTTATATTAATTTAACTATTTCAATATTTATATTTTATATGTTAGCGCCCCATTATTTATATAATTTATTTATATATATTACTCAATACCAGCAGGATAACCCTTTGGGTCCACTGTTATTTTTCATAGACATACAGTATTTTTCCAATGCAGTCCACCACAACGCATGCTGTTACATTACTGTGAGCCATGGGTTGCTGCAATGCATGTGCATCAAAGCTGCATTGCTTTAATAGGTTGAGGAGCTATTTAAAATAAATGGCACCGCAATGCACGAACGCACCTAATGTGCATTAACACGCATTGCGCCAAAGTGTGATTTGGCCCTAAGAAGCCTTTCTGTCAGATTTCCTATACCCATTTACTCTTACTATTACTGTGCCAGTGGCAGATGAGGGTTAAACTTGTATATTCACCCCCTTTCAGTAAAAAAAAAATCTTGCCATACAAAAAAGACAAAAAAAAAAGACAAAAAAGGATATTCATTACCATTAGCCACATGCTGGCTTAATCAACATATAGATTTGTTAATTACAAGCTTTGCCATCATGTCCATCTGTTTTAAAACTTCCAATAAACCTACAGCAGATGTTCATGTAAAGTTAATAGAATCCTTGTCATGTACGTGGATTGTGTTCACGTGAACTATCGCTCCTTTCTTTACATCTCGGCCTGACTCATACCGTTCCAAAATAATTATCCACTTATTCGGTCACTACGCCTAAAATAAAAAAAAATACAGCGTGGTAAAAAGCGGCCGTGCAAGACTGGATCGAATTATAAAAAAAGGTCAAATTGAAATTTGATTGGATGGGACTGTTCGATCGTGATCAATTTGCGGCAATTTTGTTTTGTAAAATTCTTCAACCAACCTCATTTAAAATTAATCACATCGCAAAAATACAGCATATCGCCTGCTGAACAGTTATTTATAAAGTGTTTTTTTTTTGTGTGTAAATGTAAACCCAACCACTAAAATCTTATATAAGCTTTCTAATGTTATTGTCAATGTCAACTGCAGTTTTCATTAAAATATTACCTGTTGATCCTGCCAAGGAAGGCCTTGTTTAACCACGTGACCTCCGGGAGAGTTATGCCCCGTACACACGGTTGGAAATTCCGACCACAAAATCCGTCGGATTTTTTCCGACCGATTTTGTCCGACACTGGTGTTGCATACACACGGTCGGACAAAGTTGTCGGAAAATCTGATCATTCAGAACGTGGTGACGTTCGTTGCGTACGACGGAACTACGTAGAGGCTATTAGCCAATAGGTTTGGTCTCCTAATTTGATCTGAGCATGCGTGGCACTTTGTCCGTCGGAATTCTCTACACATGATCGGAAAAAGTCCAATCAGACTTTGTTGTCGGAAAATTTGAGAGCAGGATCTCAAATTTTTTCCGTCGGAAATTCCGTCGGAAGCTGCAAAAGAATTTACCCCCTTCCTGACCAGAGCACTTTTTGCGATTCGGCACTGCGTCGGCTCGATTCACATCTATGCCTGTTGCTTTTGAGCGTTTCTGCAGTGCTTTTTGCAGTGCTTGCTGCGTTTTTGGACATGCGTTTTTATCGCGATTTTGTGTTTTTTTTTACACTGTGGTTGCTTAGCAACCAGCTATATACAGTGTAAACAATAAAAAAAAAAGAAAAAAACGCAAAACCCAAATCGCGGCAAAATCACGGTAAAAACGCGGTACTTGCGTTTTGGATGCGGGTCCATTGACTTCTATTACATGCAAAACGCTGCATTTTGTATGAAAAAAGTCCCCAACCCTTTCCAAAAATGCAGAGGCAGAAAAATGCATTGATGTGAACATGTTCCATAGGAACCCATGTTAAAAAATTTCCCTGCATTTCTGCAAAATGCAAAATGCATCAAAAGACGCATTAGTGTGAATCAAGCCTTAATGACAATTGCGCGGTCGTGCAATGTCGCTCCCAAACAAAATTGACGTCCTTTTTTTCCCCACAGAGCTTTCTTTTGGTCGTATTGGTGGTATTTGATCACCCCTGTGGATTTTATTTTTTGCGCTATAAACAAAAAAAGAGCGACAATTTAAAAAAAAACACATTATTTTTTACTTTTTGCTATAATAAATATCCCCCAAAAATATATAAAAAAACTATTTTTTTCCTCAGTTTAGGCTGATCCGTATTCTTCTACATATTTTTTGGTAAAAAAAAATCGCAATAAGCGATTATTGATTGATTTGCGCAAAAGTTATAGCGTCTACAAAATAGGGGATAGTTTTATGGCATTTTTATTAATATATATATATTTTTTTTAAATGGCGGCGATCGGCGATTTTTATCATGACTGCGACATTATGGTGGACACATCGGACATTTTTGGGACCATTGTAATTTTTACAGCAATCAGTGCTATACAAATGCACTGATTCCTGTGTAAATGACACTGGCAGTGAAGGGATTAACCACTAGGTGGCAGTGTAGGAGTTAAGTGTGTCCTAGGGGTGTGTTTCTAACTGTGGGGGGCGGGGCTGTGTGTGACACGTCACTGATCTCTGCTCCGATCACAGGGAGCAGAGATCAGTGACACTGTCACTAGGCAGAACTGGGAGATGCTTGTTTACATTAGCATCTCCCCGTTCTTCCTCACCGTGAGGCGGTCGCGGTTATCCCCGCAGTGATCGAGTCCGCGAGAGACCCGCGACCTGACTCACAGAGATTGCCGAGGGCGCGCGCGCGCCCACCGGCCGCCTCTTAAAGGGCAACGTACGGGTACGTGATTCTGCCTGTATGAGCCCTTCTGCCGACGTATATATGCGTGAGCGGTCGGGAAGCGGTTAATGACCAGGCCATTTTTTAGCAATACAGCACTGCATTACTTTAACTGACAATCAGTGGCATCGCTAGGAGGGGGGCTACTGGGGCTATAGCCCCGAATCTGGGGGCCCATAGCCCCGAGTCTCTTACCTAGGGTTGGCTCCGGGCTCCATCTGCTCAGCTGGTGGCCGAGGGAAGAACATGACTAGTTAATGTTATCAGGCACAAGTTCTTATCTATATTCAGCAGTTCCGACAATTTAATCATTGTCCCGGTGTCCTGTCGGATACTGTCCCCCATCGGATAGCGTCCGCTGTGTACTGCGCATGCGCAGTACACAGCACAAGCAGATTACGAAACTAGCCAAAGATGAACGTCGCCTGCGCCGTGAGTCCATGTTTAAGCCCCACCATCCAAGTGGACATAGAGTTAGAATCCAAAAGAGCCGAGCGCAGCGAGGCCGTGCCCGAAGCGTGGCGAGCGAAGTGAGCCCGCGAGGGGCCCTCTAACTATTTGCAGCCATATGTCCACTTGGATGGTGGGGCTTCCACCTGGACTCATGGCGCAGGCGCCGTTCTTCTTCGGAGATTTTTCAAATCTCCTTGGGGTCTGTAGTGTGCAGTACGGGGCGGACAAAATTTGATAGGCAGACACTATATGACAGAACACCGGCATCCACTTTTGTACCAATCCACCAGGCAATGTAATTATTGGGAACCCCAACCCCCCCTGATGTAGGGGGGGGGGCTCTCTGGGGACCCTGATGTAAGAGGGGGGGGCTCTCTGGGGACCCTGTTGTAATGCTCTGGGCTCTGATGTAAGTGGGATCCACACTCAGATATGTAACAATATTTTATATAATTATATATATATATATATATATATATATATATATACACACACATACAGATACATACACACACATGTGCGGTTGTGCTACGCTGTACCCAAATAAAATGCATGTCCTTTTTTCCCCGCAAGAGCTTTATTTTGGTGGTATTTGATCATCTCTGCGGTTTTAATTTTTTTGCGCTATAAACAAAAAAACCTGACAATTTAGAAAAAAAATTTTTTTACTTTCTGCTATGAACATGGCCTAAAGGCATGCATGAATCTGACAGTTCTTAAAGGAACTCTGGTAAGAAGGTTTCTTCCAAATACATTGGTAATTATATGAGATATCCACATTTTTTTAAAATGATTTATGTATTCATATTTTAAAAATTTGATATGCTAAATGCAATCTCTTTGCAGCAAACCAATCCTCTGAAGAAGACCCCAATCATATGGGTTGAAACACGTCAGCAATTATGTAATGTTATGTATAATTCTGTTTTTGCACCTTTTGTACTTGGAATTCGTATTTTAACTACCATGAGAATATTGTACGCTAATTTTACAATAAATCTTAAATCCATTTATTCTGTATAATCTATTTACCTTGCTGCTGAAAAAAACCCTCTGGGGGAATTTTCCCCATGTTCTGCTATAAAACACATCCAATAAAAAAATGTAAAAAATCTAATTTCTTCATCAATTTAGGCCAATATGTATTCTGTTACGTATTTTTGGTAAAAAAAAAAAAAATCGCAATTAGCATATATTGATTATTTTGCAAAATCAATCAATAAAAAGTTATAGCATCTACAAACTAGAATTTGTATTTATTTAATTTTTTTACTAGTAATGGCGGCAATCAGCGCTGCGATATTGCGGCGGGCAAACTGGACACTAACTGACATTTTTTAGGGACCAGTGGCACTAATGCACTTTTCTTGTCTCTTGATTGTTTTCCGGTGTTGTCACCCTGTCACTGAGGTTGCCAATGGATACTACAACTTTTAGGAGGTCTCAACAGCACCTGGTGTGAAACACATTCGCCATGGTTCCCAGAATCTCCTTTTTTCCTCTCCTCCTCTAGCAAAAAATAAACAAGAGAAGGCTTCTAGTGCTCTCAATTTAACTCCACTGTATAATAGCAGCCCATCAGACAGCGCAAACCAACACAATGATGGTGTCCAACCATACGCGTTACGCCCCTTCCTATTATAGAGTAACAACATTCTATCCATGTGTCCTATATATTCGGTGTTGTCACCTTGTCGCAGGGACTTGCCATGGACACTACTAGTGGCTTTTTCAACACACATTACACAGGCATGGTCCACTGTTGTTACCATCAGAAAACCCTACTGAGAAATGTCCTACAGCCCTTGTGGGATTGCAGGTAGACAGGAAAAAGGTTGCAGGGGATCCGCAGTTGAAAAAAGGTGAAAAAAAGTATTTAAAAAAATGCTTAAAGCTCAACTCTGGGCTTACCCCCTATCACACTATATTCCCCCAAATGTATTTTTGTTTTTTTTAATACTTAAATTTCCGAGATGCCTTCAGGCTAATCACATGTTCAGTGGGGTCCTTTTTGCCTCTTCTTCACTCCTGGGCAATCCTCAATGGTTCAGGTGTAGGCAGGTGCAGGTGTCTAGTTTCTCCAATGCTGGTGGCGCTCTTTCACAGCGGTACTGCAGTTAGAAAGGAAGTAAAGAGAAAATTGGTTTCCTGGGTCGCTGGGGAAGCGATCCAATTGGATGCCACCTCCCCATGTGACTCTGGTGGCCATCTTGGATCAGGCAGAGCCTGTTTAAGGTCCTGGCTCCTGGGCTTGGTGTGCATTTTGCAAGTTAGTACAGTAGGGACTGGTACCCCGCCGTGTGTATGCTCTATAGAACATTTGTTGTTGGAATTTCTGCCAACAAATGTTTGAGAGCAGGTTCTCAAATTTTGTCTTGTTGTCGGAAATTCCGAGCATGTGTGTACACAGTTCCGACGCACAAAAGTCCACGCATGCTCGGAATCAAACAGAAGAGCCGCACTAGCTATTGAACTTCATTTTTCTCGGTTCGTCGTATGTGTTGTACGTCACTGCGTTCTTGACGTTCGGAATTTCCGACAACATTTGTGTGACCGTGTGTATGCAAGACAAGTTTGAGCCAACATCCTTCAGAAAAAAATCCACGGTTTTGTCGTGTGTACATAGCTTAAGGAGACTGAGGACCTCTAGTGGTGGAAAAAAATGACTGTGGGGGGCATCACCAACTCTGGATATACCCCCTATCACCCTTTCTTCCCTAATGGCGGCACCCCCAAATGTATTTATGCTTTTTTTTTAATACTCACCTTTTCCAGATGTCTTCAGGCTGGTCACGTAATCAGTGGGGTCCTCTTCTTCACCCCTGGGCCAACCTTAATGGTGAAGAGAATATGATCATGTAAGTGCCACCTCTCTGAATCATTATACTGTGAGTGCAGAGCGCTAGGGAGATGCCCATCCTAAAGAGGATGGTTTATGCACTTAAAGTATGTCCTCATACATCCAAGAAGACTGAGGACATGTAGTGGTGGAAAGGAAAAACTGCAGTGGAGGCCACCAGAGATGACGTGAGTATTGTTGCCTGAGCTGCATTTTTGAAATCTTATGCCACGTACACACGACCGGACTTTTCTACAGCAAAGGTCTGACGGAACCAATCCGTCAGACAATTCGATTGTGTGGGCTCCATCGGACCTTTGCTGTCCAAAAATCTGACGGACTTTAGAAATAGAACATGTTTCAAATTTTTCTGCCGAAACTCCATCGAACCCAGTTCCTATCGAGAAATCCATTCGTGTGTATGCTAGTCCGACGGACAAAAAAATTACGCTAGGGCAGCTATTGACTACTGGCTATGAACTTCCTTATTCTAGTCCGGTCGTATGTCATCACATTCAATTCCGTCGGACTTTGGTGTGATTGTGTGTGGCCAAGTCCGTTCTTTCGGGAAAGTCTGTTGGAACGCCGCCGAAAGTCCATCAGGAAGACCGTCGGACCTAGTCCGTCGAAAAGTCCAGTCGTGTGTACGCGGCATTACAATTACTAGGACAGCTTTAAAAAAAAATGAACCTAGAGTTGGGCTTTAATAAGAAAGGAGATTCAGCACAGTTGGGTATTGATCAAAGATCACCTGAAGCCTGAAAGTTGCTTTTGCAAAAAGAATTCTAAGGATCAAGATCAATAATAATAATGGCATAAATAATTATATCTAATACCAGCCTCTCACCCTGTAAGAGGTTGCCAATTTCTTTCCAATTTGCCCCTTTTTGTTCTCAATGTTTTTCAAAAATATGCCAGCTTTCTTCTCAACTGTAAAAAATCACTTTACAATTTTTCTTGCCTGCAGATCGCCTTAAAATTACACAGAAAAAGGATCTGCAAATTCTGCCAAAAACTTCTCCTTGAATAGCCCCCCAATTGGTAGTTTGTGGTTTGGATTGCGGTTCTCTTACTGCAATCACTTGTAATCGTTAGATGAAAATTATAGCAATTTTAGTCTTTTTGTGCCATAAGTATGAATTCATATTTTTTGGGGGGGGGGGGACAGACTCTATTTTTTAATGTCCGTAGGAGAGGAAAATAAAGAACATTAAGAGCCTTTTCTTTTGAACTTCTAGGACAAAAGCCTTGCTAGTGCCAGCAAACATCATTCATTCATTTGAAATGACAGGTGGGTAAGAGGTGCATCCAGCCAACAATCATCTCTTGAGAATGGCGCTACCCTCTCAAATCCATGTACCCGGTGAGAAAGCTAATTTAGCCACTTGAAGGATAGTTGTGTTACTACGGGACCATTATTTTAAACATTAGGTCTATCTTGCTCAGACTGTAAGACGATCAAATTGAAAAATGCATTTCCTGGCACAGTGTACCATTATTTAAAACACGCTGTTCTGACATGGCCATTTCTTAGGTTCGCAATGACCGGTTTAAGTTGTGTTGACTGCCACTGAAATGGTTTGCTCTTTCACCACAAACTATTTCTGGAAATTAATATAAAATTATAGCAGAAAGGTGCTTATAATGTAAAAGTATAAAAATTTCACGTGTCAAAATGTTAGTAGCTATGGTTTCCATTCACTCCACTGATGATAAAAGCAAAGGAAAAAGGTGCACCGGCCTAGTGCATTATAGACATGTGCACTGCCAAACAATTCATTTTTTTACCGCTTCATTTTATTTATTTTTTTAATTTATCGGATCATTCGTTATAATCGGCATTCGTTATTTCGATAATTCGTAACTTTGGATGCATTCAAATTTGTTATGTTCCATTCGTATAGATGCGGTATTCTTTATTTTGATAATTTGTAACTTCAGGTGCATTCGTATTCGTTACGTTCCATGTGTGTAGATGCGGCATTCGTTATTTCGGATAATTCGTAGCTTTGGAAAAATTCGTATTCGTTACGTTCGCTAACAGCCAAATTTGAAAGGAAATTCCATTACCTATAATTTAATAGTTTATAACTATTATTATTATTATGTATTATTAATAAATAATAATAATAATACAAAAAACTATAATAATGGTTAATAATTTATCTATAATAGAAAATACGAAAAACACAATTATCCAAATGTTTTTCGCTCTTTCGTTCTTATTTTCAGGTTTTCGTTCTTTCTGATTTTCGTTATTATTATCAGATTTTTTTTCTTTCTGATTTTCGAATATTTGGATTTTCGTTCTTTTAGAATCAAAATTTCCGAAAATTGTTCGTTCATCCGAAAAAACTAAAGGGAGATAACCACCGCTCCAAGATAATCCTTCAGAGCTCCTGCTCCTGCTCCTAATTAGGAGCCCCAGGTGCAGGCTAATAACAAGGTGGATTTAGAGTATCAGGAAGAACTCTGGACAGCCGCACACCGGAAAAAGATAAAAATTCAATGAATTTATTTAAAAAACAGGGATCACATCAAATCCAAAACACGGCAAAGCAGAATGGGGGGCACAAACGCGTCAGCTGTGCGCCCCCATTCTGCTTTGCCATGTTTTGGATTTGATGTGATCCCTGTTTTTTAAATAAATTCATTGATTTTTTATCTTTTTCCGGTGTGCGGCTGTCCAGAGTTCTTCCTGATACTCTACATCCGAAAAAACGAATTTGGAAAAAAATGAATTGCACATGTCTAGTGCATTATCATAAGACCCTTTATTAATAAAAAGAGATTCCAATGTACACCCAAAGGTACACAGTAGAGTGCATATAACAGATCCAGTCCCAAAGCTGCAGACATGTCCATCCACTGGGGTGTAGCTTATGCGTTTTAAGGGCGACGCCCTCTTCATCAGCGTTCTTAAAGTAGGACTATAAGCAAAACATTTTTTTATTTTGGATAGAGAGATTTCCCTCCACTTCCTGTCCCATAGCCAAACAGGATGTGATAGGAAATCCCTGCAAATTAAGGGTATTCGTTTAGGGCCCCCAGGTCACCCATTGGAAGGTTTCCCCCCTTTTCTTTTACTTTCACTTTCAATCATAATGGTAAACAGTAAGTATTGCCTTTAGTTATACTTTAATAAAGGGTCTTATGATAATGCACTAGGCCAGTGCTCATTTTTCCTTTGCTTTTATTCTAGTTTTGATCATCCCCGATCTGAAGTGGGCATCAAGGCCTGTGTGATACTGAGGTTTCCAGTAGTAGTTGGTCCTACCCTTGCCTGACATGATTGAAGAGGAGCCTGTTCTGATGAAGCCCTGCCCAGGGCTTAACACACAAGATTGAAGAATGTCATCACGCTGGTTTGCACTGTCAAATGAGCCGCTATTATATAGTGGAGTTAAACTAAGAGCACTATAAGCCTTCTCTTATTTATTTATACTGGAAGAGAGGAGGAAAAAGGAGTTTATGCCCAAGGGGGTTCATGTCCAAAAGTTCCCTTTAATCTAGGTCATGGTAAGTCTAGTAGTAGTCACTTTTAATTAGACTTGTTCTGTAATGTTGAAGACCTTTCAAGACATTCCAAGCCACTTCTTTAGTTCTAATGAGTGTCAGGAAGATACCTCAACATTTATATCCAAACAGGTAGCATCAACATCTTGATTCAATCACCACGGAAAGGCAAATGGTATTGTCCAAATGTGAAAATTGTGGAACCATCATGTTCAATTTACAGAATCCCATTCTGGGCGTCAGTCTGGCTTCATAAATGTTAAATCTTCAATTCTGAAGATGTGAATTGTTGTCACAAAGCTGGGGTAGAGATATTAAAACAACATTATATGTGGAAGACAGATGATGCCAACAGATGATACCCCTGGTCAATGATGGTGTTACATGTCAAAAAGGGGGAAAACTAGGACATTAAGGTCCATAGGAAACCCACCCACACAGACCCACCACCCACTGAAATACAAACTGCAAGTTATTAGAACTCTGCAACACTAGGCTGAGGTAGTAACAACAAATAAAGAGTCTAAACTCAAAGATATAGAGATCTCAGGAGTGCTTTGAAAATGTGTGGCTACCCATTTGGGCTGTCGTTAAACAGCCACAAGGTCAAGATTCCCTGAAAAGAAGGGAGAAGCAGAACACACGGAGTAATATTAATGTAGCGCCGGGCTCCTGATGAGCATGCACTATATGTTTTGTAAATTTAATGTTCCTAGAACCACAGTTGGGTTTTAGGGTTAATTGTTCTAAATTATGGTTTCAGTACTAGTTTGGCTGGACTGCACTGTGTTCTGCTTGGCCATAGGTGTCGGTGTCACCTCTGGCAAGCATAAGAACGTGGTCTGGTTGGACGCATTGGGTGCCAATCTCTCTCGGAACCAACCAGTGAGTGTGTCGTCTTGCTGTGCGTCCTGGGAGAGGGTACTTAAGGGACTGAGATCACGTGCTTCTGGGTTCCGGTCCAGAAGATCTTTCTGTTTTTTTTGGTCCTGGTCCTGGTCCTCCTGACCAGCCCTCAGGGCCCCTCATGGCCTGGGGTGCGGATCCATCCATTTCCAAGTCTCAGGGCTGGCTGGCCCGGGGCACAGGAACTGGAAGGAGGATTCTAGGGTGGTCCGGTGCCGTCTCGTCTTTGGAGAGGCCCAGCAACTGAGAACGCAACCAGGGGAGGACTCTTCAGAAGAGGGCCATGCAAAAAAGCTGGTGCCTCAGTAAGAGCCTGGAAGCTGAGTTGAAAGACACCAGGTGAATCCACACTCGTACGGTATCGCTGGACCGGCTGCAAGATACTGGTACTGTATGAGGGTTCTCTAAGTTCATCTATCCTTCAGTTACAACCAAGTCTGTGGCAGAGACTTTTCATTTACAAGTGCTACAACCAAGTCTGTGGCAGAGACTTTGCTCTATTTGAATAAGTTATCGGCTGCTAAATCTAGTGAGAGGAGATTTATCCGATAACTATAATATCCAGTTGGGAATGGCTATCCTCTGGATTTCATAGTGAGAGACATTCAGTTTCAAGCAGTTCCAAGAGTACCTGAACTTCCTACCTATACCCTCTATCCTTTATTGAGAGACTGTGTTTTGTCTACCATTTTGCAAATAAAAATCCCTAAAGTGGACCCAGCGTCAGTTTCTACAGTTCTTTGGGCTATCTACCTCGGGAAACCCCTAGACGCATACGAGGTCAAGAAGGTAACGGTAAGCCCAAATTAAACTAGCAGCTCCTTCGGGGGTTAGTGCTACATTAATATAGTCATCTCATATGTAGCTGGGGTGTCAGAAAAAAATCAACTTGGGTTAGGTGGGTGGAGAGATGTTAAACATCAAAACAAAACTGATGCATCAAAACAAATCATCATAAATGTAACAATATAACACAAATTATTTTAATTGAAATCTTATGGCGGCAGCTTTTATTAGATAGCCAAATAATAACAATAAAATAATGTATACACAAATTCTTCAAATGAAAATGTATTCTAACTGTGTTTCCTGCCATGCTGTGTGCAAAACACAAAATACCAAAGTGAATTGAAAAAGTGCATGTGAACACACACACAAAAAATAATGCACTTCAGTTATGTCATATGGTCCCCACCAAAAAAGGAAGGACCCTTCCATAACTCTTGAAGGGAGCAAGGCACACTTAGGTCCACCTAGCCAAAATGTCTGGTAAACCCTTCTCCTCGCGATAAGCCAAAGCTGATCAACGAGTACAAGGTGAGGGGCTCTCCCAAAAAGAGTCCCCCTCCCAAGGCAGGAAGAAAGAACAAATGAGGGCTCAGGTGAGTAAAAGGGGGGATGCTGAAGTCTAAATATTTTGTTACCCTAATATAAGGAATGCAAAAGGTAAAAAAATGTTTAGGGTTTAGAACCACTTTAAGTATAGTCCATCTATTGTTTGTTACAGTGCTGAGCTTGAATCACTTGAAGATTAGGTCCAATTTGTGTTTTCTTTTTGCTTAATCTGTTTTTATTTTTATTTTTTTACCAAAGCGTAGGGTAAAGAAAGGAAAAGTGGAAAAGAAGGGGGACGGCTTCACATTTCCACATGAACAGTTGATGAACTTCATTTAATAGCTCAGAAATACATTAGTACCTACTGTTGATGTTAAAACCTCTTGTGTCCTAGCTCATCACCCTTGTATGCAGCTTTTCTGTGTAGTATTTAAGGTGTTTTATAATTCTCAGAAATTGAGAGTGGTATTTTGTAACATGTAAGTTAATATGAGTCCGGGATCTTGATTTTAGAGTATGAAGGTTCCAGAGCCTTCCAGGAGGTCACTTGCACTCATGACAGGAGCCTGAAGTCAGCAAATTAGTCCAAGAATCACTGGTTTCATAAATGAATCTCTGTACTAGTTCAGATGGTAAAAAGAGAAGTGCCAGCTGTTTGTCGCAGCTACCTTTTCTTGGGAGAGCTGCCCCATCCAATAAAAACGTCTGAGGGGTGTGTTATGGCTGTGCAGAAGGATTTTATAATGCCCAGTAGAAACCCCCCTAATGCCAATTTATCCTGGGTACATCTATATTTCCAAATGTTAAGGTTTATCAATCTATAAGCTAGCATATCACTTAGCAGAAAGCAGAAGGAAATTACAATTGGTTAGATACCAAATACGATATGTATATGATGTGTACCTCCCCTAGAGGGTCTAATGTGTCTTACTAGCATTCTGGACCTTCTAACATAGTCATGTTCCATGTCTACGTAAGTTGTACCTTCTTCTTTAGTAATATAACCACCTTTTAGGAGGACTACGCCATTACAGTAGGAATTATGTAATTTGTATTAACGTTGGCTCTTGGAATTCAGTTATAGGTCAACAACTCAAACCTCACAGATTTGTATTCCTAAACTATACATCAGACTATTTACCGCAGGATATTTTATACTAGGGCCTCGGATCAGATGTCCCTTGAAGACCCTTGGTTAAGATAGGTTTATTATGTCCTGAATTTCTTGTTTTTTTTATCAGATGTGCTCTCATACTTGGCTGCGTAAGTCGAGAGATTTTTGGGGAAAATGAGGGTGGAATTGTCTTCAGCAACACATCACCATGCACTTCACACAGTTTGGAGTTTATCAGATCTCACTGTCCTCACAGTGGTTAACCAACTTTGCTAGATTGAAATGCATTATGGGTCCATTTTGCATTACGGTAAAATAGGTAACCGGTGCTCATCAATGCATGTCTCCATGTGTTATGGCATTCTTTGTGATTGATAAACCAACATTCATACACATAATACATGACACACAATACACTGCAGTACACCACAACATACATACACTATATTACCAAAAGTATTG
Organism: Lithobates sylvaticus; assembly: GCA_028564925.1. Classification (NCBI taxonomy): domain Eukaryota; kingdom Metazoa; phylum Chordata; class Amphibia; order Anura; family Ranidae; genus Lithobates; species Lithobates sylvaticus. Next base: position 250,600,001 of record CM053032.1, read on the forward strand.
GGACACACATGAACTGTAATGGCATCCCAGTCTTAGTTCGTAGGGTTCAATATTAAGTTAGCCCACCTTTTGCGGCTATAACAGATTCAACTCTTCTTGGAGGGCTGTCCACAAGGTTTAGGAGTGTGTCTATAGGAATGTTTGACCATTCTTCCAGAAGCACATTTGTGAGGTCAGGCACTGAGGTGGATGAGAAGGCCTGGCTCGCAGTCTTCACTCTAAATCATCCCAAAGGTGTTCTATCTGGTTGAGGTAAGGACTCAAGGCCAGTCAAGTTCCTCCACCCCAAACTCACTCATCCATGTCTTTCTGGACCTTGCTTTGCGCACTGGTGTGCAGTCATGTTCGAACAGGAAGGGGCCATCCCAAACTGTTCCTACAAAGTTGGGAGCATGAAATTGTCCAAAATGTCTTGGTATGCAGATGGCTTAAGAGTTACCTTCACTGGAACTAAGGTGCCAAGCCCAACCCGTGAAAAACAACCCCACACCATAATCCCCCCTCCCCCAAATGATTTGGACCAGTGCACAAAGCAAGTTCAATAAAGACATGGTGACCGAGTTTGGGGTGGAGGAACTATACTGGCCTGCACCTGCCTTGACCTCAACCAGATGGAACACCTTTGTGATGAATTAGAGCAGAGACTGCAAGCCAGGCCTTCTCGTCCACATCAATGACTGACCTCACAAATGCGCTTCTGGAACAATGATCAAACATTCCCATAGACACACTACTAAACCTTGTGGACATTCTTCCCAGAAGAGTTGAAGCTGTTATACACACCCTAGGCAAAACCTCATTTTGCCCCCCCCCCATTGGCTCCACCCTGACTCCACCCCCTTTGCCCTGCCCATGTATAACCCCACCTTTTTAGTGAAGCACCCATCAAATGCAGCCTCACCAATACCCATCAATGCAGCCTACCAGTGCCCATCAATGCAGCCTCACCAGCGCCCATTAAATGTAGCCTCATCAGCGCCCATCAATGCAGCCTCCCCATTACCCATCAATGCAGCCTACCAGTGCCCATCAATGCAGCCTCCCCATTACCCATCAATGCAGCCTACCAGTGCCCATCAATGCAGCCTCCCCAGTGCCCATCAAATGCAGCCACTTCAGCGCCAATCAATGCAGCCTCTTCAGCACCCATCAATGCAGCCTATCAGTGTCCATCAATGCAGCCTACCAAGGAGGGAGGGGGGAAGGCCACCCCTCGGTACATGGACAGATCAGTCTTTGTGTATCAAATACATTTACATGTGAATCTGCGATAATGTAATCTCAGACAGTGACAGTATTTCACTCATCAGGTCTGGGGCTCTGCAGACTGCTTTGCATCCATCCAACGACGCGACCCTGCCAGTGCGCGTGCGAGGTACAATTTTAAGCTGCGGGTGCCTGATTCTGAGACTTAGTTGCTTGCTGCAGAGAGAGGCGAGTAGGAACACCAGCGGCTGGGCGCCCTAGGCAGCAGTGCGCCCTAGGCAGCTGCCTAGTTTGCCTAGTGGTAGCACCAGCCCTGTTTACAATATATGTGTATTTTTTTTTTTTTTTTGCAAAAAAATTGAATTCTGCTTTAAACTGAAAGCTCAATTGAGTTTAAACCCCATTAAAAAGCCCTTAGTGGTAAAATATATGCTCTTTGAGTCCCCTGTATGCCAAGGGGTCCCACCATTTTTGTAGCCTTTTCAGTGTATTTTACATCAATAGGATTGCAACAGAAACTGACATTAAGTCGCTTTACAGGCACTATAGTGCTAAAAATACCACCTGCATAGCGCCTGTAAAGCGCCTCTCCTCTCACTCCAGTGTGAAAGCCTGAGTGCTGGAGCGGTGCACTGGCAGGACGCCAAAAAAAGTCCTGCAAGCTGCTTCCCCTTTGCATACTCCCCCCTTTGCATACTCCGCTCTTAAAGCGCCCCTGCCCATTGAAATCAATGGTCAGCGCCACCCAACCGCCGGCATAGCACCGCAGTAGCGGTGCTTTGCGGGCGATTTTAACCCTTTTTCTGCCGCTAGCGGGGGTTAAAAGTGCTATCGGCCGAACACCTCCGCAAAAACTACGGTAAATCGCCACAAAAAATAATGGCGCTTTAACGCCAACGCACACAATGCCCCAGTGTGAAAGTAGCTGAACAGAGCAATATCAGACAACATTAGACATGTGCACAATAGAAAAATTTGTTTAGTTTCGTTTCGGTTCGTTTCCGTTGATTCGTAACGATTCCTAATTTCGTAAGTCGTCGGTGTTCGTATTCGGACTCGTTCGTATTTTCATAAGTCATCGGTGTTCGTATTCGGACTCGTTCGTATTTTCGTAAGAGTTATTTTTTCGTTGATTCGTTTTTCCGTTAGTCTAATTTTTGTTTATTCGAAATTCGTATTTTCGTATTTTCGTTATATTTTGTATTTGGACACATTCGTATTTTCGTAGATTTAGTTACATTCGTACTTTCGTAAGATTGATTTATTCGTACTTTCGTAACATTGTTTTCGTAGATTCGTAATCGGAGCATAATTCATAATTTTATGTAATGTGTATGCTATTACATGTTTAAGAAACAAAGAATTTCCCTCTCACAAGTCAGAACTTAACTCAAAAATCCACCAAAACAGAGCCTCCGACCCAACCACGTTTATCAACTAACAAAAAAAAGTAATGAATTTACGAATCCATTCGAAGCACGTTAAGCAGCGCCATTGTAAGAGACATGGAAAATTCCGAATCAACAAACAAAAAAAAAAAGTTACGAATGTACAAATTTTTTCGTTCATTTTGATTTTCGTTATTTTTGAATCTTTGTTCGGTATTTTCGTTGTTTGTTTTTGTTTTTCGAATTTTCATTCATCCGTAGTTTCGTTGTTTCTAATTTAATTATTTCGTATTTTCGTTGTTTTTCATATTCGTTCGTTTCGATAATTCGTTATTCGTTAGAATTTTTACTAAATCATTCGTTCATTCGTACGATACGAATGAAGGAATATAACGAATTTGAACGGAAAACGAATTTGTAACTAAACGAATTGCACATGTGAACCCAATCACAGAACAACCAATGCTATCTAAACAAAGCAAGTCATGTGAGGTCAAAAAGTTCACTACATTATACCTTTAATCTGACTTTTATACACTGCAGTTCATCTGATCGATTCACTCGTCTCTAGCTGTCAGTTACCTATTCATCTTTTATTGAGGTTTTCATATGATCTCAGTATGGACTGATGAAACGCATTCAGTGCGACTCTAAAGCCCCATACACACGGTCGGACAATCCGCGGACCAGGTCGGTCGGATTTTGTCAGTCGTACTTTGTCCGATGTTGGTGTTGCGTACACACGGTCGGACTACGTTGTCGGAATATCCGGTCTGGAAGAACGTCGTGACGTAAGTCGTCGTCCACGAGATTACAAAAGGGAGTTCAGCACCACGTCAGGCACCCGTTGGGCTCCTTCTGCTGATCCCGTGTTTATCGAGAGTTAGTGGAAGTTTGGTGACTTAAGATTCGCGCTTCTCAGTTTTCTGACTCAGATCGTTACTGCTCTTCAGTTTGTGAAGTTTGTGCGTATCTGTTTATTAGTGCGTGTAGTCAGTTCGCATTTGTTGGTCATTGCGGCCTATATCTTGATATAGGACGCTTTGATTTGCACTGCTTATTGTCTGCTCGTTTCTGGTATTCATTTCGTTCTTTCAGGCCTTGCTGTTTATCGGTGCTTTCTGTTTGTCCGTTCTGACAGCCGACCTTTTGTGACCTTGTGAGCGATGTTTCCCGTGCGTACTCGTCGCCGAGTTCGTGCTGTACGCGGAATTGGTGTCGGGCTTTTAGCTTTGAGCCAAGACCCGTCCATGAACAGAGTGACGAGGAGTATGTGGACCAAGATTGGTTGCTTCAGCGTGACCAATTCTCGCACATGCCTTTGCTTCGTGAGATCCGGGAGAATAATCCTGATGATTTCAGGAACTTTCTCCGGATGACGGACACCGTCTTTTGGCTTTGCTGACCCCCTTTATCAGCCGGCAGGATACCTGCATGAGACAAGCCATTACTCCGGAGCAGAGGCTTGTTGCCACGTGAGGTACTTGGCGACAGGGAGAAGTCTTCAGGATTTGAAGTTCTCTTCAGGTATCTCTCCCCAGGCCCTGGGAATCATTATTCCAGAGACCTGTTCTGCCATCATTCAGGTCCTGCAGGAGGACTATATTAAGGTAACATAATGATTTTTGACCTCCTTCCCTAATTACATGATTGCAATATGTTCTAATATGCTGTGCCCCTTTTCTCCTTCATGCATTTTTCCCTTCACTTACCTTACCAGCATGCTCTTCTGCCCCAATAGACACCTATGGCCTAGTCACCTAAGCAATGTATTTTGTCTGCTGCATAGTATTGTTTGCCCCCAAACACCCCCTGCAATATGCACAAATGTTTGCTGTGTGGTTTACTTCATGTAGAGCCCCTTTAGATTTTTTTTTTTTTGGTGGGGGGGGGGGGGGGGGGGGCAAACTCATTAGGAACCCCCTCCCCCAACTGCTCTGTCAGATGGTACCAATCCTCTATCTGCTGGCTTTTCCAAGGTCCATACACACTATATACCTACCTCTTTATAGTGGGCATCTTTAGGGATGAATTCAGCAAAGCATGTAGTGCAAGGGACTGCCTCCATACATTCCATTTCCTAATTTTTTGTCTTCTTTCCCTCCTATTAGCTTGCTTGGTAAGTTCAGAATGTCACAATGTGCCTGCCTTTTTTTGGGGTGGGGGGGGTCTGAAATGTTATTTTATCTTTCCTGGGGCTGCCAATAGTGTTAAGTACAGAGGGTCTGGCCAAACTAGCACACATTATTGAGCCATTTGCCAATCAATGAAGTGCAGAGGGTTACCTGTCCCCCCCCCCCTACCAAAACCCTAGTTATTGCCAATGGCCCATCAGAAGTGGGGGGATTGATGGGGGGTGAGTCATCTGTGAAGGGGAGCCTCTACTTTTCTGTGAAAATACTTTCCAGCCTCCAATTTTATACAATGCTCTTGTTCCAAGATGTTGATTGTCTAATCTGCTTGCAATGTTTAAGTGCAAAGTGACTAATTTATTTTTCTTGTTTCACTCCACAGTTCCCTTCCACGCCACAGGAATGTTACTGTTCTTGTTCTCTGATTTTCCTCAGCGATTCATGCAGTAAAACTGAGTGTAATTAGCCCGTTATAGCTAGGTGTTTCTGGTGAAAAGAAAAGCTGAAAATAACAGCAACAGATACTAAGATAATTAGATACTTCTCAAGGAGCCCACTGCACGCTGCTATAAAGCTATGCACATGTAGCGCTACCCCCAGTTAAGAGAGCCGCTGGTTTGTTTTGGGTCCCTGAGTACAGCTCCACCAACCCCCGGCAATTTGGCTCTACCCACTCTGGCACAGTTGGTAAAGGGGTACGTCCCTATGCACATAAAACTTAGCTTATACTCTAAGTGTAATTGGTATGAACTCACAAGCAGACTGCTGAAATAAGAATAACTGGCTTTACTTTTGTCAGTAAGGAAAAAAGAATAGCAACATGCATTTGAACATATATCTCACAATACTTTAGCAGGTCCCTGCAATATGCACTTTAAACATGTACACAGGTATATGAATCTAACAATGGGGAAACGGAGCGCCAAGTGTGGCGACCGTCTGCTATACACCCCTGAGGTGCAATAAATCTATCTCTGCCTACCTAACGGACCAGGCCTGATCCCTAGTAATAGAGCTCAGTCCTTGTACTAGTACAGTGTTCTTCACCGGCAATAAATCTGTAGAGGTGGTGCACATGTAGCTTTAAATGGTGTCATTTGTAATCCACAAAAAGTAACATTGCTGCTCTGAGGTAAATTGCGCCTAGGCAGTTCAATAGGCATAAAACTTGTGTGTCAATGCAGGATTGAGCCTACAGGCTCTCTCACCAATCCTTGGGGTACCGTCCTCCGATCCGGTCCCTCTAATGGCGGCTCTGGTCTCTTCAATGGCGGCGTCCGGTCTCCTCAGTCACAGCCCTGCACTCCGGTCATCAGCTCCGTCCGACCGACAGTAAGGGGAAGTCTCCGCTCCGCTGCTGTGGACTCTGAGGGGTGAGAGTCTCACTCCATCGGCTGCAAGGCCCAGGCTTCAGGCCTTCAGCTCCGGTCCGCACAGGTGTCTCTGCTGGCTGTCTTCTCCGCGTCACCAGCTCTGTCAGCAGAGGCAGGCCAGTCCTGTCCGGCCTCAGAAGAGGAAGTGTCCCAAGAGGAAGAGGCGGTCTCCGCTCTTCCGTTTTATAACCTCCCCCAGCAGCCTCCCGGGCGGAAGTCAGCAGCCCGGGGCCCTGGGGAATCATGGGAGATGTAGTCTCTAAGCCTAAAAGGGGTAGAACCCCGCTACACACTCCCCCCACTTTGAATCTTTGGTCCCCAAAGATAGTGTTCAAACTACAAACTTTCTCGGGAACAACATTTTCACATAATTTGGACAGAGGAGCTTCCCACCAATTGGCACGAGATGGGGAGCTGTCCTGTCCACAGGTCACTTCAGTGTGGGCGACCTGTTTAACTGTGCCAGAGAGTGAGCTGGGGTTGCCCTCCACTAAATGGACAGCGGAAGGGTCAGGGCTCTCAGCACTTCTCCTTGCTGTGGTAACAGAGTCCTCTGAACTTTCTCCCATCTTGGGGTAAGTTAACTTCTTGGGAGGCTTCACACTCCTGCGAGCTCTCTGTTCTCTTGGAACTTCTTCAGGAACACATTCTGGCAACATCTCTGGTTCTGGAACATCTTCTTCTTGTTCTGGGTAGAGACCAGGGATATCTTCCCAGCACTCAGGCACATCACTGAATGGCACAAACTCTGTGGCTTCTGGGTTCAATGTGTTATCTTCCGCATCTTCAGCAGGTGGAAGATCTATGGCAGAATTTCCTGGAGTTGAGGAAGGCCATAACCATTCAAGTTCTCCTCTTTCTTCCTCTGGTTGGGGGTCTTGTCCACCCCTAACTTGGGATGTCTGAGACCTAGTATTAGGCCTGGGGGTATCCAGAATGGAAGCAGATTCAGGTACATCTCTTACTGGAGGCATTCTGACTGCTTCAGTGAGTGGGAGCAAATGATTCCTATGCCAGGTCTTCAAAGGCCCCAATCTTCCTTCTGGCTTCAACTTGTAGACAGGCAATCCTGGAAGTTTCCTACAGATGATATATGGCTCTGATCTCCATCTATCAGCAATCTTGTGTTTTCCAGGGATCCCTAGGTTCCGTAACAGTACACGGTCCCCAGGCTGTAGGTCCTGTACTCTAACTTTCAAATCAAAGTTCCTCTTATTTCGGGCCCCCCTCTGGTTAGAGGCCGCTTGAGCTTTTTCATAAGCTATCTTCAGACTGCGCCTCAGTCTGTCCACATATCCTTTGTGGGAGGCAGCTGAGGCATGGTCCAAAGAAATTCCAAAGGCCAAATCCACTGGCAATCTTGCTTCTCTCCCAAACATAAGTCGGTAAGGGGAAAAACCTGTCACATCACTTGTGGTGCAATTGTAGGCATGCACTAGAGCTGAAATGTGTTGGCTCCAGTGTTGCTTCTTCTCGGTCTCTAAAGTTCCCAACATGTTCAATAGGGTCCTGTTGAACCTTTCAGGCTGGGCATCACCTTGAGGGTGATATGGTGTAGTCCTAGTCTTCTCTACTCCCAGAGAATCTAGTAGCTTCCTGATCAGGCGACTCTCAAAGTCCCTTCCTTGGTCTGAATGGATTCTCTGTGGCAGTCCATAGTGAACAAAGTACTTCTCCAAAAGTACCTTGGCTACTGTAGAGGCCTTCTGGTCCTTGGTTGGGAAAGCCTGAGCATAACGAGTGAAATGGTCGGTTACCACCAGAACATTTCCCAATCCACTCAAATCGGGTTCAAGGCAGAGAAAATCAATGCATACCAGATCCATTGGGCCTTCACTCTGTAGATGGCCCATTGGGGCAGCTTGATGGGGTAAAGTCTTCCTCTGAATGCATCTTGCACAGGAATGGCAATACTCCTCCACTTCGGCCCTCATGCAGGGCCAGTAAAACCGGTCTCTGACAAGTTGGAAGGTTCTCTCTGCTCCCAAGTGACCATGCTGGTCATGTAAGGCAATCAGCACAGTCTCTCGATGCTTCTCTGGGAGAAACAACTGCCACTTGTCTTCTGGTCCATCAGAGGGGCCCCTTCGGTAGACTACCCCCTGATGCACCTGCAACTTGTCCAACTCTCTCCTCAGTAGGCGAGCTTCTTTAGAAGGGTGAAGGCGAAGTCCCTCTGGACTCTTGTCTTCCAGGGCTTCCAGGACCAATCTCCCCATGGGATCTTCTAATTGGTCACACCTTAACTCCTTCTTGGACAGCTTCGGCAGACACTCTTCTGCCAGTTGAGTTACCCCACAGTAACACTTTGGGACTCCCACTGTGGTAACTCCTATCTCTTCAGCTCTGGATCCTCCTCTGGCTTGGAGTTCAGCCCCCTGACAAAGGGCTCGCACTCCATCTGGTGCCACTTGGGTCCAGTCTGCCCAGTCATCGACCATGACATGGGATCTTCGGGACAGGGCATCTGCATCCCTATTTCCAGCCCCTGGTCTGTACTTGAGGCTGAAATTGAATCCAGACAACGCCGCCAACCATCTGTGTCCAGTTGCATCCAGCTTGGCGGTGGTGAATAGATAAGTCAAGGGGTTGTTATCTGTCTTTACAGTAAACTCGGCCCCATACAAGTAGTCTCTCAACTTGTCAACAACTGCCCACTTGAGGGCTAAGAACTCCAACTTGTGGGTGGGATAGTTCTTCTCGGAGGGGGTCAGGCTCCGGCTCACATAGGCCACTGGTCGCAGCTGGTCTTCATACTCCTGGTAGAGTACTCCACCTAGGCCCTCATGGCTGGCATCAACGTGTAGCTCATATGGTCTAGTGGGATCAGCGTAGGCCAAAACTGGGGCTGTGGTGAGACTTCTCTTCAAGGTCCTGAAAGCCTCTTCACACCTTGAGTTCCACTGGTTTTGGACCGATTCACCGGGCCTCCTAGGCCCCATTCCATCCTCCTCTCCTTCTGTCTTCAGCAGCTCGTTGAGGGGTTTGGCAATGCGGGCAAATCCATCCACAAACCTGCGGTAGTAGGAGCAGAACCCCAAGAAAGACCGAAGTTCTGTAACTGTTGTGGGCCTTGGCCACGAAGTAACTGCCTCCAGCTTCTCAGGGTCTGTAGACACTCCTTTTTCAGACACTATGTGTCCCAGATAGTTCACAGAAGACTGATAGAACCGACACTTCTCTGGAGAAAGTTTAAGTCCCTCTTCACTGAGCCTCTTCAGTACTTTCTCCAGCCTGGCTTCATGCTCTTCCAAAGTCTTTCCAAAGACAATGACATCGTCCAGGTACACAAGGACTTCTATGAGGTTCATGTCTCCAACAGTCCTTTCCATTAGGCGTTGAAACGTAGCAGGAGCTCCAGATAGGCCCTGAGGCATCCTGTTGAACTCAAAGAATCCTACTGGGGTTATGAAGGCAGTCTTTTCTCTATCTTCTGGATGCATGGGGATTTGGTAATACCCACTCTTGAGGTCCATCACACTGAACCACTTAGCTCCAGATAAACTCTGCAAGGCATCTTCTATCCTTGGCGTGGTGTACTGGTCAGGAATGGTCCTCCTGTTGAGAGTTCTGTAGTCAATGCACAGTCTCAATGACCCATTCTTCTTCCTGACTACCACAATTGGGGAGGCGTAGGGGCTTCTGGATTCCCTAATCACTCCCGTCTTCTTCAGTTCCGCAAGCTGCTCCCTCAGATCCTCCAGATCTGCTAGCGGGACTCGCCTCACTCTTTCTCTGAATGGCTTGTCCTCTTGCATGCGGATTCGGTGGGTGGCACTCCTCGCACACCCCACATCAAACTCATCTTTGGAGAAAATCTTCTCCCATCTGGTCAGCTGGGCCCTGGCTCTCTCTTTCCAAGCTCCAGGTAGGTTAGGGTTTTCCATGGAGAGTTTCTTCCAAACATCTTCACTTTCGCCCGTCCCCTTCACTTCTGACCAGCCAACTGGGACAGCAGGACTCACCTGTCCCAGAAGCATCCTGGCAGGGATCTCCACGGGCTGCTCCGTGGGGTTCCTCACACTGACAGGGACTCTTCCTCTTGCCTTCTTCAGGTCCTTCAGTGAAATTACTTCTGGTATCACTTCCAGACCTGAGTGACCCTCCATTGGGTCAGGTTCCAACATCACAAAGGGGCCAGGCTGCTCCCAGGTAAGTTTCACCGTGGCTCTCATGCAGGTTACCTCTCCAGGCTGCAACACTGCTCCTTCTTTTCCAAGCCTCCATACCCTTCCTATCCCCTCACTTGGGGTCTTCTGCTCTAGGACCAACCGCTGGTAGGCTGCCTTCAGCATGGGATGGATCTTGGGAGGTGAAAGATTCTCTTTCTTCACCAGGGGGGTCAGAAGCCTTCTGACTAGGTCCGTGTTCGTCCCTATGATCAGGGACGTCTTGCTGGTTCCTGGTGGGCGGGGACACACCACTGCTAAGGTGTCGAACACTTCAGACTTCCCAGCTACGGATGGGTCAAACGTCAGTCTTATGGGTAAGTATCCATCATAGGGGAAACTCTGAGTTCCCAATCCCCTTATCTCCAACTCTTCTATCTTCTGTATTGGCAGATGACTCAGGTATCTGTCATAGAAGTCCCTGTACAACAGGGTCACTTGTGCTCCAGTGTCTAGAAGGGCCTTTGTGTACACTCCTTCCACCTGGATGGGTACAGTAGGGGATGGACCAACTAGCTCTTCTGGGTAGGGCCTAGTTGATGCTGTCCTCTTCTTTGGACTCTTCGCTTTACCAGCATTTGATTTGCACTTGCTCCTTTCTTGAGCCTGGTATGCATTGATTTTCTCCCTCTTAGTGGGAGTGTGAACCCGTTGAGGGACATTGTTATCTCTCACTTTGAAGAGTTCACGCTTGGGGGTGCTGTGTCTCTCCGGAGGGGTCTTGCCCCCTTTCTCTGGAGTGCACCTTGGTTGAGGATCCCTGGGCCCCTTCTGAGGGGTTTGGTCTCCTCGCTTTCTCTTCTTGTTGTGCTTCTTGGAGCTCACTGAAGGTGATGGGCACCCGGTTGACTCCTTCACCGGGGCCCTTTGGCGTTTCCCGCCGGCTGGCGGTTTCCTGCCTTCTTCTTCTTGGGACTGGAACATACAGCTGCAATATGACCAATTCCTCCACAATTGAAGCAAATCATCTCACTGTGGTCAAGAGGGGATGCTGGTGCTGGAACAGCTGGAAACAATTCCCTCCTGGTTGTTTCTTTCTTGGGACTGGGCGTCTCTTTCGCCACTAGAGACGTCAGTATCTCCATCATCTGGGACATCTGCAACTTCAGGGCATCTACCTCTGTGTCTCTTTCAGGGGTTAAGGCCGACCTGACCGTGGCCACTGTAGACTTTGTAGACCCCATCACTTGCTTCTCCCTTTTCTCTTCCAACATGGCCTCTTCTTCTCTGACCATTCGGATGAGGTCAGGGTAGTCCAGGCTCTTCCCATCCTGGCGGGTACGTAGAATTAGTGCGACAGGGTCCAAGGGTTGGGCTCCCCTCATCACCTGGTGGGCACGGGCTTCATCTACCTTCCCTGGATCTATCCCCTTCTTCAGGATAATCCTATGCAGGATCTTGTCTATGCGTCCCATGTACTCTGACAGCTTCTCCCCTGTCTTCTGGTAACAGTGTTCCAGTTGATAGGTAAGTTCTGTGACTTTTTCTGTCCCACCAAACACACCTTCCAGGATGTCTATGTAGTCCTGGGCAGTGCAATCCTTTTTGCTTGTCTTCAGATTGCGTATGGCCTCTAAGGCAGGTCCTTTTAGGCTTTCAACAATCCTTTGCTTCTTTCGGCCCTCTGAGACCTCCCATTCTTCTAGGGCCTGCGTGGCACCATCTAGCCACTCTTCAAATCCCTCTTCTCCCGAGGGTACAGGTGTCCTCCCTGAAAACATCCGGAGTTTCCTGTATCCCGACATTGGGTAATCCCCGGGGTCTCTTCTGCACTGGGTTACAATTTCCCCTAGAACAGCACACAGTTCTGCACTAAGAGTAGTGTGTGTGGGTGCGGGACTTTCCGCGCCCTTCTGCTCCTCCTTCTTTGGGGATAGAATGGCTTTCATAGGAGAACAGTCTCCCTTCCGCGGCAGCGCATGCAGCAATTGGTAGGCCTGACCATTCGGTGCCTGTATGCTTTGGCTCCTGAACTCCTCTGGAGTCTCTTCCTTCCATTCTATTAAGGCGTATGTGTACCCAGCATCATTTCTCATGTCCATTATCCATGACTTCTGGCATGGGGATAATGACATTATGAGCTGCTTCACTGCCTCTCTCTGCCACATCCCTGGCAGTTCAATGACTGCTGCTGCGGCTGGGTCAGCGGCCCATGTTGCGGACCACCGTCCCACTTCTATTGGGTCCATGCCGGTACCTTCTGGCGGCTTTTCCCGCTGACTCAGGATCCCGGATTACGAGCCCCCACGTGTAGCGCTACCCCCAGTTAAGAGAGCCGCTGGTTTGTTTTGGGTCCCTGAGTACAGCTCCACCAACCCCCGGCAATTTGGCTCTACCCACTCTGGCACAGTTGGTAAAGGGGTACGTCCCTATGCACATAAAACTTAGCTTATACTCTAAGTGTAATTGGTATGAACTCACAAGCAGACTGCTGAAATAAGAATAACTGGCTTTACTTTTGTCAGTAAGGAAAAAAGAATAGCAACATGCATTTGAACATATATCTCACAATACTTTAGCAGGTCCCTGCAATATGCACTTTAAACATGTACACAGGTATATGAATCTAACAATGGGGAAACGGAGCGCCAAGTGTGGCGACCGTCTGCTATACACCCCTGAGGTGCAATAAATCTATCTCTGCCTACCTAACGGACCAGGCCTGATCCCTAGTAATAGAGCTCAGTCCTTGTACTAGTACAGTGTTCTTCACCGGCAATAAATCTGTAGAGGTGGTGCACATGTAGCTTTAAATGGTGTCATTTGTAATCCACAAAAAGTAACATTGCTGCTCTGAGGTAAATTGCGCCTAGGCAGTTCAATAGGCATAAAACTTGTGTGTCAATGCAGGATTGAGCCTACAGGCTCTCTCACCAATCCTTGGGGTACCGTCCTCCGATCCGGTCCCTCTAATGGCGGCTCTGGTCTCTTCAATGGCGGCGTCCGGTCTCCTCAGTCACAGCCCTGCACTCCGGTCATCAGCTCCGTCCGACCGACAGTAAGGGGAAGTCTCCGCTCCGCTGCTGTGGACTCTGAGGGGTGAGAGTCTCACTCCATCGGCTGCAAGGCCCAGGCTTCAGGCCTTCAGCTCCGGTCCGCACAGGTGTCTCTGCTGGCTGTCTTCTCCGCGTCACCAGCTCTGTCAGCAGAGGCAGGCCAGTCCTGTCCGGCCTCAGAAGAGGAAGTGTCCCAAGAGGAAGAGGCGGTCTCCGCTCTTCCGTTTTATAACCTCCCCCAGCAGCCTCCCGGGCGGAAGTCAGCAGCCCGGGGCCCTGGGGAATCATGGGAGATGTAGTCTCTAAGCCTAAAAGGGGTAGAACCCCGCTACACACACTTTTAGAAACTTTTGCATAAAAGCATGGATTCTTGATTCCTATATACACTATATTACCAAAAGTATTGGGACACCCGCCTTTATACACACTTGGACTTTAATGGCACCCCAGTCTTAGTCCGTAGGGTTCAATATTGAGTTGGCCCACCCTTTGCAGCTATAACAGCTTCAACTCTTCTGGGAAGGCTGTCCACAAGGTTCAGGAGTGTGTCTATGAGAATGTTTGACCATTCTTCCAGAAGGGCATTTGTGAGGTCAGGCACTGATGTGGACAAGAAGGCTTGGCTCACAGTCTCCACTCTAATTCATCCCAAAGGTCTTCTATCCAGTTGAGGTCAGGACTCTGTGCAGGCCAGTCATGTTCTTCCACCCCAAACTCACGCATCCGTGTCTATATGGACCTTACTTTGTGCACTGGTCCAAATCATTTGGTGGAGGGGGATTTTGGTGTGGAGTTGTTTTTCAGGGGTTGGGCTTGGCCCCTTAGTTCCAGTGAAGGGTACTCCTAAGGCGTCAGCATACCAAGACATTTTGGACAATTTCAAGCTCCCAGCTTTGTGGGAACAGTTTGGGGATGGCCCCTTCCTTTTCCAAGGTTCATAAAGACATGGATGAGGGAGTTTGGGGTGGAGGAACGTGATTGGCATTGAGTCCTGACCTCAACCCGATAGAACACCTTTGGGATGAATTAGAGCGGAGACTGCGAGCCAGGGCTTCTCATCCAACATCAGTGCGTGACCTTACGAATGCCCATCTGGAAGAATGGTAAAACAGTTAAGGGCAAAGTAACTGGTTTGCTTTATTCTCCCTCCAGCAGCACATATCGTTTTATAGTGTCCAGACTAAAGTATTTAAATGTTTTTAACAAGCAATATAGGGACTTCAAAACAATCCCACATTCATCTCTATAACTATAGGAATTGTGGAGAAATGAATCCTCAGAGTTCAGAGGCACTACAATTACATCTCCACTCTACTTATTTTCTCTGGCAATAATTATTACATTACTTTTACAATTCACATTACAAGCCTGCCGACCTTCTCATCTGAATCCACTTGCCTTCAGAGTCTCTATTATAATACTTGAGTATGAATTACTCCACAGTACATACAGCTAAAGAGGTCAGTAAGGGCTTAAAATTTGTTTTCTGCCTGTTAAGGATATGTAAATACTTTAGGGCTGTTTACACTTCTGTGGTCCTTTCTGGTGCAATAATGCATGCATATAATATACATTTCGATAGGAGCTAACGTGTTATAATAATACAGCTTATCCGTTATGAATGGGCTGCCAATGCACCTCAGAGGACAATTTAATGGACATGCATCTGTTTGCCGATGCACTACAGCAGGGGTCAACAACCTTTTTTCCACTTAAGGGTCAGATTCAATGTATGTGAATGCATGGAGGGCCATATTTACCTGCTAATAAATTAAGATAATATTACACAGCCCCCATTCCTCTGACCCCTTTACATTACACAGCCCCCTGCACCTCTGGCCCCTTTTACATTACATAGCCCCCAGACCTCTGGCCTCCTTCATTACACAGCCTCCAGCACCTCTGGCCCCCTCTACATTACACAGCCCGCAGCTCTGGACCCCTTGACATTACACAGCCCCTGTACTGTTGGACCCCTTTACATTACACAGCCCCCATACACACATGTCCTGCATATTACACAGCCCCCCCACCACAAGCTACTTAAGCCACTTTGTAATGTTTACACAATCATCCTCGTTTGCTAATGACAAGTGTCCCAGTGCCTTTTCCCCTGCACCTCTGGCCCCCTTTATATTACACAACCCCCAGACATCTGGCCCCCTTTACATTACATATCCTCCTGCACCTCTGCCCCCCTTTACATTACACAGTCCAAGCCCCTCTGGCCCCCTTTACATTGCACAGCCCCTGCACCTCTGGATCCCTTTACATTACACAGCCCGCACTTCTGGATCCCTTTACATTACACAGCCCCGTACCTTTGGACCCCTTTACATTACACAGCCCGCACTTCTGGACCACTTTACATTACACAGATCCCCCTGCATATTACACAGCCCCCCTACACACATGCCCTACATATTACAAAGCCCCCCTGCACCTCTGTACCCCTTTACATTACACAGCCCCTGCACCTCTGGACCCCATTACATTACACAGCCCTACACTTCTGGACCCCTTTACATTACAGAGCCCCCCCCACCGCAGCTATTTAAGCCACTTTGTTATGTTTATACAAACGTCCCTGTTTGTTAATAACAAGTGTCCCAGTGCATATGCTTTATTAACAAAATACAGCTATTTACCTGATTTCCGAGCACTGCTCGGCACTCACGTGACCGGCTGGATCTCACCTCCTCTCCTCTTCCCCTCCTCCCCTCCCTGCTGATTTCAGCGGGGGACTATCAGCCCCTCCCACTCTAGCTGTCAGATGCAGAGAGGGGAGAGCCGGCCGGTCACGTGAGCGCCGAGCTGTGCTCAGAAATCAGGTATATAGCGGAATTTTATTAATAAACACATGCACTGGTACACTTGTCATTAGCAAACAGGAACATTTGTGTAAACTTAACAAAAATGGTTAACAACCACTTTAAAATGTCCGCAGGCCGGGTGCACATGAAGTCATCAAGTGCACTGATGGGCCGGACATTTAGCGGTGGCGGGCCAGGTGCAGCCTGCGGGCCATAGGTTGCTGACCCTGCACTACAGCTTACCACAGTGCATATTATGTGCATTGTGGTGCACTGCTGTAAGTTGGCAGCTACTGTATAGAGCTTTGCCACAATTAATTAAAGGTACCTGGGACATGACACTCTTGGAAGTACTGAATGCTGGAGACACTGATGGAGGATCCAGCATTGGAACAAAGGGAGCTAGGAGACTCAGGCCACCTGTGAGCTGAGTAAAGAACTCCTCTATTGCAGGAAAATATCAGCTGGGTTTTTTTAAGCCTCTGACAGGGTTACTTTAAAAACATGGGGCTTACAAAAAAACAGTCGGTTTTGGTACTATGGTGGAATAGGTTTATATATGAGAGCACAGCAACCCATCTATGAGATAATAAATATTTATAATACACACTAGCATACAGACAATATGAGCATAAGATATTTACTAGAAAACCACCGCAATTCATATGTAATGGCGGGCCACAAGTAAAATGGCGGCAATCGCCGCTATAAATAACATGGGAAGAACGTCTGCCAATCACTAATCCCAGAGAAAGTCACGAGATAGTGATGAAATGGGTAGGAGCAGCTTGATTGGCTGACGTGAAGGGAATCGGGAAGTGTTCTGGTGCACAGGCTTAGGACAGGGCTGAACGCCGCTGACCGGGGCTGCAGATCCGGTTTCAGGTGACAATATCACCCCATCACACATGAGTATACTAAGGCGTGTTTTGTATTATGAAATGTGAGTGTAATTCTTTAAAAATAATATCACACTATTGCAAGCCTCTGTTGTTTCTACATGTGACATACAGTATCTCACAAAAGTGAGTACACCCTTCACATTTTTGTAAATATTTTCTTCTATCTTTTCATGTGACAACACTGAAGAAATGACACTTTGCTAAAATGTAAAGTAGTGAGTGTACAGCTTGTATAACAGTGTATTTTGTCTGTCCCCCTAAAAATAACTCAACACACAGCCATTAATGTCTAAACCACTGGCAACAAAAGTGAGTACACTAAGTACCCCTAAGTGAAAATGTCCAAATTGGGCCCAAAGTGTCAATATTTTGTGTGACCACCATTATTTTCCAGCACTGCCTTAACCCTCTTGGGCATGGAGTTCACCAGAGCTTCACAGGTTGCCACTGGAGTCCTCTTCCACTCCTCCATGACGACATCACAGAGCTGGTGGATGTTAGAGACCTTGCACTCCTCCACTTTCCGTTTGAGGATGACCTACAGATGCTCAATAGGGTTTAGGTCTGGAGACATGCTTGGCCAGTCCATCACCTTTACCCTCAGCTTCTTTAACAAAGCAGTGGTCGTCTTGGAGGTGTGTTTGGGGTTGTTATGTTGGAATACTGCCCTGCGGCCCAGTCTCTGAAGGGAGAAATCATGCTTTGATTCAGTATGTCACAGTACATGTTTGCATTCATGGTTCCCTCAATGATCTGTAGCTCCCCAGTCCCGGCAGCACTCATGCAGCCCCAGACCATGACTCTCCCACCGCCATGCTTGAGTGTAGGCAAGACACACTTGTCTTTGTACTCCTCACCTGGTTGCCGCCACACACGCTTGACACCATCTGAACCAATCTTGGTCTAATCAGACCACAGTAATCCATGTCCTTAGTCTGCTTGTCTTCAGCAAACTGTTTGCGGGCTTTCTTGTGCATCATCTTTAGAAGAGGCTTCTTTCTGGGACAACAGCCATGCAGACCAATTTGATGCAGTGTGTGGCGTATGGTCTGAGCACTGACAGGCTGACCCCCCACCCCTTCAACCTCTGTAGCAATGCTGGCAGCACACATATGTCTATTTCCCAAAGACAACCTCTGTATATGACGCTGAGCACGTGCACTCATCTTCTTTGGTCGACCATAGCGAGGCCTGTTCTTAATGGAACCTGTTCTGTTAAACTGCTATATGGTCTTGGCCACTGTGCTGCAGCTCAGTTTCAGGGTCTTGGCAATATTATTATAGTCTAGGCCATCTTTATGTAGAGCAACAATTCTTTTTTTTAGATCCTCAGAGAGTTCTTTGCCATGAGGTGCCATGATGAACTTCCAGTGACCAGTATGAGAGAGTGAGAGCGATAACATCAAATTTAATACACGTGCTCCACATTCACACCTGGGACCTTGTAACACTGACGAGTCACATGACAACGAGAAGGGAATATGGCTAATTGGGCCCAATTTGGACATTTTCACTTAGGGGGTGTACTCACTTTTGTTGCCAGCGGTTTAGACATTAACCACTTCTCGACCGGCGCACACAGATATACGTCGGCAGAATGGCACGTACAGGCAGGAGGGCGTATATATAAGTCCCTCCTTAATGCCTGTCCGTGCCATCGGCTCCCGCGCCGGTCGGGACCCCCGTGAGTCCGGTCGCGGGCCCCGGCCAGGCACTGGCTGACAGCCACGCCCCCCCACAGTAAGAAACACACCCCTAGGCATACTTAACCCCTACACTGCCCCCTTGTGGTTAACCCCTTCACTGCCAGTGTCATTTATACAGGAATCAATGCATTTAAATAGCATTGATTGCTGTATAAATGACAATGGTCCCAAAAATGTGTCAAAAATGTCCGATGTGTCCGCCATAATGTCGCAGTCACAATAAAAATCGCTGATCGCCGCCATTACTAATAAAAAAAAAATATTTATAAAAATGCTTTAAAACGATCCCCTATCTTGTAAAGCTATAACTTCTGCGCATACCAATCAATAATCGCTTATTGCGATTTTTTTTACCAAAAATATGTAGAAGAATACGTATCGGCCTAAACTGAGGAAAAAAAATGTTTTTTGGGGGATATTTATTATAGCAAAAAATAAAAAATAATGCGTTTTTTTTTCAAAATTGTCGCTCTTTTTTGTTTATAGCGCAAAAAATA
The DNA here is from genome assembly GCA_028564925.1 of Lithobates sylvaticus. NCBI lineage: Eukaryota > Metazoa > Chordata > Amphibia > Anura > Ranidae > Lithobates > Lithobates sylvaticus. The sequence continues at coordinate 250,619,183 of CM053032.1, forward strand.
AAAACCGCAGGGGCGATCAAATACCACCAAAAGAAAGCTCTATTTGTGGGAAAAAAAGGACGTCAATTTTGTTTGGGAGCCACGTTGCACGACCGCGCAATTGTCAGTTAAAGTGACGCAGTGCCGAATCGCAAAAAGGGGCCTGGTCCTTTGGCTGCAAATTGGTCCGGTCTGAAAGTGGTTAATGGCTGTGTGTTGAGTTATTTTGAGGGGACAGCAAATTTACACTGTTATACAAGCTGTACACTCACTACTTTACATTGTAGCAAAGTGTAATTTCTTCAGTGTTGTCACATGAAAAGATATAATAAAACATTTACAAAAATGTGAAGGGTGTACTTTTGTGAGATACTGTATTTATTATTAATTTACTATACCTATTTATTTCATATTTTTTAGTAGATTTTTGTAATATCATTTTTTTAATAGTTATTTAATCTATTTATTCACTGTTTGGTCTTAGCGCCGCACATTTGTTATGTAATTTTGTATTGTCACATTTAGAGAAGTGTGGGGAGTGCTGGCAGCTGTTTATTTTACTTTTGTTTATTATTTATTTTTCATTGCATTTATTAATTTTAGCAGCTCACAAGGTTTTCACCTATTTACAAAAAACAGGACTCAGCTCAGTATGAATAAGAATGAATGAATCAATGTGCAAAATAAATGAATCTAGTAAATCAATTGAACCTCTTCTTCCTAACATGTGCATTCAGATTTCTTTAGTCTGCGGTTTGTGAATCCAGGTGATTAGCGTTGGTGAATGAGTCTCAGTGGACAGGGTGAATCAGCATGCACATATTCAAGAGACCCCCCAACAATTAAGAAAAATCATGATTTGTTGAAGAGGATCAGATATGCCAGATTCCCCCGATTCCTCGTATTGATTCACTTATCTCTATCTGCCAGCTGACTATGAATTTTGGATTGTGATGATAGAACGTGACTTGGAAGTAAAACCTTTTTAATGTGAGATTGTTTATTAGAAATATGTTGGATGCAACATCTTGAATTGCAAAAGTTAAATCCAAAACTTTTTTTTTTGAATAGAGCAAGGGAGGGTTCTAACCCCTTTCAGGTTTTTTTTTTGTTTTGTTTTTTTGCCAGGAGTTTAACATTTGGGAGATTTTTCTTTAGTTCCTGTTGCACAGCCAGGAAGTAAGAATAAATCTTGTCAAAGTAAAGTGAGGAAAATCCCTGGTTGTCACCAGGTCATTAGAACTAGTATCCACATTGGAAGATTTCCCCCTCTATTTCTTGTAGGGATCCGCTACCATCTACTGTCAGAATTTGTAAATAGCTTTTGTTTGTTAATTACCATCAGTTAATTGTTTTTTTTGTGACGAAACGTCCCTACACTCTGCTTGAGTGCTTTCGTCATATACCACTTCCTCCCAGTCTGAATATAGATATCATATATTCCAACCGCTCCCAAGCACAAAACAAGACATGACTTGTTTAGCTGCTGACATGGACTGTTTATTAGAACCAGAATAGCCTTTTTATACACTTTTAACACAAGGGGTTAGATAACGAGGTAGGGCTGGCTCATGGATACTCCTCCCCTCCCCTCTAACAACAACTTAAAAGATATTATATAATTAACATAGCAATTAAGGCAGCCTAGGTGACCAGACAGTCCGTCTCCAGAGGTCAATGTGATCAGCTCTTTCAATGATCATGTATTGTCCAGAATTAACAACCAAGAATAGTCTTTGGGCATATACAGGGTTCCCAGAGTCTGTGTGTCTTGGGGGACATGGACCTGAATCTAAAGTAACACCACCTCAAGGGTACCCAGGCATACAGCTCACAAAGAGCACCATTCACCCAAATGCCAGGGCCCATAATCACAAGGCAAGAGGCTAGCATTCAGTCCTCTCCAAAAGCCTCTGCACCGGCTAGGTCTGTCGCAGTTATAGACAGGTTCTTCCTGTCCATGCTAGCTGGATCATAAACCCTGACTGGAGGACTATAATATTTTGTATAAAGGAGAGCTGCCAGGAAGTAGACACAGAACTGAGCCACATAAACTTTTACACAGGAGCTTCTGCTGTATTTCACCCAGACCAGAAAAGGAGACTATTAAGTCTCCGACACCAAGACAGACAATGCATCACAGTCATCCTAAAGGGCCCTTGCAATGGGACTTTGCTTCAACATTCATCTGGAGATATATCCAGGAATATGTGTGCAGTTCCAGTAGGACTCCTGTTGGGCCCTTTGCTAATATATTACCTGTTCTATACTGGTGCACATCTGTACACTTATGGCTAATGTTATGTGCTGGCTGGCTGCAGTAGTTCCTCTGCTCCCAGTTACTTTGTTTAGATTACTGATTCATTTCCCAGGAAGGGAATTCCCTCTTTTCACAGCGGCCCTGTCCTGGGTCGATGCACTGCCAACATTTTTATCAAATCCACTCTTCCACTTACCAAAGGTTCTGGTTCTCTTATTTACCTACAGATTTAGAGCAATACCCTGTTTAGGGAGAGCCCTTTATCATAACCCCCCAAGGAGGGCTACATTCTGTTGTGGTGACAACTCAAAATTTGGGATTAACGTTCACAGGAAAAGTAAAGAAGTCATGTGTACGAGTAGTTGATGAGAATTAAATCAGCACCACATCCCTCTCAATATAGGAGTAATAAAAGTGTACAAAACTAGGGGATTTTATAGGAGCTCTTCATCCAAAAACATATCACAAAAATTTTAAAACGTAACAATTTAATTGTAGGTACATTAAAATAGATCCAATAAAACATTGTTATACATAGAGCGGTGATTATTTTAAAGGGGTCATTAATACCAACATGTTTCGCCCAGAAGGGCTTTCTCAGGGGAAAACTGCTAACATACTGTGTGAAAGACAATATAAATAAATAAGTAAATCAACACACAAATAAAAACTAAAAGTAAAGAGTATGTTTTTTCCCTATGGGGACACAGACAGCAATAAAAGACCCAATAAATATATAATAGGGACACCTGTCCTGGTGGCAGCTGCCTTGGCGGCCTGTATCAATAGGCTTTTGTATGGGTCATGCGGGTCCACTCTTTTCCAAGCTAAGAAGGGGTTTAACCCCACTCTATTCAAAGCTAAGAAGGGGGTTTAACCCCACTCTATTCAAAGCTAAAAAAATAAAAGTTTTGAGTGAAACTATACTTTAAACATTATAGCTTAAATATCCACTTCACCTCCAGAGGATTTACCCCCTTTCCTGACCAGGCCCTTTTTTGCTATACGGCACTGCGTTACTTTAACTAATAATTGCGCGGTCGTGCGACTCTGTACTCAAATAATAATTTTGTCCTTTTTTCCCACAAATAGAGCTTTCCGCTGGTGGTATTTGATCACCTTTGCGTTTTTTTTTTTGCTTTAAACAAAAAACAACCGACAAATTTGAAAAAAGAAATACATGTATATTTTGGAGTGGGATATTGCGGTGGACAAATTGGACACTTTTTTGAGGACCAGTGAAAATAATACAACAATCAGTGCTAAAAAATGCACTGTCACTGTACTAATGACACTGGCTGCGAAAGGGTTAACATCAGGGGCGATGAAAGGGTTAACTGTGTGCCTACTCTGTGTTTTTACTGTAGTGGGGAGGTGCTTGTACTAGGGGAAGACATAGATCTATGTCCCTGCTTTGAAGAAACACAGGATCAATGCCTTCCTTACAGACAGAATGGCAATCTGCCTTGTTTACATAGGCAGATCACGGTTCTGCCTGTATATAGAACGATCAGTGGGTGCCGCCGAGCATCTGGTCCATGGGTCCTGCTGATCAGCTCCCGCTGTGTAGAATCACAGCGGAAATGAGCCTCCGGTGGCACGCAATCCCACCTGATACCTGGAAATGCCGGATCACATATGTACAGTATATGTGATCCTGTGCAGTGCGGCCGCTCCTGTAGCAGTAAAAGTGCTATAGGGCGGTCGGCAACTGGATATACAGCCTACAAAAGTGGGATACCAACTGTGAGCATATAGACAAAGGAAATATACAGCAGGAAGTGTGGAAAAGCTCATTTTACTCTATGTATTGAGTTATCATTTTAAATGGGATGGGAGCACATCCGATCACACTTTTTTTTTTAGTGCACTGCAACAAAAGGCATGTGTATTGTGGTGCTCTGCAAAGTCGGAGCATTGCCCGCTACTAATAGTGCTCTGGGGGCATTAAAAAAGAACAGCACTGTATCACACCATGGTTTAGGCCAGAGATCTGCAATCAGCGGACCTCCAGCTGTTGCAAAACTACAAGTTCCATCATGCCTCTGCCTCTGGGTGTCATGCTTGTTGCTGTCTGTCTTGCTATGCCTCATGGGATTTGTAGTTCTTCAACAGCTGGAGGTCCGCTAATTGCAGATCCCTGGTTTAGGCATTAGCGGGCATAGAGGTAACGGGTGGTAAGACTTGTGTTCTTCAACATGTAAATGTGAATGGGCCCTAACTGGTTACAGGTATAAATACATATTGGTTACATACATACATATGATTTTCTTATGTAATTCATAAACATAAGTAAAGGTCCCTCTAAGGAAATATAGTTGTCAGAAAATGTCAAGGTCTGTGCAGAAATTGGTGAAGAATGTTTTTCTTGGAAAGAGGGGAGAGAACATTGATTATTATGAAATTGTTTTAAACTCTTAAGGTAATCCCAGCCTCGTCAGACTTTTTAGTGTTTTTTTCTTCAATATGTTTCATCTTAGAACAGACTGACAAATGCATCCAGGGCTTATTGATTTTGTTAATTGATTTTGCCCATTGATCTTGCACTAAGATTGAGTGTAATTAAGTGGACATAGCAATGATTGCTGGAGAACAGCTGAGATGCAAAAAGCGGTTGACAATACACGGGAGCATGAAGCCCACGGGCCCCCATAAAGACTGTGTTGTTGCACAGCGTTCCACTCCACATCGGCCAGGGCTTCCATTAACAACATACAGCACATAGGGGCTGATTTACTAAAACTGGGGAGTGCACCATCTGGTGCCGCTCTGCATGGTAGAAAATCAGCTTCTAACTTCTGCTTGTTCATTTAAGCCAGCCTTTTTCAACCAGGGTGCCCAGGCACCATGAGGTACCTTGAGGTTTCTTCAGGGGTGCCTTGGCAAAAATCCAAAAAATTGATAAAAAAATTGTATACAAGCCAGTAGGTGGATGAAACCTGCCTTTTCGTTACACAAAGCAACAGGTTTTCATTGTACACCATTACAACATTCTAGACACTGGCAGCCATTACAACATTCTAGACACTGGCAGCCATTACAACATTCTAGACACTGGCATCCTTAAGCCTCATACACACGATCGTTTTTTCGGCTGAGAATTGTGTGTGATGACAGGCTGTTGGCTGAAAATCTGACCGTGTGTGCGCTCCACCAGACAACTGTTGTCGGATTTTCCGTGGACAAATGTTGGATGGCAGGTTTTAAAATTTTCCGCGGACCAATGTCTGTTGTCCGATTTTACGAACGTGTGTACACAAGTCCATTGGACAAAAGTCCAAAGTACAAACACGCATACTCAGAAGCAAGGACGAGCCAGAAGCGGTCGGTCTTGTAAACTAGCGTTAGCAATGGAGAATTAACATTCGTAATGCGGCTAATTATGAAATCTCGAAATGCAGCGCACAATTCTCTTCTTCTTTAATGGGATAATAATGAAGCTGCTTTGCTGGTGATACTGATGGAGTTATTTCAAACGTATTTTCAAAGGATTTTTTTTTCTAGTGATATCAAGAATAATATATATTTTGTTTTTGTGCAAGTTACCACAACACCATTATCCCGTAGTTTTTAAGATCAAAGATACAACTATGTTGGTGTCCCTTGTCAATTTTACATTGTATTTTTTTAAATGTAACTGCCGACTCCCAAACTGTCATTTGAAGTAAAACACAAAGCCAAGTATTACTCTACACAATTTTTTTATTGTGCATTAAAAAAAGAAAACAAATAAAATTAGACATGATATCTGCCAATAGAACTTAACCAAAAAGTGCATTCTATGCATCCAAAAATATCGAAATTATACCAAATCAAATCATTATTCAACCAAAAAAATAATGTCAAAGCAATAACTCCAAGGCCAATAATAAATAACACGTTATCTCCTCCGATTCTGCAACATGTCTGGTTGACGAACGAAAAGCACGAAATGAAAAGCGCGAACCAACACTCACCAAAGTTCTACTAAACATGAAATTAGCAGAAGGAGCCCAAAGGGTGGCGCTAAAGAGCTGAAAAATCACGTAGTATGTTTAGTATGTCACTACGTTCGTGATTGTTGACCAACAATTGTGTGCCGTGTGTATGCAAGACAAGTTTGGGCAAATGCCCTTCGGACAAAAGTCCACGATTTTGTTGGCCAACAATCCGATTGTGTGTACGAGGCTTAACAACCAATGACATCATCAGTTGATAAGGAGGATGTCTCCACAGCATCCTTGTTTAAACCTCATATGCCTCTCTCCCTCAGCATTGGGGTCACATTAGTAGGCTCATGGAGAGAAACTGAGGAAGACGAGAAACATTGGAATACTAGTCAGTACCAGTGTGCAAAAGTGTATTTGCTTTGGAAGAAAAAAAAAAAACACCTCTAACGTTGGGTGTCCTACATGTGTGGATGTTGCTGCATTATATTATTAGAATCGTTTTATACATTTTAGAATATGGTGCCTTGAGATTGTCCATAATTTTAAAGGGTGTCTTGAGATTTTCTATAATTTTTAAGGGTGCCTTGACTGAAAAAAAGTTGATGAACACTGAAGTTATCACAATAAAACCTGGAAGCTGATTGGGTTCAATGCACAGCGGCACCAGATTTTTCTCTCTCCAGTTTTAGAAAATCATCCCGTAGAGTCACAAGACCCTTTGCAATTTAGTTAAAGTAGAACTTCACTAACAATTTAATTAAAAGTAACATTGCAGCAAAAGTAAAACTAAAGCAGCTTTTGCTGCAATGCTCACCTTCATTCCAAGCTGTCCTTCACAGTAATTCTTTATTGCCACTAGATGCAACCGGTCTTCTAGGATTCAGTACAATTCCTCTGACCCCGGACTTCCATGGACCTGCTCTCTGGAGATGCATCACTGTGGCAGACTGTGCTGAATGAATTTATTGACCATCATTCGTTGCAGCCAGTGGCATCGGGAGATGGGGGCTGGGGTGGGGGGGGGGGGGCTGGAGCCCTGAATGGGTCCCTGAAATGCCCAGAGTCTCGGCCATTTATAAAACAATTAATAGCCCCGAGGCACCCAAAAGAGTGCGGCACCGCACTGTACATGAGCGGGGATCGATCCGAGCAGTAAGCACAAAGTCCGATCACGTGGGCGACGGCGTCTAACTCACAAGTTTATTGGACTTCATACAATCCCGCCCGCTATTCCGACATTGGACCAGTGAGACGTCCATCATAGACGCTGCCTCCTGGACACGGCAGCACCTATGTTTGGACATAGATCCAATGAATCCCAGGACCGCGGGACGTGTGACGTCCATCATAGGCGCTGCAGGCTCCAGAAGGCGGGAATTACAATGCGCCGTGCATTGTAGGTAGGTAGGTCAGTGCGTGTCAGGTAGGTTAGTGTGTGTCAGGTAGGTTCGTGTGTGTTGGGTAGGTCAGTGTGGGTCAGTGTATGTCAGGTAGGTCAGTGTGTGTCTGTGTATATCAGGTAGGTCAGTGTATATCAGGTAGGTTAGTGTGTGTCAGGTAGGTTAGTGTGTGTTGGGTAGGTCAGTGTGGGTCAGTGTATGTCAGGTAGGTTCGTGTGTGTAAAACTACAGACCTGAGATCTTGGAATGAGCCCAGGGTGGATCCCTGTGTGTTTCACCTCCTCATCCCTGCTCTGCTGATCTCTGCTCTCAAGACTGTGTTAACAGCTTCCACCTGCTGCACTGTTGAACTTACCTCTAAAGACTGTGCTAACAGTTTTCACCTTGCTGCTCTGCATAGCGTAGCCAGTCCATCCAGCGTCCCACTGCCTGGCAACCAGTGCGACACAACGTGCGACTTGGCCACGCCCCCTCACCACCGGGACTTGCTATAAACATCATGGCGCCCCCACGCCGAGCATAAAACTACAGACCTGAGATCTTGGAATGAGCCCAGGGTGGATCCCTGTGTGTTTCACCTCCTCATCCCTGCTCTGCTGATCTCTGCTCTCAAGACTGTGTTAACAGCTTCCACCTGCTGCACTGTTGAACTTACCTCTAAAGACTGTGCTAACAGTTTTCACCTTGCTGCTCTGCATAGCGTAGCCAGTCCATCCAGCGTCCCACTGCCTGGCAACCAGTGCGACACAACGTGCGACTTGGCCACGCCCCCTCACCACCGGGACTTGCTATAAACATCATGGCGCCCCACGCCGAGCGGGCGCGCGGCGGGCGCGCCGCTGGCGTGCCGGAGGCGCGCCAGAGGCAAGCCCGTCAGTGCCCGTCTGGGCCGGGGTGGACGGGGCAGACGGGCCAAAAACCTCTGGATACAGTACAGGAAAACCTTCTGCTGGAGACATAAGTACCGCACACCGGTTAATCTATTCAAGGTCGTTGCTTATTTCATTCAATAATGAATATACTACAATATTAAGAGACACTCAACTTACTTGCATCAAAAATAAAATCTGGTGCCCCCTGGAATATAAAAAAAGGGACAAACAGCCGAAAAGTACATCGGCAAAATCATCCACCGTTGAGATTTTAAGGGCCGCTTTCATTAATGCCCGCTCAGCCACTAAGCATTGTTCGGAAATTTTTGACATGCTAGAGTCTGAGAAATTTCACATTTTAGGAATCACAGAGACTTGGTTTAATGTGAATTATAAGTCAGTTTTAGAAGAATTACTTCCCCGAAATTTTAAGATTTTAGTCAAAAACAGAGAATACAAGAGGGGAGGGGGGGTTTGTGTAATTTATAATGACTGTTTGGATTGCATTGAGTTAAAAACACCTGAGTTTAGTTCATTTGAACACCTGGTGATCAAGTGTAAAGTAAGTGACTCTTCCTCATTTGTATTAGCCACTGTCTATCGACCACCTGGCCCATCAGGGACTTTCCATGCTGACCAATCTGATTTAATGATGTTCCTTTGTCTACAATCGGATTGTGTTGTCCTCCAGGGAGACATGAATATGTGGCTGGAGGATGACACAAACTGTGACTCCCAGGACCTCATAGGTGACCTAGATGGCCTCCACTTTACCCTGGCATCCACCATGATCACGCACATAAAGGGCCATATGCTAGATGCCCTTTTTACTCATGGCGCGAAAGTTCTCAATGTTAAAGCACATGAGGTGGGGTGGTCAGACCATAGTCTGGTCACCTTTGACCTCTTGGATTTTGCACCAATAAAAATCCCCAAAGGAAATCGGATGATAAAATCTGCTCCATTTCGTAAACTAACAAATATAACAGTCGAAGACTTTAAAACATGTTATGACTACCATCAGGGACAATCACTTCTAGCAAATGAAGAGAGAGAAATGGGAACTCCGGCTTCAGAAACCGAGATTGAAAGACTGGAAATTTTCCTAGATGAATTTGAGTTAAGAATCAAGGCAAGTCTGGACATCCTGGCCCCATTGACAACAGCAAACAAGCGCCCAAGACTTTCTAAGTCAAGCCCTTGGTATGCCCCTAGTCTTAACTTACTTAAGAATAAAAGACGAATATTGGAAAGAAAGTGGCTTAAATCTAAACTTCCCCGGGACAAAATGGCATATCGGGTCTATTGTCGAGGCTACACAAAGGCGGTAAAACTCCATAAAAGATCCTATTATAACGATCGAATAATGCAAGCCTCGAACAAGCCTCGGGAACTATTCACATTGGTTAGGGACATATTTGAACCAAAAAAATTTTACTCTAAGATTGTTCCATCTATGGAATTTTGTTCTGCGCTTCAGTCTTTCTTTAGGGAAAAAATAAGGAAAATCCGTAATCAGGACAAAATCTTGCCTGATGACTTTGATCCTCCAGTACTAATAAGAGCTCCTCCAGCTTTTAGCTCATTTGCATCCACCACAGTGGCAGAGCTATCCAATATTATGTCCAAGCTTAAACCGTCAAGCTTTCCGAATGACATCTGTCCCGCATGGTTTATGAAGAAAAACGCAGATACATTGGCCCCAGAAATCACAAGGATAGTGAACCTATCTTTAAAAATAGGGGCCGTTCCAACACGACTGAAGCATGCCATTGTCTCCCCCTTGTTGAAGAAGAGCACACTTGACCCTTCTTTGCTCACCAACTTCAGACCTATATCTCTTCTTCCCTTTCTAGCGAAGATCTTGGAGCAGGTCGTCTTTCAACAAATGCAAAGCTTCTTCGAGGGTAACGACCTGTTCCATGACTCCCAGTCGGGATTCAGGCCGGGACGTGGCACTGAACTGTCCGCACTTGATATACGCGAACGCCTGTTAAGAGTAAAAGATGCGGGGGGGTCGGCAGCCTTGGTGCTGCTTGACCTCTCCGCAGCCTTTGACACTGTCGATCATCAAATTCTGGGAGACCGTATGAAACACCTTTTTGGATGTAGTGGCACTGTCCTCCGTTGGATCAACTCCTTTTTCACGGACAGGACCCATCAAGTGCAAATGAAAGCATGCAGCTCGCCAATTGAACCACTTCTCTATGGAGTCCCGCAGGGCTCGGCATTGTCGCCCCTGCTATTCAACTGCTATATGCGCCCACTCGCTGACATTATTGCTACACACAAACTAGCATGCCAGATCTATGCAGATGACACGCAGATCCTTGCTGACGATGGGCCAAATATGCACCTACAACTGAGAAATGGACTCCTTCACATACAAAAATGGATGGCTGATAACAAGCTAGGCCTTAATGAAGCAAAGACCGAGGTGATGCTGGTGGGCCCTCAATCAACCACCAATTTTCTCTTGGCCTGGCCCACTTCATTCTGCCCCATCCCAACGCCAGCGAAACAGGTCAGGAACCTAGGTATCATCTTTGATTCCTGCCTGTCATTTATACCTCACGCTAAACTCTGTATCAAAAACTCCAACTTTTATATACAGAGACTCCGGAAAATTAAAGATCTGTTTTCGCACGAAAACCGGTTAACTCTCGTACAGGGCCTTGTACATTCCCGGTTGGATTTCTCTAACATATTCTTTCTTGGACTTCCATTAAAGTGGCAAAGAAAATTGCAAGTGACTCAGAATCAAGCTGCTCGCCTGGTCTCTGGATGTGCCAGAACAGACCACATCTCTCCCGTGCTGAAAAAACTGCACTGGCTTCCTATTGCCAAGCGAGTACTATTCAAGGCAATGTGTTATATGTATAGGGCACACCGGAAACTGGGCCCAATTTATCTGTCTGAATGGGCCTCTCACTATGTACCGTTAAGACCACTCAGATCGGCTAACTTACTTCTCACAGAACCGACAATCAGCAGACTAAAATTTACTGGTAACAGACGCCTGGTTACAATAGGCAATGAGCTGTGGAACTCCCTTCCAGCGTCTCTAAGGTCCTTACCCTCCCTCCTGAGTTTCAGGAAGGGTTTAAAAACCTTCCTCTTTATCCAGGCTTACGGATAATCTGATGAAGAATAGGAATTGTGCAAAAAACATGAATTTTGCATGCTCTTTTTCCTTTCCCATCTGGAGGGTTTAGTCCCACCCCCAGGTTTCTTTCTGTTTTATTTTGCCTCTCATCTTGGGCACCCTAGGCTCTGTTCTTTTAACATTCTAGTTGAAATCTCAACTTTTAGATTTATGGTTTTTAGGGTCTTGGTGCGCCTAGACGCGCTCCTAATGGAGCGCATTCGGCGCAATACAAATCCAATATCAAATCAAATCAAATCAAATCAAGTAGATTAGTGTGTGTCAGGTAGGTCAGTGTAGGTCAGTGCGCGTCAGGTAGGTCAGTGCGTGTCAGGTAGGTCAGTGAAGGTCATGTAGGTCAGTACGCGTCAGGTAGGTAACACCCACCCCCGATTCCGGGCTCAGACATTAACCCCTTCCCGCCGAGCGTACGCATATATGCGTACTCGGCTTTCGGGGGTTATATTGGGATGATGCCCGCAGCTGCAGGCATCATCCCAGTACCGTTGTTTAGAGCCGGCGATCGGCTTTACCGGTATAACAACCGATGCGGCTAAAAGCCACTCGGCTGTTATACCGGGGGAGCGGGAGGGGGGACGTCCCCCCTCCCGCCGCATCGCGCCGCTCTTACCAGGCCTCCTGTTCGATCGGGAGGCCCAATCTAACACCTGCCGCTTCCGGTGGCTAGTGAGGGACTGGAACGAAGCTGGAAATGGCTTGGTTCCAGTCTCCTTGATGTAAACACAGAAGCGACGTCACAACGTCACTTCCTGTTTACTCGGCGGCCAATGGCGCCGAATTTAAAAAAAGTACACAGTATACAGACATCGTTTTAGGTGATCTGAATACTTTGAAGTGCAAAGGAGGGATTTGGGGTCTTTTAGACCCCCCGATCCCTCCTTAAGCCCCATACACACGGTCGGATTTTCCGATGGATTCTGTCCTATCAGACAATGTTGTCGGAAATTCCGACCGTGTGTAGGCACCATCGGACAGTTTCCATCGGATTGTCCGACGGACAAAGTCCTATCTCCTGCTGGATAGATTTTTTGACAACAAAGTAGGATCACACCAAATCCGATCGTGTGTAGCGAATTCCGACGGACAAAGTGCTACGCATGCTCAACAAGAGCATTACAAGACCAAAGCTATTGGCTACTAGCCTCTACGTAGTCCCATCGTAGGCAACAAACGTCACCACGTTCAGAATGATCGGATTTTCCGACAACTTTGTCCGACCGTGTGTACGCAAAACCAACATCGGACAAAGTACGACAGACATGATCCGACGGACCTGGTCCTTGGATAATCCGAGCGTGTGTATGGGGCTTTAAAGAGTACCTGTCACCACCTATTACTGCCACAAGGGATGTTTACATTCCTTGTGACAGCAATAAAAGTGATCAAATAAAAAAAAAATAAAAAAAACACAAATTAATTATCTAAAATTAAATAAAATAAATAAGAAAAAAAAATGTTTTAAAGCGCCCCCTTACCCGCAAGCTCGCGAAGCAAAGAAAGCGCATACGGAAGTCGCGCCTGCATATATAAACGGTATTCAAATCACACATGTGAGGTATCACAGCGATCGTCAGAGTGAGAGCAATAATTCTAGCACTAGACCTCCTCCGTAACTCTAACCTGGTAACCGTAAAACATTTTTAAAGCGTCGCCTATGGAGATTTTTAGGTACCGTAGTTTGTCGCCATTCCACGAGTGCATGCAATTATAAAGCGTGACATGTTTGGTATCTATTTACTCGGCATAACATCATCTTTCACATTATACAAAAAATTGGGCTAACTTTACTGTTTCGTTTTTTTAAAATTCATGAAAGTATCTTTTTCCCAAAAAGTTGCGCTTAAAACACCGCTGCACAAATACCGTGTGACATAAAATATTGCAAAAATCGCCATTTTATTCCTTAGAGTCTCTGCTAAAAATATATATATATATATGTATATATATATATATATATATATATATATATATATATATATATATATATAATGTTTGGGGGTTCTAAGTAATTTTCTAGCAAAAAATACGGATTTTAACTTGTAAACACCAAATGTCAGAAATAGGCTTAGTCATGAAAGGGTTAAATATGAATATGACGCCAGGTCTATTTTACCGTTATCCTAATGCAAGATCCTCTTGAACCATTCTGACAGTATAATAAGAGGCAACAGAGCACTAACATTGCAACTATAACTCTGTCCAGTACCAACATCCTCAAAAATTCCTTTTGATCGTTACAAAAAACAGAAGCACCAATAAGTTCAAAAGGACTTTATTTAAAAAAAATATCGAAATGTTTATTTTTTATGCCCACAGATGTATCTATGTACATCAAGCAAATCATTTAATTCTATTTTCTTTTTATATAGAAATCATTAACAGCCCAGAGCAGTCGAGAGATTTGGAACAGAAACTTTGAAGAGATCGGAGGTCTAACCCTGGGCATTGAAGATGGCTGACAGACAAAGTTTAAAAGGAATCGCGCCATGTTGCCTGGCAATGCATCATTAATTGCTTAATTACATGTAAATGAGGAAGGACCGAAACACTCTGGGGCATGGCATTGGCGAGACATCCTGAAGAACATTGATAGATAGAAGTACATTTGTTTCTAGGGCAGTAAACTCACTAAGCATGTCTTTACAAGTCAATTCTCAACTACGTTTTCCATTTACAAAAGGATAAATTGTTGCGAAGTTTCACGGATATGGATTACTACGCTTGCCATTTACATGCTCTGAGCTGTTATTGAACTGGAAATTCTCGAAAGGTAGTTCATACATAATCGGTGTGGACAGGCTAAAGAAAGCATACTGTTCAAAACTTGTCCCATAAATCCTATAGAGGAAATATGCTGCTATCTAATCAAAGTATCTTTTTTTCCCCCTTTATTTTAGTTTTGGATAGAGCGTGGAAGAGTTGGAACACCTGTCTGATTCACCCTCTTTTATTTGTCTTGGTGACCATTGCTAGGTATAAGGGATGAGCTTGGGCTTCAAACCCATGTTTGGCCGAACCCAGAAGAAAGTTGTCCTTACAGGCCCAAAACATTCCATCTTTGGATAGAGCGTGGAAGAGTTGGAACACCTCTCAGATTCACCCTCTTTTATTTGTCTTGGTGACCATTGCTAGGTATAAGGGATGAGCTTGGGCTTCAAAACCATGTTTGGCCAAACCCAGAAGAAAGTTGTCCTTACAGGCCCAAAACATTACAGTTTCGGATAGAGCGTGCAAGAGTTAGAACACCTGTCAGATTCACCCTCTTTTATTTGTCTTTGTGACCATTGCTAGGTATAAGGGATGAGCTTGGGTTCAAACCCATGTTTGGCCAAACCCAGAAGAAAGTTGTCCTTACAGGCCCAAAACATTCCAGTTTTGGATAGAGCGTGGAAGAGTTGGAACACCTCTCAGATTCACCCTCTTTTATTTGTCTTGGTGACCATTGCTAGGGATAAGGGATGATCTTGTGTTCAAACCCATGTTTGGCCGAACCCAGAAGAAAGTTGTCCTTACCGGCCCAAGACATTCCCATCATTAACCTAATATTTCCATATGGCCATATTAGGTCAATGATGTCACAAGCATCCCCAACCCCTTGTGTTTGTGCAGGGAATGCCCCAGCAACAGCTGATTGGGCTGCCACTGACAGCTTCCTTCTCGGTTCGGCCAAATATAAGTCTGGACCAATCCCATGCTCATCCTCATTAAATCTACAAAAAAAACCCTAATGCCCTGTACACACGACCGGACGTTCCGACAACAAAATCCCATGATTTTTTTTCCAACGGATGTTGGCTCAAACTTGTCTTGCATACACACGGTCACACAAAGTTGGTCGGAAATTCCGAACGTCAAGAACGAGGTGACGTACAACAACGTACAAAATGAAGTTCAATAGCCAGTGCTGCTCTTCTCCTTGATTCCGAGCATGCGTGGCACTTTGTGCATCGGAATTGTGTACATACGATCGGAATTTGCACAAAACTGATTTTGTTGTCGGAAAATTTGAGATCCAGCTCTCAAATTTTTGTTGTTGGAAATTCTGACAGCAAATGTCCAATGGAGCCTACACACGGTCGGAATTTCCGACAACACGCTCCGATCGCACATTTTCTGTCATAAAGTCCGACCGTGTGTAAGCGGCATAACAGCTAAATTGAGGACGTTAACGGTACCACATAAAGAATGATAGAATGTCAAAAATTTTTATTTATACAAATGTTAAAAACATTCAAACCATTAAGAACAAGAATATGATAATACATATAGTAATCACATGTACACAATACTGTTTTATGTATCATACGGTAGTCTCCTCATCATCCCTGACAGAATTGGGCGATGGGTTGATTGATGTGATTTTTTCACGGGTCAATTCCTGCATCATCAGGAAGATAGCTACAGTCAAGCTCCTGTTTCTTAGCTGACAGGAGTGGCACCCGGTGACGTCTCCTGCTGCTGTAGCTCATCTGCTTCAAGGTTCGATGTGATGTGCGTTCAGAGATGGTATTCTGCATACCTTGGTTGTAACAAGTGGTTATTTGTGTTACTGTTGCCTTTTTATCATCGGCTCTGACCTCTGACATCAACAAGGCATTTTCTTCCACACAACTGCCACTTAAATACCCTTTCTTCCCCATTCTGATGCACGGTTTGAATTCTAGCAAGTCGTCTTCACCACGTCCAGATGTCTAAATACATTAATTTGCTGCCATGTGATTAGCATCTTGTGGTAAGAAGCAATTGAACAGGTGTACCTAATACAGTGGCCGGTGAGTGTGTGTGTATATATATATATATATATATATAGAAGAAGGCCAGTATGGTGGCCTGTAATTATGGGAGGAGCAGGATATTTTCTCTTTTTCGGACCATTCTCTGTAAACCCGAGTGATGGTTGTGTGTGAAAATCCTAGTAGATCAGCAGTTTTTGAAATATTCAGACCAGTCTGTCTGGCACCAACAACATGCCACGTTCAAAGTCACTTAAATCCCCTAAGGACTTGGATTAGTGGAACCATGTCCTGTGGTCTGATGATACCAAGATAAACGTATTTGCTTCAGATGGTGTAAAGCGTGTGTGGCGGTAACCAGGTGAGGAGTACAAAGACTACAAAGACTTGCCTACAGTCAAGCATGGTGGTGGGAGTGTCATGGTCTGGGGCTGCAAAGGTGCTGCCTGGACACTACGGAGCTACAGTTCATCGAGGGAACCATGAATGCCAACATGTTCTGTGACATACTGAAGCAGAGCATGATCCCCTTTCTTCGGAGACTGGGCCACAGGGCAGTATTACAACATAATAACGACCCAAAACACACCTCCAAGACGACCACTGTGTCAGAAACCATGAAATAATGCCAAGACAGAAGTACAGTTAAATCACACATGTTTAATAATAAAAGTAAAAACAACAAATGTGGTCAAAACATAGCATAGCACAGAATCCCACACAAGTGGAAGTACCCGGCCACCCTCATCATTACACACAACGGTGTGACGAAAGCTGTTGCCACCATGGAAGAAGGCATTGCAACACTACAACATTGGGGGATTCTCCCAGACCTAACAGCTCACCCTCCACCAATGCCACCGCCACAACCACAGCAGCTCCAGGAAGACTGGCAAGTAGTCTCACACAAGCGTAACAACAAGAAGAATGCTGGAAATAGCTCATGATCTACACATGAAGTATACTCAACCCTCTCTGGCTGAAGGAGTTCAGTTTAAACTCCTGACACCCCTGCACCCCGTTACCAAACTAGCAGACATGTCTGCACACGGATCGCTTTACAGATCTTTTTTTACATTTGTTCACCCCACCTTTGTCTCGTTTTACCTTTTTTTTTTACCTCTTGTTTTAGCTACAGTGAAATACTACTCTGGACCTCACCCTCCATCCTCTTAGTGACGTTTACTACTACCATGATGTCCCCTGAACCGCACCGGAGACAGAACAGCCTCCACCACTGTGAGTACATGCGCACCACACCAAGCACACCTCCCCCCTGCCATCAACAATGTCTCTCACTTTTTTATCTCTGAATGTCAGGGGCCTGAACCTCCCTGCTAAGAGGTTCTCCATGTGGCAGGAGGCCCACAAACACAAAGCAGACATACTCCTCATCCAGGAGACACACTTTCAACAGCAAAAAGCCCCTGCGTGCTCTAACAAAGCATACCCGCATATATTTTCAGCATGCACCCCGGACAGTAAAACAGGAGGAGTTATGGTGGCCATCAAAGACACTGTCTCCTTTACACTCAAAGACTCTTTCATAGACAGCAATGGTCGGTACATCATCATAACAGGAGACCTGGATAACATACCGATCACTATAGTGAACCTTTACACACCGAACAAACACCAAATACACTTTTTTCTCCACAAGACACTGCTCGTATTCTAGAATAGATATGTTTGTAACTGACAAATGGCTTTTGCAGCGAGTACGATCAACTGAGATACATGATATCGGATGGTCCGATCACGCTGCAATCACGTTATCTCTTAACTTGCAGGGTGTCTCCCCCTCACCCCCTATCTGGCGATGCAAAGTTCGGTAACCAGAACGAAGAGTCAGCCAAGCCAGAAGTCAGGGATCAATGTAGTAGAACAGCAAGCAGGATCTGGAGCCAGAAGGCATGTCAGCAAAGCAAGTCTTGAACAGGATTGCAGGAGCTAGTTTCTGTGATGATGACCAAGGCGAAGGCAGAGCTCCTCTGGACTGGACGGCTTAAGTAGGCAGGACTGACGAGCAGGATATCATCAACAGCTGAGTAACTGTGGAGAGATAGGATCTGGCAATTAGCCAACAGCTGAGTGGCTAGCTCAGAGAAGAAAGGGCTGAGCCCAGCCCTGGCACACTGCCTTGCTAAAGAAGCTGAGGGTAAAGGTGATGGACTGGCCAAGCATGTCTCCAGACCTAAACCCTATTGAGCATCCGTGGGGCATCCTCAAACGGAAGGTGGAGGAGCGCAAGTTCCACCAGCTCCGTGATGTCGTCATGGAGGAGTGGAAGAGGATTCCAGTGGCAACCTGTGCTGGGAAGAGAAACAGAAGGTGCCACTCTAAGTGCAATAAATAGTGGAAATTTTTAATGTAAAGGGTTAAAAATAGCTGTACTCACAAAAGTACTATGTCCAAAGGCGTGTGATACTGAGATGGTGAGCCGGATGTCCATGGAGGGTGTAGAACAAGCGATTTCCGTATCCTGGAGGTGCTGTCTTGTTGCTAAAAACGAGCTGGGGCATCCACTGCTGACACTTCCTGGTCAGTGGAGCGCACACCAGCAACCAGGTGGATCGGTTTACTTCCGGGGGTGGGAGCCGGTCTCGTCCAATAGGCAAATGTTTTCAGAGCATGTGCTCTTTCCGGAGGCCTCAGTGGCAACCTGTGAAGCTCTGGGGAACTCCATGCCCAAGATGGTTAAGACAGTGCTGGAAAATAATGGTGGCCACACAAAATATTGACACTTTGGGCCCAATTTGGACATTTTCACTTAGGGGTGTACTCACTTTTGTTGCTAGCGGTTTAGACATTAATGGCTGTGTGTTCTGCAATGTACACCCTATTGCAATAGGCTTCACACACCTATGTTCTGATGAACAATCTTTCTATGAACATTTGATCAAAAAAATCGAATGGACAACCTTACGCAGAACAGTTTGGTCCAGGGTAGACCACCATATCATTTCAATAAACAACGAAGAAGCACTGGTAAATGGAAAACATCGTCTCTCCTGTAGGAATGAATGTATTACCCAGCCTGTGCATTTTGCTGTTTGGTTAGTCACATTTTAGTGATCAAGCATCCAGGAGGACATTAAACAAATCCAGATAAACCAGCAGAACCTTTTAACGTCTCTACTCTGTGACTACTCTCTGTATTTGTGCCTCGTAATTTGTTTCATCATTATACTTGTCAATCTTTTCCCCCCTTTTAGTTATCATAAAATGTTGCAACTGCAAAACTCATTATGGACCCTATTGCACAATGAATAGGAGAGCCGATATATTTTCATGTAATTATTGAGTAGAGCACAAGTACACCAGAAACACAGTTAATTAACCAATAAATATGATTTGTTTCAGTAGTTGCCCAACAACGTGGCTTCATTACATTCCCATTTCCACAAGAAATAATGTATGATCAGTGAAGCTAAACTTTCCATCAGTCGGCGAGTGCAAATATCAATTGCAGTGATGGAGACCTTGCCTGTCCCCTTTGTCTGTATGGAATGCTGGATCTCACTCAGCAGGCTTCACTGCATACTTCAAGAAAATCTGTCACCAGGGAAGCAGGATTACAGGAGAGGAGAAAAGCTTAATGTAAAAATCACCTTTAAAAAAAAAAAATTGGGCACTTGAAAAAAAAGAATTTCAGTGGAAGATGCTTTCATTTTAAAGGGTAGCTCCATTTTTGTAAGAAAAATAATACAGCAAAAATAAATAATAATAATAATAATAATAGCATATACAATTGCTACAAGAGCCATATAGTAATGGAATGTCATTAAAATGTCATTAAAATATAACTTTGCCTTTCCAACCTGTAATTTTCTGCAATATCCAATGCAATAGTTCAACCTGGAGGCCTTCCGTACACCATTGGTGCATATAACTTCTCCAGAAATATAATTCCCTGCTCGTGTGATTGGCTCACTGATTTTTAAAACGCTGCTCTAAGATACAAGTGTCAAATTTCGGTGTCCCCTGAAACAAACATTTCATTTTTGGTGAGATACTCCCAAAGGATTAATTACTTCTAGAGGGATGCTGACCCTGCAACTTACCTCATTAAAACAATGAAAGTGTATCAGCTGAATAATATTAAAAAAAAAACATCACTCCCATTCAGATTTATTTCGCACATTGACATAATCACAGTAAACTTTATTATTAACCACACTTAAAGTGGTGTTTCCCCTAAAAAAAAAAAAAAAAAAGGCTTAAAATTCCTAAAAAAAAAAAAAAAATTATTGGAAAAAATATTTTTTTTTACATACCTCTAAATGCCTGTTGCTAGGGGGTTCCTCATAGTCTGCCTCCTGCGTAGCCTCGGCTGGTGACATCACTTCCCCTCGGCGCAGGAAGTGCTCCCCAGTCATCTGGGACCTGTCACATGTCCCAGATGACTGTGCGACCAATCACGGCGCCGAGCGGATCAGGGGGCTAGCGGAGCTTCGACCCCCCGCATCGCTGGACCCTGGAACAGGTAAGTGTCCAATTATTAAAAGTCAGCAGCTGCAGTATTTGTAGCTGCTGACTTAATTTTTTTTTTTTTTAAGGGATACACCTCTTTAAGGACCGAGCCTCTTTTTGAGATTTGTTGTTTACAAGTTAAAAACAGATATCTTAAACGTCGCTTATGGAGATTTTTAAGGGTAAAGGTTTGTTGCCATTCCACTAGCGGGCGCAATTTTGAAGCGTGACATGTTGGGTATCAATTTACTCGGCGTAACATTATCTTTCACAATATAAAAAAAAATTGGGCTAACTTTACTGTTGTCTTATTTCTTTATTTAAAAAAAAGTGTGTTTTTTCCAAAAAGTGTGTTTTTTCCAAAAAAAGTGCGATTGTAAGACCGCTGCGCAAATACGGTGTGACAGAAAGTATTGCAACCGCCGCCATTTTATTTTCTAGAATGTTAGGAAAAAAAATGTAGAATGTTTTTCTGAGTTCTAAGTAATTTTCTAGCAAAAAAAAAATGTTTTTAACTTGTAAACAACACACATCTAAAAAAGAGGCCTGGTCCTTAAGTGGTTAAAAGTTTTATTTCAGTAAATACTCAAATTGACGGCCTTGGTCTTGTGTATGCAAGACAAGAATATAAGAACACTGAATGTAGCAGAACCATGTTTTATGTCCTTCCAACAAAGGAATGGCTTCTAATTGAGAGACAAGAGTTTGTAACCTAAAGAGGTAAGTTTCCTCTGTTACTGTAATGCTGCGTACACACGATCGGAAATTCGGACAGCAAAAGACCGATGAGAGCTTTTCATCTGAAAATGCGACCGTGTGTATGCTCCATTGGACTTTCGCTGGCGGAATTTCAGCCAGCAAAAGATTGAGAGCATGTTCTCAATTTTTCCGACGGAAAAAGTTTCTATCGGAAATTCCGATCGTCTGTGGCAATTCCGACGCGCAAAATTCCGACACATGCTCGGAAACAATTCGACGCAGGCTCGAAAGCATTGAACTTAATTTTCACGGCTCGTCACAGTGTTGTACGTCACCGCGTTCTTGATGGTCGAAAGCTCAGCAAACTTTTGTGTGACTGTGTGTATGCAAGCCAAGCTTGAGCAGAATTCCATCGGGAAAAACCATCTAAGATTTTTCCCACGGAAAATCCGCTCGTGTGTACGGGGCATAAGAGAAGTTCACTACATGTTGGAACGAAAAGGCTGGCTCATGCTCAAAATTCTGAACAAAAACACAATGCAAAACAAGCATTGTCACACTTACGCAAACGTATTAGCATGTGCAGAAAACATATGTGCATGCGCACGTACACACGTAGGGGCACTAGTGCCAAACAGCCTATTTAAGCTGGACTCTGACACGGATGGATTGCTGAGTGGTCTTCACCTAGTTCCTGCTTTACCGAAGCCTGCCATACCTGCTTACTTGTGTATGACTTGGCTTGCACCTGACCTATCCTTGGATTTCTGCCTGCTGTGACCTTGGCTTGTATTCTGACTCTGTTCCTATCTTGCGTTCCTGTACCTCGTTGTCTGGCTGTGTACTGATCCTGGCTTGTGTCCTGACTCTGTCTCTGCCTGATGTTCTTGTACCTCGCTGCCCGGCTGTTGATGGCCTTTTGGCTTGTGTCATGGCTACACTCCTGTCTGCTAATCAAGCGTCACCCTGTTCCAGTTCCTGGTTTCTGCCTGGTGATCTGCTTCCTGAAAAACCCCAGCTGATGCTACCTACTACACTGGCCCTCGTGCCACTCTGTGTCGTCACACAGTACCAGGGGTGTTGGACAAGAGGTGCAAGAGAATTCCCCTCTCAAGCTCGATCTCCACCAGGTACGTGACAATTACATTACTATCAAAAAATATGGTCCAATCAATCCATCACCAAATATCCCCAACTAACCAATAATTTGTATTTCAGGTTAAAAATGTCCTTCAGCAATGGAGTTTATACTGTTTTCAGACAGATAACAAGCATTGTTAAGGATGATGCTACCATTGAGATGAATTGAGGCTCCGTCACTGTAAAACATCATAAATTATTGCTGTTGCAAGAGCCACTCACAATACTCTATATGTCTGGCTTTGCCATTACAATGCAATTCCTGGATCAGCTACAGCTTTGTAGGGACGGAAAGGATGATTTCTAAAAATGAAATGCCTATGGACCTAGACTTTTAGGACAACCTGTATATACAAGTATCACTACCTGTCGGAGCCACTTGTTTTTACTGGTTCTTTCCCAAACTGTGCAGAGGCCACCAGCCACACAGGCAACAGTCCATTCTCTTTGGCTCATTAAAGTGGTTCTAAAGTCAGAAGGTTTATTTATCTTAATGAATTCTATGCATTAAGATAAAATACTTAAGATACTTAAGATAAAATACTTACCTGAACCCCATCTCGATCCAGTGTTGCTACAGGAGAGACTCGGCCGCCTCATTGGCTGAGACAGCAGTGCGGCGCCATTGGCTCCTACTGCTGTCAATCAAAGTCAGTGAACCAATGAGGAGAAAGAGGAGGTGGGGTCGAACTGAGGCTCTGTGTCTGAATGGACACACAGAGTGGTGGATTTGCTCAGGTGTCCCCATAGCAAGCTGCTTGCAGTGGGGGGCACTTGGCAAGAGGGAGGGGCCAGGAGCACCTGTGAGGGACCTGAGAAGAGAAGTATCTTGACTGCTCTGTGCAAAACCACTGCACAGAGCAGGTAAGTATAACAGGTTTGTTATTTTTAAATAAAACTGAGACTAGTATCACTTTAACCACTTTCCGCCCAGCCTATAGCAGATTGACAGCCGGGCGGTGGTTCTGTTATCCTGACTGGGGATCATGTGATATCCAGCAGGATAACATGCCGGCGCATGCCTGCAGGGGCGCACTGCGGGGCGATCGGAAGTGCTGTTTGTCAATCTGACACACTGCATCACCGATCGTGGTAAGGAGCCTCTAACAGAGGTGTCTTACCATGTGATCAGCAGTGACCAATCACAGCTGATCATTGCACGAACCAGGAAGTGCCGGTAAACGCCATTCCTCGGTTCGCGCTGACAGTTGAACAGGGCCATTCCAGCATTCGAGTTCCAACTGTTTTTCTTATCCATTTGTTTGGTTTTATTCCATTTTGTATTGTTATGCAAAGATTTGTTTGTATGAATACATTTGTATTTTTATAAGTCATCACTGCTTATGGTCCGTTAAAATTCCACCCTTGAGGAACCTGTCTTTTATGTCACTGTATTAATTACACTTGCTGGGAAGGGGTTAACATGGGGGGGGGATTAAAGGGTTAACTGTGTGTCTAGCCAGTGTTTTTCTAAACTGTGGATTGTGCTTTTACTAGGGGTAGACATGGATCCATGTTCCTGCTTTGCAGAGATCCATGCTTTCCCTCCAGGCAGAACGGCAATCGCCTTGATGAGCCTCTAGCTTAAGCATGTGCTTGCAAATGTGTGCAGACTAAACCCCTGCTTTTAACGCATACTGTTAGACAGGATAATTTGGTTGTCTGCGGGCTGGTCGGTAAGTGAGCTTGGAGTTTTCCTTAGCTTTATCCTTGGCTTCTTTTCGAACATATGTTGCCTTCCAATGCTGCTTGCTGCAATGGCCAGTTATTGGTGGAGGCAGTGGCTTTCTTTTTGGGATAACTAAAAAGTGAGAATAAATGACTATATATGTAAGTGTTTCATATATATAAAATGCCAAAGCAAATGAAATCCATAAACAAATGTATAATGCAAAAAAAAAAAAAAACAATGCAATGAATAAGAATAGTAAAGCTTCTTATGAATTGTGCAATCAAGAAAGTCTCTATTTGATGCAGTGCTTCAAAGAGATGACACCACAGTGTAACGTCAATTTTCAACTCGTGCACCTTTCACCTGGTGAAGTCCAAGCTCACCTCCATTATCTGGTTGCCGCCCGCCCACCGTCAAATGACGGCGAGGCGGTGCGGCTCTCGTTCTGGGACGCCATCATATGACGGCGTCCCAGAATGGTCGCTCTCGCGCACCCCTGGGCAACACGGCGCAACCCTGATCTCTGTAAAGAGCCGTGTCCGCAGTTCTTTAACCATGTGATCGGCTGTGTCACATGTAAACAAGGAAGTGCCAGTAATCGGCACTCCTCGCCTCACACTGACAGAGTATGTGGCAAGGAGAGCCGATCAGCGGCATCTCCACGCAGGGGGACATGTAGGAATGTAATCAGGGCACTGATCATCAGTGTCCTGATTACAGTATAGTAAAACAGTGTCACCATAGAGTGCCCACCAGTGCCCACCAATGCCATCAATCAGTGCCCATTAGCGATGCCAGTCAGTGCTGGCAATCAGTGCTGCATATCAATGCCCATCACTGCTGTCGATCAATGCCCATCAGTGTCGCCCATCAGTGCCACCCATCAATGCCCATTAGTGCCCATCAGTGCCCATCAGTACCCCCTATCCATGCCGCCTATCCGTGCCACCAATCAGTGCCCACCAGTGCCGCCTATCAGTGCCCACCAGTGCCACCTATCAGTGCCACATATCAGTGCCCATAAGTGCGGGATATTAGTGCCTCCTCATCAGTGCCACCTCATCAGTGCCCATAAGTGCCGCTTTATCAGTGCCCATTAGTGCCACCTCATCAATGCCCACCAGTTCAGCCTAGCAGTGCCCACCAGTGAAGGCAAAAAATTACTTAGTTACAAAATTTACTGACAAAAAAAAAGTTAAAAATTTTTTTTTTCAAAATTTGGTCTTTTTTTTAAATAAAAAACCCAACAGTGATGATTAAATACCCCCAATAGAAAGCTCTATTTGTGTGAAGAAAATTATAAAAAATGTGTTTGGGTACAGTGTAGCACAACCGCGCAATTGTCATTCAAAGTGCGACAGCGCTGAAAGCTGAAAAATGGCTTGGGCAGGAAGGGGGTGTAAGTGCCCGGTAGGCAAGTGGTTAAAGACCCCTAGGGGTCAACAAAGCATATAAGCAGATCAATCTGATGGACCAACTGCTATAGGGCGGTGGCAAGTAGTTACCGTATTTATCGGCGTATAACACGCACCTTTTCCCCCTTAAAATCAGGGGAAAATCGTGGGTGCGTGTTATAAGCCAATCCCCACTGTCTGTGAGGGAAAAAAGAGCAAGCGCCGCCGAAAAAGACCAAGCCGAGTGCTCGGCTCCACTCGCAGTCCCGCCGTCCTGCCTCCCTGCTGTCTGAGGGAATGAGGAGCGAGCACGAGTGTACTGTGTACTCGGCTCCGCTCCGCTCGCATTCCCGCCATTGTACCTGTGTTATGTCCACCATAGGAGCCGGGCCAAGGGGTGGGACTGGGCAGGACTGCGAGATGAGCCTAGTACATATGAGTACACAGCCTCTGTCTATCTCTGCAGCGGCAAATTTAAACGGTTACATGCCGCAAATGACACTGGGCAAAGCTGCAAACGGCACTGGGCAAGGCTGCAAACGGCACTGGGCAAGGCTGCAAACGGCACTGGGCAAGGCTGCAAACGGCACTGGGCAAGGCTTCAAACGGCACTGGGCAAGGCTGCAAATGGCACTGGGCAAGGCTGCAAATGGCACTGGGCAAGGCTGCAAATGGCACTGGGCAAGGATGCAAATGACACTGGGCAAGGCTGCAAATGACACTGGGCAAGGCTGCAAAAGACACTGGGCAAGGCTGCAAACGGCACTGGGCACGGCTGCAAACGGCACTGGGCACGGCTGCAAACGGCACTGGGCAAGGCTGCAAACGGCACTGGGCAAGGCTGCAAATGGCACTGGGCAAGGCTGCAAATGGCACTGGGCAAGGCTGCAAATGGCACTGGGCAAGGCTGAAAATGGCACTGGGCAAGGCTGCAAATGGACACTGATCATTCTGCAATGATAGTCAAGGCTGCAGATGGACACTGATAAGGCTGCATTGATGGGCATTTAAATGTAAGTTTTTTTCCTTAAACTTCCCTCCTAAAAGTTTTTTTCCTTAAAATTCCCTCCTAAGCTTGGGGTGCGTGTTATACGTCTGCGCGTGTTATACGCTGATAAATACGGTAACTAAAAGATCCAGAGGGTTTTAACATGGTAAAGCTTCTGTGAGATTTATTGATTGCGTTTATATCTACATTAATGATAGGGGATTGACAATTCACACATGCTAAATAGAAGATCTATATTTTGGCTCCAGAAGTTGATGTAAGTGAACCAGTAAAGGACCCAAAGTATCAGTCCACTTACAGGAGGAGGGAGGTTGGTGGAACCGATTGCCTTCGCTGATTGAGCACTATCCATATTTATTTAGATAACTGCTAATCTGCCTGAACCCGGTCAAATCTCGGATGAGACGAATCGCTCCGCTCATCTCTCTTTAGAATTATAATACAAATAATAATCGCTCCGTTTGACAGAACATTTGACAGCGCAGTCTCGACAGGCCATTAAAAATACTGACACTAATCTGAATTTTTGCAGCAAATTAAAAGTGATTCAAACAGGGTGCAAATAATATGAACAAAGATATAAACACTCTATAGACGCTTCACGATGTCTTCCACCTATTTTAATGAGATGTCAGTGACCATTTTCGGTGAAACAATAATTATGCCTGGCTTAGAATGAGGAACTCGGATGTGCTGGGTCAACATATTAAATTCCTTGATGTAATTCTATTATGTAATCACACATTTTAGTCAAAACATTTACAATAATTGGTGGGAATGGCAGTCCAATTTCGGTGACATGCTGAGCAGAAATAGATTTTGGTTTCAAATTAAAAACGCTTATTGCAGCCCGTGGCCTGTTATCTGTAAGTACTTGGTTATTGGAAAGCTTAGATTTTATCATCTTTGTTCTGAATGTAGGAATTAGGACAGTATATGAATAAAAATTAATATATTTTCCATTTTCTGATTAATAGAGGCCTAGCGCATGGTATGCAGTGCTTTTCCGGGTAGACTCATTGACTTAAAGCTGAATGCCAGTCAAATGGCTAAATACACAAATAAAACGTATATAAGGGAGCTAGAAAAACTAAAATGCCCCAAAAATTACTAAGCCTTGTGGGCGGGTCGAAACACGTAGGAGGGAGTGGCCTGGATGGAGCAGGGCTGAAGTCACTTTTACTTGTCTGACACCTCAGCTCTTTTTGGAGTTTGGCATTTTTGTTTTTCTTGCTTCCCATGGGTGTGTATTGAGCGGGCACGGGCTTTCTCTACACTGGTACTCAACAAGTGTGAGTCACTGGAGCGAATTAGGATGGGGACTTGGAGTGGCACCCAAAGCTTTCTTGGTTACTGGTCATCAGTGATGTAAGTAACTGAGTTAAAATAAACTGAGTTACCTAACGCAGTTACTTTAGAGGGTAACGAGTAATCTAACTGATTACTTTTCCCCTCATGGTAACTCAGTTCCCATTACTTTGTTACCCCAATTACATCTACCGCCACTAGATGGCAGTAGTGTATAAGGACCCCCTGTACTGCGCAGGCGCAGGGCTTGCGCAGTACGAAGGACTATGGAGCTTCCGAAAATTGCAGAACCTAAACAGCTCTGAGTGAACTCTACACCGCGCAGGCGCAGTTAACATGTAATTGTAGGAGGTGATGCCGCACGTTCCTGATGCTCGTGCTACTCTGCAAGGGGCGTCTATCGTGTAAGTAAGGGGCGGGTCTAGTATTACTGTAACCAAGGGGCGCATTTATTATTATTGTTATATATCGAGCTCTGCCCATTAATTTAACATTCGCCCTCTTCTGTAGCCATCTGCCCCTTACACGATATAATAATAATAGACCCGCCCCTTGCTTACACGCTATAACAGATCTGCCCCTTGGTTAGAGTAATAATAGAGCAGCCCCTTGGTTACACGATATATAACAATAATAATAAATGCGCCCCTTGGTTATAGTAATACTAGACCCGCCCCTTAGTTACACGTATAGAATATTTAAAAAAAAAAAGTCACAGTTACTTTGCTGCGTAACTAATTACTTTTCCAATGTAGTAACTGAGTTACTAATGGAATTACTTTTTGGGAGAAGTAATTCGTAACTTAACTAATTACTTTTTTAAAGTAAGATGACCAACACTGCTGGTCATACATAAGGAAGCTTGTGACAGAACAACTTTGGCACCCCACTCGGGTGTTTCCTTTTCGCCAAACAGTGCCTCCTGCCCTCCAAACCGTTTCGAGCAGACCGAGAGCTAATACCAGCCTTTTACCCAAAGCATCATATACAGACGAGAAGTTGGGATAGAACCAAAGAAATGACTGTTTATTAAACAGAAATACAGGCTTTATACATTTGAAAAGTAGTCAGTCACCACATGAACAATAAAACCAAATATTTACCCAAAACACCACACAATGGTTTCAATAACGAGGTAGAGTTGACACAAGGCTAATCTCATCATAAATACCTCCAAGAGTTAGCCAACAGACAGAAACAATAGGTGACTCAATTAACTTAATTAACAATGGGAATGCACACAATGGGAGAGATCTACTTAACAATAAACACATAACAAACCCCACCTAAGACTATCCAGCAACAGTCTATGCAACAAACTCCTACAATATTCCAGCAGTCTGAAAAGGTGAATTTATCTTCATAGATGTATTAAAGTGGTTGTAAACCCTCGTTTACAACTCTATATTAAGGCTTACCTGTAGCTAACAAGGATATCTCCTAAACCTGCACGGTTTAGGAGATATACCTGTATTTGCATGTGCCAACGTCATACGGCACATGCGCACTTGAGACAACTGAAGCAATGGCGCTATATGCTGATGCTTCAGTTGTACTGTGCCACTCTCGTGCGCATGCGCACTCCGCATCACGGCTCTGGCAAATCACAGCGCCGGAGCCGCGATACCCGGAAGACACTCCAGGAGAACATGTCGGCGGTCGGAGGGGGAGAAGAGGACCGATGCGGGGGCTTCTATCTGAGGTAAGTGATACATAATTAGCTAGTATGCTATGCATACTAGCTAATTATGCCTTTGTCTTGCAGGGTTTTTTTTTTTTTTTTTCGTTTGTTTTCTGAGGGTTTACTTTCTCTTTAAGGGATATTGTTGATAAATATTCCTTTGCCCAAGTGAAGGAGCCTCTCCAACCCAGTCTTCAGGAGGGCCACCATATTTCCTCTGACCATTAACCTGTATAGGATTAATATTACACCTTTCCAGCTTTATTGTCCCTATTCAGAGAAGTAATCCAAGCCTCGCTCTCAGCATTCATCACGTTGTTGTCCATCATTATAGAATGATCTGCTCCAGTGACTAGAACCTAAAAATTGCGGTGGCCTTTATTATTAGTGGACAGTGTAGAAGTGAACCTTTGCATTGGAGGTTGGTATAGGTGGGAAGTCAATCCACTATTGCTCACTGTTCAAGGAAACCCTAACAACCTCAGAAGGAACCATAGAGTCCATTAGTCCCTGGTGTACAAACACTGGACTAGGCAGTGAAAAGAAACATGTGGGATTTCGACATCCAATGATAGACTTCCTCAAGATGGCCGCCTGGAGGTAATGAGAGAGGATAACTGTAGTTTCTTATGAGTTTCTGCAAGCCTGAAGATGCAACGCAGTGCCCTCTTCAGGCGGGTGGCCATACCAGAGCATTAAAATGGTTCTAAAGACTCAAGGTTTTTTTATCTGCATAAATTCTATGCATGCAGGTAAAAAACCTTTTGTGTTCAGCAGCTAAACAACCTGCCCCCCCCCCCCCAATACTTTCCTGAGCCCCATCGAAAAACCAGTGATGTGCATGAGAGCCTCGGCGCTCCAGGGACTCTATCTCCTCATTGGCTGAGACAGCAGCAGGAGCCATTGTCAATCACAGCCAGTAATCCAATCAGGAGAGAGAGGGATGTGGTGGGCAGAGCTGTGGCTCTGTGTGTGAATGGACATGTAGAGCAGCGACTCGGGAGTGTGCCAGCTTGGGTGCCCCTATTGCAAGCTGCTTGCTCTGAGGGAATAGCTCCCAACCGTCCCTGATTTCGAGGGACTGTCCCTGATTTGGAGCAATGTCCCTCTGTCCCTCATTCCCCCTCATTTGTCCCTCATTTTGGTCTGATATTTATAGTTGTATATAAAATGCACTTTTTATCTTTCAAAAAACTGTTTCCCAGTGCTAAACCTTATATCCAATTTCTAAATTGTTGCATTTGTAAATTTTAAAAGTCATAATAAAGGAATAGTAGTGGTAAAAAAAAAGCCCTTGTGGATTTAATTATCCTTTTTTTGGTTAATTCTCCTTTAAGGGGGTGTGGCAGGGGGTGTATCCTATGCTTACATGTGTTTGCTAGTAGGTGTCCCTCGTTCCCATCTCAAAATGTTGGGTGGTATGTCTGATGGCACTCCGCAGGAGGGAGGAGACAGGAGAACCGTCGGGGGACCAGAGAAGAGGAGAACGGGGGCTTCTCTGTGCAAAACCACAGGACAGAGCAGGTAAGTTAAACATGTTTGTTATTTAAAAAAAAAAACTTATCAGTGTCCTGCTGCTCTTTCACTGCCCAGTCAGCAGGATGGGGGTAGAGAGAGGACAGCATTGTATTCCTGAGCTGAAGGCTGTAGAAATAATCTGTCAATCTTAAGACTAGATGGACAGAAACACAAATCTTCTAACAGGAAAAAAAGCAGCTTTCATATACATTCACTTTATTAGGTACACCTGTTCAATTGCTTGGTAGCACAAATTGCCAGTTGCTGAAGTTCAAACTGAGCATCAGAATGGGGAAAGAAAGTGGATTTAAGTGACTTTGAACGTGGCATGGTTGTTGGTGCCAGACGGGCTGGTCTGAGTATTTCAATAACTGCTGATCTACTGGGATTTTCACACACAAGTATCTCTCGGGTTTACAGAGAATGGTCAGAAAAAGAGAAAATATCCAGTGAGCGGCAGTTGTGTGGAGGAAAATGCCTTGTTGATGTCAGAGGAGAATGGGCAGACTGGTTCCAGATGATAGAAAGGCAACAGTAACTCAAATAACCACTTGTTACACCCAAGGTATGCAGAAAACCATCTCTGAATGCACAACACATCGAACCTTGAAGCAGGCTACAGCAGCAGAAGGCCACTACTGTCAGCTAACAACAGGAATGAGGCTACAATTTGCACAGGATCGCCAAAATTGGACAATAGAAGATTGGAAAAACATTTCCTGGTCTGATGAGACTCGATTTCAGCTGCGACATTTAGATGGCCGGGTCGGAATTTGGCATAAACAACATGAAAGCATGGATCCATCCTGCCTTGTGTCAAGCTGGTGGTGTGGGGGATATTTTATTGGCTCACTTTGGGCCCCTTAGTACCAATTGAGCATTTTTTAATTGTATTGTTGCTAAAAATGTCCATCCCTTTATGACTACAGTGTCCTTATCTTCTGGTGGCTCCTTCCAGCAGGATAATGCACCATATCACAAAGCTCCAATCATCTCACCACTGGACAATGAGGTCACTGGACTCCAATGGCCTCCACACTCACCAGATCTCATCCAATGGCCTCCACACTCACCACATCTCATCCAATGGCCTCCACACTCACCACATCTCATCCAATGGCCTCCACACTCACCACATCTCATCCAATAGAGCAACTTTACTATATGGTGGAACGGGATATTCGCATCATAGATGTGCAGCCAACAAATCTGCAGCAACTTCGTGATGTTATTATTTTATTATGGACCAAAATCTCTGAGGAATGTTTCCAACCCCTTGTTGAATCTATGCCACGAAGAACGAAGGCAGTCCTGAAGGCAAAAGGAGGTCCAACACGGTACTAGCAAGGTGTACCTAATAATAAAGTGTCCGGTGAGTGTATATATCTCATCTGTTTCTTTAGCTGTTTCCCTGATATTAATTGAAAGGTTAAGATAGGAGATCTGTTACTTGATAATCTCTTGGTGGGCACCACCTTTTGGTTGACCTTTTGGGCTTCTTCCCTTTTGCCCCAATAAATAAAAAAACAGCCTATAAATGTAATCATTCTGCACACAAAAAAATAAATAAATGAATCATATAGCAGCCAGGCTGTGCCCATTAACTGCTTGAAAATAATTCATTTCTTTTTATTTCTTTTTGAAAATGTCATTTAACTTACTAATACTCATGGGAGCCAGTAAGATTGGCCATAACTGTGATATGATGGTGTTCCTAGCGCTCGGGACAAATGCCAGTGTCAGATCGATGCTTGAACATGTCATTCACACATTAACACTTTGAGACTAATACCAGGTTATAGCAAACCAAAACTGTGCTAAACGTGTATGAACAAACCTGAAAGTGACACTAAACTCTGGTTTAAAAAAATATTCTATTCAAGAAGGTATTCTTAAAGTGGTTGTAAACCTCAGACATGGAATATGAACAAAGCATATCCCTCTATAGTGTGTACCTTTCTCAATTAAGTCTCATCTCTCTCTGCTGCTTGATCCTCTGCTATCCGCATGAGTCACTTCTGACAAGTTTTCCTGACACCAAGAGAAAAATGGTGACAGGGGAGGGAGCACCAGCTTATTAACAACCTCAGCTCTGTTCCTGTGTGCTGTGCGAAGGGGGGGAGGGGGTGTCCCTTCCCTCCAATCAGCTCTCAGACCTCTCATCACTGTCCCCTGCATAGTGTAACTTCAGCTCTCCACCCCCTTTTTTCTGACAGCTCAGACAAGCTTTCTAAATTCTGGACTTTGAACAGATGTAGAGAAGAGAGGACTGAAGATAAACAGGTACAACTTATGTAGGTGGATTTGTTTCATCTCTGTGTATCACCTGAGGTCAGTCCGTTTTTTAATGGGATTTAACTTCCTGTTAAAAGGATGACTATGTTAGTTTACCATAGTCCCAATATATTATGTAGAAATGTAGCCATCTTTTCTTGCTCGGTTCCACATTCAACTAGGGGCTATGGACTATGGGGGTTTTGTATTTTGAATATTAGTGCAATTATCTGCAACGTATATGCACTGCTACTTCCAAATGAAGGTCTAGTCCTCTGTCAAATGAAAATCCATAAGAGGCTGTCCTTCCTAATCACCAGTAAGTATATTCTTCTCTTGCCCATCTTCCAGGAAACATGCTGTAGTCTACACTACGGGCAGCATTAGTCTATTAGTCACTGTTTTTGACCACTTGCCTACTGGGCACTTAAACCCCCCCTCCTGCCCAGACCAATTTTCAGCTTTCGGTGCTCTCACACTTTGAATGACAATTACTCAGTCATGTAACACTGTACCCAAATAAATGTTTTATCCTTTTTATCATACAAATACAAATTTATCAAAAAATTGTCATTGTAATAGGTTATTTCTCTCACATGCGATGTGTATACCACAAATGACGCCCCAA
Source organism: Lithobates sylvaticus (assembly GCA_028564925.1). Lineage (NCBI taxonomy): Eukaryota > Metazoa > Chordata > Amphibia > Anura > Ranidae > Lithobates > Lithobates sylvaticus. The sequence continues at coordinate 250,653,318 of CM053032.1, forward strand.
AATACATTCTACTACTCCTCCTAAGTATGGCGATACCACATGTGTGGGACTTTTTCACAGCCTGGCCACATAGAGAGGCCCAACATGCAGGGAGCACAATCAGGTGTTCTAGGAACATAAATTACACATCTAATGCGGCGTACACACGGTCGGAATTTCCGATGGAAACAGTCCGATGGGATTTTTTTATCGGATTTTCCGATCGTGTGTATGCCCAACGGTCTTTTTCTGTCGGAATTTCCGACGGACTTTGAATTGAGAACCTGTTCTCAATTTTTCCGAAGGAAAACCTTTCTATCGGATTTTCCAATCGTGTGTATGCAATTCCGACACGCAAAATTCTCGTCGGAAAAAACTCTGTAATGGATTGCATTGTAATGGAAAAAATATTATCGAGGAAAAATTTTCTGTGTCCACCTGGACTCCTGGCTGGGCAGTGAAAGGGGAATGTTAGCTTCTCCTGAATTAGGAGGAAGCCACAAGGGGTTCTGAAGGGAATAGGGTAGGCTGGCATGGGACCTAACCCTTTGGGACTGAGGTGACACCCCACGGGTACGTGGCCTTTCTTGCCGAGGTACTGCAGTGCTGGTGGATGACACTGCCTCCTCACTAGAATGGCACTGATACGTGGCACTGATGACACTGATAACAGATGGCACGTGACACTGACAGGTGGCACTGATGACAGATGGCACTGACAGGTGGCACTGACGACAGATGGCACTGACAGGTGGCACTGACAGGTGGCACTGACAGGTGAAACTGATGACAGATGGCACTGACAGATGGCACTGATAGGTGCTGTAAAAAACAAGTAAAAAAGGCGCATAGTCACAGTACCTCGTTAGTATGCAAGAGGTTCCTAATAGTCCAGAGGAAAAGGAGGGGGGGGGTTGTAAAGCAGCTGGGTGTGTATGTACGATATACACAATGGGGCATATGGGGTCGTCAGGGCTGCCACCGAAGAGGCCTGAAGCCAGGTCCAATAAGAGCTAAAGGAGAAACACAAGGAGAGGGGCGCCTCTGAGTATATATCACATAAACATTTATTAAGAAAACAATATCCACTCACATCTTAGAAAGTAGTGTTGCATTCTGACATATCTCTGTAGACGGAGGGTCGGTGGGACTACAAGTCACAGGAGGTTCGCCCAAAAGCTGTCGTCCTCCTCATGTCCAGGAGGAGATGAATAAGGCAGATGGGTGTAGCAGGTGGGGTTGTTTCCTCTCTTTGGTCCTCCGGAGGGATGGTCACATCAATTTGGAGAGAAGTCAGATGGGGATCGCAGCTCTTAATGTTAAGAGTGGTTTCCAGGTGGTAAGAAAAAGGGGGGGGGGTAGGGGGGTAAGAGGAAGTCTCTGTATAGAGTTAAAATTAGAGGATGAAGGAATGGAGAGTGGGGAGACGTTTTTTAGCCCAGTTGCCTACTGCAGGGTATGTGCGGCCAGGTTCGTTTCCGGGTTGTATTCAGGCACGGCCGTGTCTAGGTGTCAGAACGAGGCTTGCACCGCAAACAGTACTAGGCGCCGAGGCATGACGGCAAGATCCCCCTTGCTTGAGAAAGGAGCGCCGCTATACAGAACATCTATAGCGCTGCCAGCTCAGAAACGCGTCGCAGAGATATGACGTCACGCCTCGGCGCCTAGTACTGTTTGCGGTGCAAGCCTCGTTCTGACACCTAGACACGGCCGTGCCTGAATACAACCCGGAAACGAACCTGGCCGCACATACCCTGCAGTAGGCAACTGGGCTAAAAAACGTCTCCCCACTCTCCATTCCTTCATCCTCTAATTTTAACTCTATACAGAGACTTCCTCTTACCCCCCTACCCCCCCCCCCCTTTTTCTTACCACCCCATCTGACTTCTATCCAAATTACTCAGTCATGTAACACTGTACCCAAATAAATGTTTTATCCTTTTTATCATACAAATACAAATTTATCAAAAAATTGTCATTGTAATAGGTTATTTCTCTCACATGCGATGTGTATACCACAAATGACGCCCCAAAATACATTCTACTACTCCTCCTAAGTACGGCGATACCACATGTGTGGGACTTTTTCACTGCCTGGCCACATAGAGAGGCCCAACATGCAGGGAGCACCATCAGGTGTTCTAGGAACATAAATTACACATCTAATGCGGTGTACACACGGTCGGAATTTCCGATGGAAACAGTCTGATGGGAGTTTTTTATCGGATTTTCCGATCGTGTGTATGCCCAACGGTCTTTTTCTGTCGGAATTTCCGACGGACTTTGAATTGAGAACCTGTTCTCAATTTTTCCGAAGGAAAACCTTTCTATCGGATTTTCCAATCGTGTGTATGCAATTCCGACACGCAAAATTCCGACGCATGCTCGGAAACAATTCGACGCATGCTCGGAAGCATTAAACTTCCCTTTTATAGTGCTGTCGAACGTGTTTTATGCCGCTGTGTTATTGACCGTCGGAATTTGGTGTGATCGTGTGTAGGCAACACAGCTTGAGCGGAATTCCGTCGGAATTCCATCGGAAAAACCGTCAGAGTTTTTTCCGACGAGAATTCCGATCGTGTGTACGCGGCATAACTTGTTGACTACCTATTACAATTTTGAAGGCCCTGGAGCACCAGGACAATGGAAACGCCCACAAAGTGACCCCATTTTGGAAAGCTTACACCCCAACGTATAATCTATGTCCATTTATAAGATATTTCCAAAACATAGCATGTACATAGCAAAAATGACACCCCAAAATACATTTTGCTACTCTTCCTGAGTATGGTGATACCACATGTGTGAGACTTTTACACAGCCTGGCCACATAAAGAGGCCCAATATTGAAATAGCACCTTCAATGGTGTCAAGAAAGGCGTCCAGGATCTTTTTCTGCCGGCAGGAGAATCGGCTATGGCATATCCAGCAGAAGAGCCGCTCAGCGCGCGCGCACGGGCGCGCGGGAGCGCGCACGCACGCTGTTTGAGCCCGTTTTGGCGCCAGGAGCGCTATTTAAGGAAGTTCCTGTCCATGCTATCTTGCTGTTCGGTCTACAGCGTTCCCGTGACCCCCAGCTACCAGCTATCTGCATACTACCTGACTTCTGATACCTGATTCCAGTACCCGGCTTGTTCCTGACCTTCCGTACCTGCTGCCTGTCTTCGATCCCGGCTTGTCCTGACATCTCTTCTGCCTGTTCCTTGGTACTTTGCTGTCCGCCTGTTAACGACCCGGTCTGCTTCACGACTACGCCTTGCCTGCTGATTTTGTACTGCACCTGTCTGCCTGTGTTTGACCCGGCCTGTCTGTGACCTGCTTCCGTTCCGGACTCCAGTCTCTTCCGGCTATCCGCAAGTTCCATCTGCCTGCCTGCTACTACAGGGTTCCTGCCCTAGCCTTCTACTGGTCGTCCTACAGCATTCCAGACGTCCGGACCAGCCCTGCATCCGTAACCTGCCAGGCACTTGTGCCCCTTTGTGCTTCCGAGCCCCTGTCTACTCTACCAGGGGTTCCCAAGCCGGAGGTATACGAGACGCCGCTCCCTGCATCCGTGGGCTCAACCACCAGGTACGTGACAAATGGTTTTAGGAGCATAAATGACACATCTCATTTTTAACTACCTATTACACTTTTGAAGGCCCTGGAGCACCAGGACAATAGAAACGCCCACAAAATGACCCTATTTTGGAAAGCTAACACCCCAACGTATAATCTATGAGGCATAATGAGTCTTTTGAATGGTTCATTTTTTTCCAGAAGTTTTTGGAAAATGTGGAAAAAAAAAGAAAACGCATTTTTGTTACGCAAAGTTGTCCATTTATAAGATATTTCCAACACATTAAAATGACACCCCAAAATACATGCTTCTACTCCTCCTGAGTATGGTGATACCACATGTGTGAGACTTTTACACAGCCTGGCCACATACAGAGGCCCAACATTGAAATAGCACCTTCAGGCATTCTAGGAGCATAAATTACACATCTCATTTCTCAATCACCCTTTACATTTTTGAAGGCCCTGGAGCACTAGAACAATGGAAACGCCCACAAAATGACCCCATTTTGAAAAGCTAACACACAACAAAAACAAACAAGAAAGATAGGCGCCTCTGGGTCCAGACTGTACAACAGTTTTAATGATCAACAATTAGTTGTAGCAGCACTCACATTTACATGGTGAATGTCAGGCAGAATAAGGTCCCATACAACGGGGGGCATCAGTGCAGTCAGTCCCTGGGATGGATGTGCAGTTCTATGGCTCGTCTCCAGCACTGCTAGATGTTTTTCCGGCCGACAGCGGTGGATGGGCGTCGGAACGAGGCTTGGAACGCAAGCTGGACTCCAGGCAAAGGGTGATGATGTCACTGGAAGTGCGACGCGTTTCTCGATCTGGCTGGCCGTGAATAGTGGGACAGCCGCGCTCCTTTGTCCTTTTTGGTGGGAATAAATTGTTTGAAGCCCAGCCTGCCAGTAAATTTGATAAGGGACTCATCCACACATATGTGTTGGTCTGGAGTAAACAACTGGGAAAGATTTCAGAAAAATCATTTAGTAGTGGCCGAATTTTATAAAGCTTTTTGGGTCAATTTGGGGAGGGCACTGGATATTATCATTATAGTGTAGGAATCTCATAATCATGAGATATCTGGTTCTGGGCATTACTGAGGAAAAGATGGGCATGTGGTGGATGGGGAGGGTTGACCAATATGAACGTTAATCATTTTTTTGGTTAGTCCCATACAGAATGTGAGGCCCAAAACATTTTTCAACTCCTCCACTGTTAGGGCTCTCCACTCGTAGGGACGGACATAATAGGAAGTTGGGTTACTTGCTATGAATTGTTGTGCATACAGGTTGCACTGGGCCACAATTGATGCTAGCATGTCCTCAGTAAAATTGTAATGGAAAAAATATTATCGAGGAAAACTTTTCTGTGTCCACCTGGACTCCTGGCTGGGCAGTGAAAGGGGGAATGTTAGCTTCTCCTCAATTAGGAGGAAGCCACAAGGGGTTCTGAAGGGAATAGGGTAGGCTGGCATGGGACCTAACCCTTTGGGACTGAGGTGACACCCCACGGGTACGTGGCCTTTCTTGCCGAGGTACTGCAGTGCTGGTGGATGACACTGCCTCCTCACTAGAATGGCACTGATACGTGGCACTGATGACACTGATAACAGATGGCACGTGACACTGACAGGTGGCACTGATGACAGATGGCACTGACAGGTGGCACTGACAGATGGAACTGATGACAGATGGCACTGACAGATGGCACTGATAGGTGCTGTAAAAAACAAGTAAAAAAGGCGCATAGTCACAGTACCTCGTTAGTATGCAAGAGGTTCCTAATAGTCCAGAGGAAAAGGAGGGGGGGGGGGTTGTAAAGCAGCTGGGTGTGTATGTACGATATACACAATGGGGCATATGGGGTCGTCAGGGCTGCCACCGAAGAGGCCTGAAGCCAGGTCCAATAAGAGCTAAAGGAGAAACACAAGGAGAGGGGCGCCTCTGAGTATATATCACATAAACATTTATTAAGAAAACAATATCCACTCACATCTTAGAAAGTAGTGTTGCATTCTGACATATCTCTGTAGACGGAGGGCCGGTGGGACTACAAGTCACAGGAGGTTTGCCCAAAAGCTGTTGTCCTCCTCATGTCCAGGAGGAGATGAATAAGGCAGATGGGTGTAGCAGGTGGGGTTGTTTCCTCTCTTTGGTCCTCCGGAGGGATGGTCACATCAATTTGGAGAGAAGTCAGATGGGGATCGCAGCTCTTAATGTTAAGAGTGGGTTCCAGGTGGTAAGAAATAGGGGGGGGGGGGTAGGGGGGTAAGAGGAAGTCTCTGTATAGAGTTAAAATTAGAGGATGAAGGAATGGAGAGTGGGGAAGACGTTTTTTAGCCCAGTTGCCTACTGCAGGGTATGTGCGGCCAGGTTCGTTTCCGGGTTGTATTCAGGCACGGCCGTGTCTAGGTGTCAGAACGAGGCTTGCACCGCAAACAGTACTAGGCGCCGAGGCGTGACGGCAAGATCCCCCTTGCTTGAGAAAGGAGCGCCGCTATACAGAACATCTATAGCGCTGCCAGCTCAGAAACGCGTCGCAGAGATATGACGTCAAGCCTCGGCGCCTAGTACTGTTTGCGGTGCAAGCCTCGTTCTGACACCTAGACACGGCCGTGCCTGAATACAACCCGGAAACGAACCTGGCCGCACATACCCTGCAGTAGGCAACTGGGCTAAAAAACGTCTCCCCACTCTCCATTCCTTCATCCTCTAATTTTAACTCTATACAGAGACTTCCTCTTACCCCCCTACCCCCCCCCCCCTTTTTCTTACCACCTGGAACCCACTCTTAACATTAAGAGCTGCGATCCCCATCTGACTTCTCTCCAAATTGATGTGACCATCCCTCCGGAGGACCAAAGAGAGGAAACAACCCCACCTGCTACACCCATCTGCCTTATTCATCTCCTCCTGGACATGAGAAGGATGACAGCTTTTGGGCGAACCTCCTGTGACTTGTAGTCCCACCGGCCCTCCGTCTACAGAGATATGTCAGAATGCAACACTACTTTCTAAGATGTGAGTGGATATTGTTTTCTTAATAAATGTTTATGTGATATATACTCAGAGGCGCCCCTCTCCTTGTGTTTCTGATAGGTGCTGTGGGCACTGTATTTACTGGTGTTTTTTTTACTGTTGGAGCTCACAAGCTGCAGCACAGATCCTCTCTCTCCTCACTCGCGGTCTCTGTGTGAGGAGGGAGAGCCGACAATGAGAGATGATCTGATATGATTACACTTGAGATCACAGATCACCTCTCATTGAACACGCCAATCAAGTGCTAAATGGCCGCTGTGATTGGCCATTTAGCACGATCTGTGATTGGCTGTGTCCAAGGAACACGGCCAACACAGATTTTCCTCCATGCACGCGTAACGAGTAAACAGGAGGACGTCCAGGGACGCCCTCCCAGCAATTGAGCGCCGCGTTGTAGCCATATTTCGGCTATAGCGCGGGTGCCGAGTGGTTAACAGCTGGCCTTTGATGTTGGTGTAAATCAGGAAATCAGTCATTTTAGTTTGCACCTCCCCAGGAGGTCTTATATCTGATGCTCCTCTACCCCCATACATCACATCAGGAGGCCTATGTGGGAAGAATTCCCATTTGTGATTCCTTATTCCAAACACCCTGCTGGATAAACTTGCTGTACTGGCATTCCAAGAGGACAGTTTCCAACATGGGTCAAATGGCTGTATCAACCAGGCAGTAAAACTCCAGAAATATATGATATTAAACCATGTTGCCTTCCAACAGTAATGCACTACGCCTTTGCGCCCTTTTTGGGTTTGCTTTGTCTTTGTCTTTGTCAAGATAAGAGGGCTGCATTGGCCCAACATTGGTCCTGGTAGAGAGCTGATGGTCATTATCCACTACAGTCCATCTAGTTTTGCAAGAGTCTTAGTGCTACCGGATCAAGTTCTACTGCTTATTGGATCACAGACTGCAGAGGACAGTGCTGGAGAGCAGGTGAGTACTGCAGTACTGTAGTGTTAAGCTGCTTTTTAAAGCTGTAGTAAACCCGCACCTTTTTTTAAACAAAAAAACCTGCAAGGCAAAGGCATAATGAGCTAGTATACAGTGCATACTAGCTCATTATGAAATACTCACCTTAGAACGAGGCGCCGATATCTCACGTGATCCACGCCGAGGGAGCTGACATGTTGCCTCGGCGTGTCTCACGGGTATTGCGGCTCCACTGTGAGTGGCCGAAGCCACGATACGTCACTCCTGCGCGGGAGTCTTTTTCCCGGCAAGGTCTGGCAATTCTGCCGGACCTTCAGCTGGGTCTTAACAGCGCATGCGCTGCATGACGTCAGCGGCTGCCTGAAAAGTAAATATCTCCTAAACCGTACAGGTTTCTTATTATAGGCTTACCTGTAGGTAAAAGTAAAAAAAAAGACTATCCAACTTTACGTTTTTCTACTGCGTGGCAATCTGTTTTTATACTTTTTTATTATTTTTAGTTAGGCTTTAATCTGCCAGTTCTTAACACCTAAAAATAATGTTGATAATGTTGTTAGCTTGTATTTTTTTGGTTTACACGTCCTTTAGCACCATCTGTTTTTCTTTCACAGTTCCATTCCTAAACTCCATCAGGATACACAGTGCCGGCTGACTTGTGAAAGTCTGAAGAAAACTCAACCGATAGACCAATATTATTTAAAATATATATATAGAGAACAGCTGGTTGATCCACCGGAGAATGGCCCCTGATTAGTCTTGAACTTCAACAAGTGCGAGCGTTGGCTGTCAAATTCTCTAACTCAGGGAATTTTCATGTGTGATTATTTATTTTCCTAATAAAAAAAAAAATAGCTACGGCGGCCATATTCTCGGAAATGTTTATAGAGGAATATAGGAGCACGATGATGAGCGGAGCCAGAAAATAACCTGGAAATGGGATGATAATAACAGTCACATATAGTAGATAGAATAATAAGGTTGTTGTGAATGGCTCATTATCTTTTCACAATGGTTGTGAGATAATGTGGCCTCATCTGCGGCTGATGTACTGTGTTGGGCTGAACAACTCATCATGACTTTTCCAGTAGTAATAGGATGAGGATGATGTGATGAACTTGAGACCATGTTTAGTTCAGCTAAACGGCATACATTGGTATTAACTACTTCACATTCCGTCTGCCTGGGAAATGTTATTTATATTTTCATCTATCCCCAACATTCTGGAAGATACCAAACACCAAAGCGGCAATACCAGAATACTCCAGTAATGGAAAACCCACTTCACCATCACCATCCACTACTCACTCTGATAGTTGAAGATTCTACCAAAGAATATGTAAACCCAACATTTCCTATTCCTGATATGTGCCTGCTGTACAATGTACAAAAAAGTCTCCTGTTCTCTTTGTATTGCTTCCTTTGTGTGAAATCCCTGGTGTTTCTGCCAGTCCCTCTGCTTTCCTGTTAAGCACTGACCACACTAGGCTTGAGAGCAAACCGTGGCCAGTTTTCTGTCTGTTCTGAGAACTCAGTCTGCTCTCCTCCAATGAGAAGTAAGGGTTGCACATCGAGAAGTTCCAAATGCCTCTCATTAAAAACCACTGAAATCACACTACCATAGACCATCTTGGTAGACGCGTTTTACACAATAAAGTTGTGGTTAAAGAGGTTGTAAACCTCTTGGTAAGTTTTACCTATACGTAAGCCTTATTATAATATAAAATTTAAAGCACCCTCATCCCTCCGTGTTCATGTGCAGAAGCACATGTGATCATGCAATAAATCACCCGTTTGGACGCTATCTATGTCGTTCCTTGGTGTGCTGGCAAATATCTTCACTGTGACTTGAACCAGTATCCAGCTGGTTGTTGCTACAGCACCCAAACTCGAGAGCTCATCCAGGAATGTGTGCGATGGGAATATGAAGTATTACATGTGTAGAAGCAAACGCATATGTAAGTCGTGCACGCATATGTAAATGATATTCGATCACCGCGAACGTTAGCAATAATTCTAGCGCTAGACCTCCTCTGTAACTCTAAAGCGGTATCCTGTAAAGTGTACATATTCACAAAGACAAGTGCAACGTTTCCGAGTCAGGCAGGACCCCTTTGTCAGGCATGTGATCGTCCTGTAAAGGCGTTTAAACTGTCACCTATGGAGATTTTTTTGTCACCATTCCACGACTGTGCGCAATTTTAAAGCATACTCAGTGTAACATTATCTTTTATATTATACAAAAAATTGGTATTGTTTTTTTTATTCATTTAAATTCATTTTTTCCAAACAAATTGCGTTTAAAAACCGTTGTGCAAATAAAGCGTGACATCAAAAATTGCAACAATCTCCATTTTTTCCCCTAGGGTCTCTATATTTTATATATATATGTACATGTATATATATATATATATATTAGAGCTGCACAATTAATCGTCAAGAATCGTTATCGCGATCTTGAATAAAGTGTTTCACAATTCTTTCTATGTAAAGAATTCTCTCTGCTCTTCTGAACCCACAGCCCTCAAAAGAAAGGAAGGAAAAAAACGGGCAGTCTGCCAAGAATCAAAACATTCTTTATCAGTTGAACTTAAGTATAAACATTGTAACAATTTGTCAATGGAATAGACTTTGTGTGTAAGTGATAAAAGTTTAACCACTTAGAGCCAGTGTTGTGTCGAATACTGTCCCCCGTCGGATAGTGTCTGCCCTGTACTGCACTTGCGCAGTATGGAGGACAAGGAGACGCGTAAAGTCTCAGAAGATGAGTCCAGGTTCAAGCCCCACCATCCAAGTGGACATAGATATAGAATAAAAAATTGCCAAGCGAAGTGAGGCCATGCACAAAGCATGGCGAGCGAGGCAAGGACATGCCCGAAGCATGGCGAGTGAAGCGAGGCCGTGCATGAAGCGTGGCAAGCGAAGCGAGGGTCCCTGTTACTAAGTAATCTACCATATGTCCACTTGCATGGTGGGGCTTTGAACCTGGACTCAGGGCAGAAGGTACTAGCAAGTGCGCAGGCGCCATTCATCTTTGGAGACTTTCGGAGTCTCCTTATCCTCCATACTGCGCAAGCGATGCGCCTGCGCAGTACGGGGCAGACACTATCCGATGGGGGGACAGTTTTTGGCAGAATACCGGTTCAGGGCGACTTGTCAGGCGACTTAGCCGCCCGACAAGTCGCGTTCCGTTCTGTACTATGGAACTGTTCTAATAGGAGCGTCTCAATTCGCTTCGACTAAGAAAAAGGTTCCTGTACTACTTTTGGGGCGACTTCAGGCAACTTTTATTGACTTCTATACAGAAGTAATTTTGCAAGCTGCCTCTGAATTCGTGTGCAGGTCGCCTGAGGTAGTTGCGCTGCTAGTCGTGCTGCCCCAGTGTAAACCGGCTCTCAAGCACTAAACCTTTTTCTGACATTTGTTGGTTTCAAGTTAAAATCATTTTTTTTTTGCTAGAAAATTACCCCAAACATTATATAAATTTTTTTAGTAGACACCCTAGAGAATAAAATGGTGGTTGTTTCAATATTTTATGTCACACTGTATTTGCGCAGCTCTCTTTCAAATGCAATTTTTTTGGAAAAAATAACTTTAATGAATAAAAAAAAAAAAACTACCGTATATACTCGAGTATAAGCCGAGATTTTCAGCCCTTTTTTTAAGCTGAAAGTGCCCCCCTTGGCTTACACTCGAGTCGCCACCATCTGCCTACCTGATCAGTGTGTCATGCAGACAGACGGCGGCCATTCCAGTGTTCAAAAGCCTTTGTGTGCCATTTGCATTCTCTGTGCCGCTCTGCATCCACCGATCAGTGTGTCATAAAAACATACGGCGGCCATTCAAACGTGCCTCCTCCTTGTCTGTGATAGGCGGAACACTCAATTTCCCAGCAGTCAGTGTTCAGCCTATCACGGACATCCTTTCATCCTCGTCTGTGGTATGAGGATGAGAGGATGTCCGTGATAGGCGGAACACTGACTGCTGGGAAATTGAGTGTTCCGCCTATCACAGACGAGGAGGAGGCATGTTTGAACACTGGAATGGCTGCCTTATGTTTTTATGACACACTGATCAGTGGATGCAGAGCGGCACAGAGAATGCAAAACTGCACACGGAGCTGCAGATGGGCACACAGAGCTGCAGATGGGCACACAGAGAGGATGCAGATCGGCACACAGAGAGGATGCAGATTGGCACAGGTAGGCTGCAATGGACACAGGAAGGTACACAGGGAGGTAGGCAGATCTGCACAGGTAGGCATGCACAGGACACAGGGAGGTATGCAATAGCCACAGAGAGGTATGCAGCTGCAGATGGGCATTGTTTATTGTTGAGTCAATAAGTTTTCCCATTTTTTTTTGTGGTAAATTAAGGGCCTCGGCTTATATTTGGATCGAATTATACTTGAGTATATACGGTAACCAGTAAAGTTAGCCCAATGTGAAAAGATTTTACGTTGCGAGAATCGTGAACTTTTTATTCTAAGCAAAAAAATTGTGATTCTCATTTTGGCCAGAATCGTGCAGCTCTAATATATATATAAATATATATATATATATATATATATATATATATATATATATATATATATATATATATATATATATATATATATATATATATATATAATATTTGGGGGTTCTAAATAATTTTCTTGTAAACAAAAGTGGTCAAGTGGGTAAACTTTATCTTTGAAATAAAAAAAAAATATATTTGAAATTAAACATTTATTTTAAACTTTAGCATTAAAATAATTTTAATTATTTATTTAAATAAATAATCCAGTTATGTGCTTAAAATATATAATGTCAAATTAGACACATCCAACAGAATCGATCAAAATCTGACTTACCGTTTGACAATTCCCTGCACAGCATAAAATAAGAACAGCAGTGTTGGCATTCTGAGAATTGTAATAATGTGGACAGAAAAAGAGGGGGCCCTCAGATGACCCTGCTGCTCCTTCACTATCCAATCAGCAGTTTGGGGGTCCTTAACCGCAACAGAAAAAGCGGTCTTACCCTCCTGGCTATGCAGTGACTCCTAACCTCGGATGGACAGTATTCCAAACATTTTGGCAGTTAAACTAATCCCATACGTTGCTTTCAATTGTGCATTTAGCCGTTTTGGTAGAATTCAGCTTTAAGCCTTTTTGCGCCAATAAGAACTGGGAACTTTCACAGCACTCTCCGAAGCCCTCCCAATGCGGCTCTATCTACAATGAATACAAAATACTTGTAAAAGATATCAATAATTAAAAAGTCCTATTTAGCTTCTCTTGAAGTATATTGTAAAGCCTTCTGCCCATAATTTACTTGCTGGAAAATGAGTATGTGTACATCTGAAACAGAACATAAAATGCCGTTTCTCGATAAATTCAAGAACCTAAAATGCCCAGGTTTACCAGAAAAAAAAAATGCATTCTTTTTATTAGTTCATTCTGAGAAGTTCCAATATTAATGATGTTGTGGATTTGTACTAACAAGTAGCACAGTTATTATGCTTCAAACAGTGAGCAGAACCCCATACCGGCTCTCAAAGTATTAAAGGAGATGCATTTAAACTTAATTATCATAAAACTTTGAATGTTTGCTGGCACAATCCTTTATTTTGTAGCTACAGCTACATAATTGGGCTGACTATTAAAGAGTTGTTTTTTTTTTTTATTCCCAAAGTTGAAAGCCCATTTTGTCGAGAGGGAACAAGCATGGCTTCCCAAAAAAACATGTAATTAATAACTGCATTACCGGGGAAGAGGTTGCAGGTAATCATAGGCATTAAAAGGCATCAAATTATGTTAATCAACGTTGAATGCTGAACATGTTTAATACAATTGTAACTTTAATTTCCCGAAAATGGGACTGAAATGGCAAATTTTAGCCAAAATTAAACAGGATTATTTGAAGCAAATCTGTCCTTTGTGAACCTGGATCACAGTGTTTGCCGCATACGATAAAATCACCTCCAATATCTCCTTATCGCCAAAGAAATTACAACCAAGGATTGTGTTGATTATCTGGATGCATTCCTGATACGAATGCATATCTTTGAGCAATATATCTGATGAAGCTTTATGCTCAATAAAAGGATGTAAATCTTTTCCCCTTGAAATATATTTATTTTGTGCAGGTATTTATATAGCACCAACAATTTATACAGCATTTTACATACTGTACATGGAGCAATTGTAGTGCTCCCTGCACAGCGGCTGATTGGTAATTTGGATTCTCTGCTCTGCTCTTCTCCTCCAAGTACAACCTCAGCCCCACGGCTACACCTGGTTGAATGTTACTGAAAACACTTATAAGAACACAAGTATTGATACCTTTAACTGGGCTGTGAATTGCCACCAGAAAATAGCCAAAGATCATTTAGCGGTAAATTAATTCAAGGTATTGGCATTGGTTAGAATAAATGTTGGTTTGAGCATAAATGAACACACAGAAGGTAGGTACAGGCACAGTCCCAGGATAATTACTATGCCAAGGCAACTTAGAGTAGAGTTCTGTACCATTAGACTGGGATTGACTCACGAATCAGCAAAGTCTGCAATAAACAGAGCATATAAGCATTTACTGCAATGTGAATAATAATACTATAACTAATCTAGAGTGCACTCTAGGAGAATGACTAGGATATAATGTAATTTCCCCTGAGAGGTACCTCTTAGCATAAGATAGCTAAATGTCTCTGTGTAGCAGCTGTAAAGGAACAGTCTTTAGTCCTAACTCTTCAGCCGGCTTGCATTGGGGCCCAGTTGTAGCATTGGTACACATGAGAATAGTTCCAGTCAAGGCTGCAGACAGCAATAAGGCTACTAGAGGGTTGTATTGTCAGTTCCTAAAGGGCTCTGTCTCTTTAGCACCAGATAGTAAATCCCAACAGCAACAGCTCACCGCACCAGTACCTGCAATAGTACAGATCACCATCTGGTCACACACAGTGATTATTCTAGTCTCTGCTCTGCACCCAAGGGACTCGGGCTGCCGGCACACCTGGACTCAACACTTTGGATTCTGCTCAGGCTGCCATTATGTAGTGGTGTTTCACACTGGACAACAATATGCATTGTCATGGCAAGAGAAAGCTGTGTTCTGAACAACTGGAGAAATTGCAGCTCTTTCCCCTCCTCCAGGCAATCTCTCTCGCTGAGAAATGCAGTTCAAAAGCTCTTGATTACAGTAGAGTCTCTCCCCTGTGGACTACAGTTCCAATGATGCATTGCTGCCTGACTCAGCCTATTGAACTCTTTCCGCTCACCAGCTCCCTCCTCTTGCTGATATAGCTGTTACCCAGTTCAGCAACAGCAGCCAGTGTTTCTTTCACTTTCTATTCTTAGACAAGCACCTGGCCACACAATCTAAGGTCCCTATTGAACTTGCACACATGCTAGGCATGTAGACAATTTAGACAGGAGCTAGTTATTGAAGTTAGGAAACCCATGCAACGAGAAAATTAGATTTTTTTTTTTTTTTTTTTAATAAAGGCCATATTAAATGCTCGGGTATCTTTATTTCTAGGTTATACTTCTTTTGTGTTAATAAGAAGGGGTAATATGTACTCCTTACTCATTCACATGGGAGGGGGGGGCAGTATCTGGGTGCCCCCAGATTCTGATAAGCCTCTTTCCTCAGCCCACAACAACCACTGGCCAGAGTTGTGGGAAAGAGGACCTTGTCCTCATCAACATGGGGTCAAGGTGCTGGGTCCCTCCCATTTTGAGGGCATGTTGCTTGGTATGGTTTAGGATGAGTAGGGTGCATGCTCACCTCTCCCCCCCCCCCCCCATTTCCTGGCCATCCAGGCTGCTTACTCAGATAAAGTCTCTGGCATGGAATTTTGGGAGGGACCTAATGCATTCTTTTGTGTATTTCTGCATAGAGATCTCCCTTAAAATCTATACCAGGCACGAATGGCATGGTTTAATTTGAAACATCATTTTACAACTTCCAGTATCCAGTGTCTTCTTTGCGGCTTTCAGAATTCAATCACATGACATCATATATCTGAAATGGAAGTCGGAGTTGGAAGACTTCGCCTGGCTAGGTATAGAGAGCAGGTAGCTATTGATTTAAATGTGTGATAACCACAATAGATATACTACTTGCGTGTGTACTTACACCAATCACTATAAATAATACAATTAAGAATATTAATATTAAGACAATTAAGAATATTAAATATTAGAACCTTATCCAATACTTAAAGAGAGAATGAGTGAGAATAAAGTGATTGTGTGCAACAATATAATACAGTGCATAAACTTATATCATCTTATTAACAAAATCCTTGTAAAGTGCTCCAATATTATAAAGCAAAGTGCACTTAAGTGCAACATGCAAAATTCTTCATGCGATAACATGCATCGATATAAGTATAAAGTCCATTACAATTTCATCAGATCCACAGACTGTATTGGTAATGACCAAAGGTGTGCTTGTGTCCACTCAGGTGCTCCCCCCTTCAGTATATGCGCTCACCTTAAAGCATGTGACCTTGCAGTTAAGCTTGGTCAAAACACGCATATGGCTTAAAAAATAAATAAAAAATAAATAAATAAATAAATATATATATATATATATATATATATATATATATATATATATATATATATATATCATAACAATCTATATAAAAATATATTATAATATATATGCGTATTAAGATAAAAAACAACAACAAGGGGATACATACTATCAAATATCCTATATACAAATAGTTTAATATTTATAATATACCCTTAAACTATACTATATATCCCCTACAAATGTACTCAGCAAAAACCCTTATTATTAAAATATAATTATTAACCCTCCATTTTCACCCGGATGATAAAGAAAACCGTTGTGGCCGCTAATCTGATGTGTTCTTTCCATGCTGAGAACACTCTGTTGACCCCTGCACCATCCTGTCCCCTCCCCAACGCGTGTCAATACCTGGAATGTGACATAATCTCACAATGATATAAATAATCTAAGCACAAAAGAGGAGGAAATTCCTTCATTGACTAGAATATTAAAACTCAGGACAGTGCATAGAAAAGGACACATCTTTTACAGCGCTACAGTGCTTAACATAATCTAATGCTGTGTCATAGAAGCACAGCGTAGCCATAATGCAGTCAACTTATATCTGCAAATCCTTATAGCTATACCTAATAAAATTAATAATACATACAGTATCTTAGTAATCTGCTAAACTAGTACCTATATATAAGAAAATCATTCAAAAAAAATCTATATATATATATATATATATATATATATATATATATATCACAACAATCTATTTAGAAATATATTAACATATATATGTGTATTAAGATAAAAAACAACAAGGGGATACATACTATCAAATATCCTATATACAAATTGTTTAATATTTATAATATAACCTTAAATTATTCTATATACCCCCTACAAATGTATTCACAAAAAACCCTTATTATTAAATTATAATTATTATCTCTCCATTTTCACTATTAATGGGATAGTAAGGTGCTAACTAGTACATAGTCCCCCCATTTACTCAAGAGCCTAAAAATGAGGGAAGTCTTTGCTGATACATTAGCCTATGTGGCAGTATGGTAGCCATTAAGGAAACCCTCACTGACATCTCATTCAGATAATGATAGCCACTTTGGGTGTCATGTCCTGCATACCTGATTGGGATAGTGCCCATATAGCTGTGTCTCCTATAACCAGGATCCAGTAAACGTAGCCAGTATGTAGTATGTAACATATCCCAATACACGCCTATCCACTTAATTACCTTTAGGCTTAAGTGTTACTTAAGAAGCATTTAAGACCAAATTCTTTGTTCAACCCCCCCGGCGCCAAGGAACCCAGTTGGTGTATCCACCAAGATTCTTTCTTATTGATCCCTCTTATGAAATTGGAACCCCTCCAGTGACGTTTTGGGGCCTCTATGTCCCAAAATTGCATCCCTGCTGGGTTTTCATTGTGTTTGTCCCTAAAATGCACTGATAAATAGTGTTTGTAAAAGCCCATACAAATGTTCCTCACGTGTTCGTCCATTCTCACTTTTTAGTTCTTCCCACATAGATTAGATTGCAAGGGCATTTTATAGCGTATACAAATAGTATCGGATGAGATAAAATCTCTGGTGGTGTAAGAATGTTGGGTATTCGGTTAGTGAATGTTTTCAATTTCCTGATGTTGTTTGGAACACTTATACATCTATAGCACCTGCCACAGCCATGGAAACCCTTGACATCCCAAAACATAATCGGCTGGGTGGATATTAACGATATTATGTACTAATTTATCCCTCAAATTTGGGGCACGTTTATAGACTATCCTTGGCTTCTCTGGTAAGCTTTCTCTTCGTTGCATGTCTTGCTTCAGAACCCCCCAATATCTATTAATAATCCTTTCCACATCCTTATTCTGTAAATTGTAGTCTAATGCCCTGTACACACGATAGGATTTTCCGACAACAAATGTTGGATGTGAGCTTGTTGTCGGAAAGTCCGACCGTGTGTATGCTCCATAGAACATTTGTTGTCGGAATTTCCGCAAACAAATGTTTGAGAGCAGATTCTCAAATTTTCCAAAAACAAAACTTGTTGTCAGAAATTTCAAGCGTGTGTACACAATTACGACGCACAAAAGTCCACGCATGCTCGGAATCAAGCAGAAGAGCTGCACTGGCTATTGAACTTAATTTTTCTCGGCTCGTCGTGCGTCTTGTACGTTACCGCGTTCTTAACGTTCGGAATTTCCGACAACATTTGTGTGACCGTGTGTATGCAAGACAGGTTTGAGCCAACAACCTTCGGGAAAAAAATCCACGGCTTTATTGTCGGAAAATCCTATTGTGTGTACAGGGCATAAGACTATAGTCAGTACCCATATTGTCATTTGTGTTGTTACTTACATTTTTTTCCTTTAAAGATGCTCCCTTTCTATATCTCTAATTCTTTCTTTCTCTAATTTCAAGAAATCAGCCTGATACCCCTTTTCTATAAACATCTTTGTTAATTTCTGTTTGTACCTCGAAGTCCTCATTTTTTTGTGCAGTTCTTTTTAATTTGCATGAACTGCCCTCTGGGGATATTGCTTATCCAAGGCCTATGGTGACAGCTAGAAGTGGGGATATATGAGTTGCGGTCCCTTTTCCGTGTCCACGAAAAGTGGACACAAAAACACGTTTAGTCATTACCAATATAGTCTGTGGATCTGATTAAATTGGAATGGATTTTATATTTATATTAACACATGTTATCGCATAAAGAATTTTGCACGTAGCACTTGAGTGCACTGGAACACTTTGCTTTATAATATTGGAGCACTTTACAAGGATTTTGTTAATAAGATGATATAAGTTTATGCACTGTATTATATTGTTGCACACAATCACTTTATTGTCACTAGGACACTTTAAAGCGGTGTTCCGGCCGAAATTATACTTTTTAAATAAAAATACCCCAATAATACACAAGCCTAATGTATTCTAGTAAAGTTAGTCTGTAAACTAAGGTCCGTTTTGTTAGTTTATAGCAGTAGTTTGTTATTTTATAAACTTAAAGCAGGCCGTGGCCATCTTAAGTGTGGGCATCTGAAGCCAGACTGTATTTCTTCCTGGATCTCATCCTTGCAGATCTCGCACATGCTCAGTGCAGCACAAGCAGTGTAATAGGTTTCAAGTCAGGTTTCCATAGCAACGGCAGTGTCAGAGGAAGTTGCCGCCCCTTCCCAGGAGGCATTGCAAACAAGACATGATGCGATGGGCCGCGGCCAGGGAGGAAAAATTAATACAGCAGATATACAGTAGGTGCTGATAAAAAAAATTAAAAAATATCCAATTCGTTTACAGTGCACACTTTGGTGAGGAATGCTGAAGAGTTGTAAAAGTGGGTGGAACTCCACTTTAAGCATTGGATAAGGTTCTAATATTTAATATTCTTAATTGTACGATTTATAGTGATTGGTGTAAGTACACACGCAAGTAGAATATCTATTGTGGTTATCACACATTTAGATCAAGATAGTGCAGCACTCTCCTCAGTATTTTAGACAATTTTGGAATGGCCTCTACAAACAGTATTCATAAATAGATAAAGTCAATTAAAAGTTGTACCATCATCCAGAAATTTTTAGAATTAAAGAGGTTGGGAGCCTGGTCCCCAGCCAGGTACTCACCAAAAAAATCGTCCTCTAGATTTTTGGTGAGTACCTGGCTGGGAACCAGGCTCCCAACCTCTTTAATCCTCTGTATTTTAGTTTGTTTTGCACAGTCATATGGGACGTGATCAGTGCTAGCAGCTGTCTGGAGTAATTAACTGGCATATATTTATGGTAGCTTGCAAGATTTTTAAAATTTAGGTAGCTGTATAATGTCCACTACATGTCATTGACTGTGGGTTCTTTTCACGGTCTGGAATCAGGTTCGGAGACCAGTAGTTATAGCAATAGAGAGGCACCCATTGACCAGCTGAATAAGTACAGAAGTAGGTCACCCTGGTGGACGACACGGGTTTACCCTAGGTGTGGGGTCTAAGCACTAACCAGTATTCACCAGAGCTCCTGATTTTGGAGATGGGTTTTGCTGCATGATAGTACCAGGTTGCAGTCCTCAGAATCGCCGTACCAGGAGGCAGGGCCAGATTAAGAACATCATGGACCTGGTGCTGAGGATTTTGGTGGGGCCTTTATAAACAATTTTTTGTTATAACAAATTCAATTAAAGAGAGAGGGAGGATGAGAGAGAGAGAGAGAGAGAGAGAGAGAGAGAGAGAGAGAAAGGGGGTGAAAGAGGTGTGAGGGGTAAGGGAGGGAGGATGAGAGAGAAAGGGGGATGAGAGAAAGAGGATGCACATGAGCATGTGTGGGAATGACATCAACGCAGTCCGGCCAAGGCAAGTGACCGAAGTAACAGAACCAGCAAGGAAGACGCCCGGAAGATGGAAGCGCCCAGGCCCCGCCGGATTGATCACAGCACAGCACTGGAGGGCTCAGTCTGACAATTTAAGTGTACCCTAATGTGCTAATATGCTGTGCATACTTGTACATTATGGCATAACCTACCTCAGGCCTCTGAAAAGTAGTAATGTTAGAAAGGTTTACTACTGCTTTAATATCCCAGGAGCCTCTCATGGGGCCCCCTACTTACCCTGTGGCCCTTGGGCAGTGCCTAAGTGCATAGTTGCCAACATTCCAAAAATATTTTCATATTTAGAGTGTCTAACATCCCTTATGTTCCTCTATACATCACAATAGTAATTACAAATTGAAATAAGTACTAATCGGGCAGAACAAATATGAGGACTGAGAGGAGTGTGGAGGGTATGACAGTGGGCACTATGTACATGAGAGGAGTGCAGAGGGTATGGCAGAAGGAACTATGTACAGGAGAGGAGTGTGAAGTGTATGACAGTGGGCAGTATGCACAGCAGAGGAGTGTAGAGGGTATAACAGTGGGCACTATGTATAGGAGAGAAGTGTTGGGGATATGACAGTGGGCACCATGTATAGGAGAGGAGTGTGGAGGGTATGACAGTGAGCATTATGTACAGGAGAGGAGGATGAAGGAATCTGGGAAGGAAAAATGTAAAGGTTTGTGAAAGGATGTTTAGGGACTGCGTAGTGGTTAAGCGGGCCATACATGGATTGAAATTACACCAATTAAGCAGAGACCAGCCATAGTCGATCTATGTATGGGCTAGCTGGTTTTACACAAGTCAACCTATTAACCAACTTGAGTACAACCAGCCTGTCAGTTTTTCCCCAAAACAGTGCTGCCAGCTATAGTTAGCAACACTAATCATTGTATTCACTGGCAGAACACAATAACACTGCAGGAGTGATTCCCGCATCCACAGGTCAGCAGGTGAGAGGGTGTGTGGGGACAGGCTGGGGAGAGATACTAGTCAGTGGCTGGGTAGGCACTGGTTAGTATCAGAGCCAGATACACACAGGTTACATATGCCGCGGTCGTTAGAGCGAGAGCAATAATTCTAGCACTAGACCTCTTCTGTAACTCTAAACGTGTAACCTGTAAAAAAAATGTAAAGCATTGCTTGGTACACAAAAAAAAAATCGTGCTAACTTTAGTTTTTTCTTTTATGAATGAAACAGTTTCTTTCCAAAAAAAACTTTGAAAAACTGCTGCGCAAATATCGTGTAACATAAAAAGTTGCAAAGTCCACCATTTTATTCCATAGGGTGTCTGCTAAAACAATATATATAATGCTTGAGGCTTCTGAGTAATTTTCTAGCAAATAAAAATGATGATTTTTACATGTAGGAGAGAAGTGTCAGAATTGGCCTGGGTGGCAAGGGGTTAATTATCATAAGTAATATACAAATAATTATTATAAGCACTGTGATCACATCCTCTCAGTCTGCTGCAGAGTGTTCCAGCTTGTATTTAACCCCTTCAATACCCGCCCATAGTCATATGACGCCCACAAGGTGGATCTCCCATCCTGGGTGGGCGTCATATGACGTCCTCCCATTCCAGGCCACCTGGGGGGCGCGCGCGCGCGCGCGCCGCCGGCGGCCCGCGCGCGTGCCGCGGCGTCGCTCGGGACCCGGTGCGAGTGCCCGGCGGCCGCGATGTCCGCTGGGCACCCGCGATTGCCCGTTAAAACAACGGGACCGTGCGGGACCGTGGAGCTGTGTGTGTTAACACACAGCTCCACGTCCTGTCACCGGAGAGGAGACCGATCATGTGATCCCAGTACGGAGGAACACTGATCGGTCTCCTCCCCTTGAGTCCCCTCCCCCCACAGTTAGAATCACACATATAGGGAATACATTAACCCCTGCAGAGCCCCCTAGTGTTAACCCCTTCCCTGCCAGTCACATTTACACAGTAATCAATGCAATTTTATAGCAACGATCGCTGTGTAAATGTGAATGGTCCCAAAAATATGTCAAAAGTGTCCGAAGTGACCGCCGCAATGTCGCAGTCACGAAAAATAAATCGCAGATCGCCGCCATTACTAGTAAAAAACAAAAAAAAAATGCAATAAATCTATCCCCTATTTTGTAGACGCTATAACTTTTGCGCAAACCGATCAATATACGCTTATTGCGATTTTTTTTACCAAAAATATGTAGAAGAATACGTATCGGCCTTAACTGAGTAAAAAAATCTTTTTTTTTTTAAAAATGGGATATTTATTATAGCAAAAAGTAAAAAAATATTGTGTTTTTTTTCAAAATTGTCGCTCTTCTTTTGTTTATAGCGCAAAAAATAAAAACCGCAGGGGCGATCAAATACCACCAAAAGAAAGCTCTATTTGTGGGGAAAAAAGGACGTCAATTTTGTTTGGGTGTAACGTCGCACAACCGCGCAATTGTCAGTTAAAGCGACGCAGTGCCGAATCGCAAAAAGTGCTCTGGTAAGGAAGGGTGTAAAATGGCCCGGTGTTGAATCGGTTAAACTGGCCGCTCTGTATGTAGCTTCTGACAGGCTGCGCAAGCAACCCTGTATCTCCGGAACCATAGATGAAAGCAGCCCCATATTTTAACCAGTGCTGGAGTAGCTACCTACCCTCCAAATGTGGGGTCTCTGACTCCTGATCACCGAGCTACAACCCTCGAAGTAGATATATATATATATATATATATATATATATATATTTTTTTTTTTTTTTTGGGCAAATGGGCCTATCTTGAGAAAGGGGCCTGGAGCTGCAGCTCCAATAGCCCCTATGTTAATCCGGCCCTGCCAGGAGGTGAGTAAGCGGGGTAGGGATAAACAGAAGTGTAGCGCCGACACTTTTCTAAAGTGTGCGCTATTCTGTAAATTTTGTTTTTTCCAGAACTGTAACTGAGTTCTGCGGGTTAATTGTTCTAGGTTTTTACTTTGGTGTCAGTTTGGCTGGGCTGTACTAGAGTTCTGCCTGGTCATAGGTGAGGTGAGGCACCTGTGACAGGCTGAGAACGCAGTCTGGTTGGGCGCATTAGGTACCAATCTTTCTCGGAGCCAATCAGTGGGCGCGTCTGGCCCCGCTGTGTATTACGGGAAGGGATATTTAAGATGCTGAAGTCACGTGTTCAGGGTTCGTCTTGCTCTTTGATTCCTGGTTCTGGTCCGGACCAACCACGCGAGGGGTTCCCGGACCCAGGAGTGTCTGCTGCCCCCGTAAGCCTGGTCACCCTGACCAGCCCCAGAGGCCCTCATGGTCTGGGGTGGGGATCCATCCGTTCCCGAGCCTCAGAACTGGCTAGTTGGAGGCGCAGTAACTGATGGAGGATTCTGAAGTGTCCCGGTGTCCTCTCAGGATTGGGAGAGGCACAGCAACTCGTACAAGCGACCAGGGGGAGGACTCTTCGGAGGAGGGCCATGAAGCTGGCTGCTCGGTAAGAGCCTGGGAGCTGAGATTGTATGGACACTAGTGAATCCGCATCTCCTACGGTATCGCCGAAACGGCTGAAAAGTTCCTAACCCATCCTTCGGTTACAACCTAGTCTGTGGCAGAGACTTTTACATTGTTCACTTGAAGTTTCACAACCGAGTCTGTGGCAGAGACTTTTCTAATTCGGAATCACTTGTTGGCTGCTAGATCCACAGACAATGGTTTATCCAACAGTGAAGTGTCCAGTTGCGAGTGGCTACTCTCTGGGCTATCTAAGGAGACATTTATTTGATGTCAGCAGTTCTGAAGTGCCTGAGCTTTATAACCCATGCCCTCTATTCCAAACTAAGAGACTGTGTTATGTTTGAACTTTTTTTTGCAAATAAAAATCCTCAAAAGGACTTTGAGTATTAGTCTCTGCAATTACTGGGTACTAACCCTGGGAACCCCTAGACAACGAACGATGAGCTGCAAGGAGGAGGTAATCGGTAAGCCCAGAAAATACATAGCTGCCCCGCAGGGGTTATGGCGCTACAGAAGCATAGTCAGCAAACAATCCAAATTTCGGTAATGAGTGGTTGCAGGTTGGGAATCAAGCAAAAGCGTAGTCAAGGAACAAGCTAAAGGTCAGTAACAAGTGGTTAAGGAGTTACAGACAGCAGCAGGAGTTACAAGATGTTGGATGGAGAGAGAAAAATAATACGGCAAACAGGAAGTGTAAAGGCATGACCAAAATAGGAAGTTCGTGGTAGGAGCAAGGAGTTTAAGGTTCAGGAGAAACAGGGTTAAAGGAAAGATCTTTCAAGGAATCGTTCAAGGAGCTGTCCAGCCTCCCAGGTGACTCAGCAACCAAAAACATTGGCAGAGACAGCAGAGGTTGCAGGTTCAGGCCTGGGTCCTGACAGTCCTTCTCTGATCAATGTCTAGAGAAGTATCTCCACTAGAGGCCATTAAAATAATATATCATTTCAGTAGACATGTGCAATTCGTTTAGTTCTTTTTCGTTCGTTCGTTTTCGTACGAATGAACGAATCGTTTGAATCGAACGAATCCGAATAACGAATCGTTCGAATCGTATGAATCCGATTAACGAATCGTTTCGAATCGAACGAATCCGAAAAACAACGAAAATCCGAAAAAACCCAATTAGAAACAATGAATGTACGAATGAAGAAAATCCGAAAAAAGGAACAACGAAAATGAATGAAAAAATTCGTACATTCGTAACTTTTTTTTTTGTTGAATTGGTAATTTTCCGTGTCCCTTACAATGGTGCTGCTTAACGTGCTTCGAATAGATTGAACAAAAAAATTCGTACATTCGTAACTTTTTTTTTTCGATTCGTAACTTTTTTTTTTTTGTTGAATTGGTAATTTTCCGTGTCCCTTACAATGGTGCTGCTTAACGTGCTTCGAATAGAGTGAACAAAAAAATTCGTACATTCGTAACTTTTTTTTTTTCCGATTCGTAACTTTTTTTTTTTTCGATTCGTAACTTTTTTTTTTCGATTCGTAACTTTTTTTTTCGATTCGTAAATTATTAAAATGGAATAATAGCATACACATTACATAAAATTATGAATTATGCTCCGATTACGAATCTACGAATGTTACGAATGTACGAATAAATACGAATGCGTCCGAATTTTGAATAAACGAAAATTAAACTAACGAAAAAACAAATCAACGAAAAATAACTCTTACGAATGTACGAATCGTTACGAATACGAACACCGACGACTTACGAATGTACGAATCGTTACGAATACGAACACCGACGACTTACGAATGTACGAATCGTTACGAATCAACGGAAACGAAAAAAACGAAACGAAAATAAACAAATTTTTTTCGGAAACGAAAAAAACGAAACGAAAATAAACAAATTTTTTTGTTGTGCACATGTCTAAATTTCAGTACTGGCCCAGAGGGGGAATTCTTCCTGACCCCTAGCCCAGTCCTCCCATTACTATGTGAGATATTTCTTTATATAGGCAAATCTACATTGATTTTAGTCTGATCTATGCCAAAAAAAAAAAAATGCATGTACTATTAGAAGACGTAGTGTTATGGTATAGCGAGAAAAGAAATCGATCAGAATAGAAATATGGAGCTGCTACTGGTAATTTGCTTTGGAATGTGCATGCTTGGCTGTCATCACCTTCCCTGCTTCATAGCCAAGTAAGTCGGTGACCTTCAAAGAATATACAATAAGCTATTACACATCTTGGCACTAAAGGATACATACATTTAGTGAAAACTGACACTTAAAGTGGAACTTTAGGCTTCACAATGAAAATGGGCGGACAGGCAGGATTTTTAATGCATGCGCGGGAACGACATCATCTCGGCCCAGACAATGATAGTGGCTGGCGATCGTGACATGGAAGCCGGAAGATGTCAGCGGCCAGCAGTAAGTTCTGGGGGCGGCGCATTGCTGGATTCAAGGTGGGCTCCGCTTTAAATTGATTGGTATACTAAGTGGTTAGGCTCTCCAAACACATTACTTGATATGGGGTCTGTGGAGGGGTGACGGGAGTCTTTTTTTTGGTTACAATTTTTTATTTTTTATTTTATTGCTATCACAGGGGGGCTTGTTAGCCCCCCTGTGATAGCATTGGGCAGGTGGGACCCCCAATATCTCTCCTTCCCTCTAATGCAGCTAATCAAGCACAGGTCATGCTTGATTAGCTGTATCCTTGGCTACACCAGTCAAAGGAATGACAGATGTGATCATGTATTATCTCATTAGACACAGGGGATATAAGGGAACAAAGGTTACCTGATTGGCCCCTGGTCTCACTTCAGGAGCAGTTTCCTGTGATTCCAGGCTCCCTGAAACAATGGGAGAGCCCAGGAACCACTTTGTGTGCCGTTTTGGGGGGAGGGGCATAAATGTGATCAGCTTGCTTTAACCACTTGTCTACCCCACAGTTTATAAATGTACCTTAGTTAGTAGACAAGTGTTTAAGCTTATAATACACATTACCGGGGCATTTTTTCAGCAGGAACATGAGAGAACACAGTTCTGGCACCTCCAGCACTGAATGTATGTACTGGCAAGGGGTGATGGAGTGTTCGGGAGGGTCTATGGATGCTGGCTAATGGGGGAATCTATTGTTGCTGGAATCTATTGTCACTGGAAAGGGTCTATTGTTGCTGGGATCTATTGTCACTGGGGGTCCTTGGCTACTAATGGGGGATTTTGTTGCTGGGAGGGATCTACTGTTGAGAAAAGGGTCTTTTGATGCTGCTGCTATTAAATCTTTTGTTGCTGGTGGGGGTCTATTGTTGCTGGGATCTTATGTTGTTGGGGATCTGTTGTTTCAGGGGGTCTATTGTTGCGGGTGGGGGATTTTTTTCTGGGGGGTCTTCTGTTGCTGAGGGGACAATTATTGCTGGGAGGGATCTACAGTTGAGAGAATGGTCTCCTGGTGCTGGCTGCTAGAAGACCTATTGTTGCTGGGGGGGGATCTATTGGCAGGGGGGTCTCTTGTTGCGGGCTGCAGGGGATCTATTGTTAATGCTTTTCATGTTTTCATTAACAAATTGCTTAGGACCACAAAATGATACTTGGTTCTGTATTCAAAGAGTATGTCAAGGGGTGACTAGGAATAAAGAGTACCGACACCTATTGTCTGAGAAAAAAAGCCCTTCACATTACAATCTGACTGTACTGGATCTACCGACAAGTATGTAATGCAAAGGCCTGCCTGATTGGATGCAAAATTGATTGTACAGTTTAGGTAGGTCCAAGTGGTGGCTGGTGCTCATTTTTCTTGGGGAAGCGGCCCCCATCCAGCCAGCGCCCCCCCCTTCCCCCAGCCAGCCAACTACCCCCCACCCCCCGTCGCTTGATCGATCGCCGTTTTCCCCCCTCCCTTTGCTCAATCGCACTTACCCCACCCAGGTCACTGCTTTGGCAGGCTTCCCCCCTTGCGTCTCCTCCTGAGCCCCGTCAGTTTCTTCTCCTGGCCAATCAGGACTTAGAACTCATGGCCAATCGGGACTTAGGACTCCCGGCCAATCGGGTCTTAGGGCCCGCTTCCTGAATGACCAGGAAGGAGAAGCGGGAAGACATTAGCGAATATTAATTTGTTAATGTCACACAACTGGGTGGGCTTGGGGCGCAGTGCACTGCGCCCCGAGCCCACCCAGTTGTGTGACATTAACAAATGAATATTCGCTAATGTCTTCCCGCGTCTCCTTCTTGGTCAATCAGGAAGCCCACCCTTTTTGATGCCAATTAGAGCCTCTGGCTTAAAAAAAAGAAAAAAAAAAAACCCATTGAAATCCATGCGCCTGGCGCCCTGCATGTAGATTAGGGGCTGGGCGCATGGATTAGGGTGTGGCGCCCCTGCCCCCCGTATGAGCGGCCGCCACTGGTAGGTCCTCATTTTACATTGTTTTGTTAGATCCACAGTTGTACATAGATTGTATAGTCAGATGGTAACATGTATGGTGACCTTTAGGCCTCGTATAAGTCAGTAGAGCAGTAAAGGCAAAGTTGCGCTATGTGCTGCGGTGTTATCAATGGCGCCTCATTAAAGATGGCAACATTACATGACATGAAATTAAGTCACTAAATAAGTACGGCGTTTGTGTGGCTTTGTTGTCACATCGGGGACCTAGAGAAGCAACATTATCACTTATTTATTAGGATTCCCATCAGTGACATCCGAATCTGATACAGAACTGTAATCCATATCACAGCCAAGAGGACTACCCACACAAACACATTCCTGCAATTTGTTATTTCAACGAGTCTAACAATGTGTTGTAAAATATTGGAAGAAGGAGAGCGCTGCAGAGTAATAAATACGGGTCTTTTAAATAATATTGTCCCTCAAGGACTGATTACATTTTAGAAAACGCATTTTGAAAGATTTCTGCTTGGCGACATAGGCAGCTTAAGATTGTCACCGTAATGGATGACAGCGATTTCACAGGCGTGCTGGCGAGCCTCCGTTTAGGAGAAAAACTTTGGATATAATTAATGTCCTGCAATTAATTTGTATTTCTAATTGCTGGCTAGGAGTGTATATATATATATATATATATATATATATATATATATATATATATATATATATATATATATATATATATATATATATATATATATATATATTTTTTTTTTTAGATTATTTTGGAATTTTCCATTATTTTCTGTTATACTCATTGGTGGGTCGCATTTAGCTTTTTTTATGATCAGAATTACAATCAAACTGATTGTTATTTTCCATAAGACGTTCAGTAGAAGTATTTATTTTTTTCATGCTTCAGAAAAGAGGATTGCATTTAATAAAATGATGCTGCATACATTGTGCAATTTATTATTATTATTTTTTATTTTTTGGTTCAGTCTGACTACGTTAAAACTGACTGAAAAAAAATTGTACACATGCTTTGATTTTTCTGCAAAAAAATATAGAAAATAAATATATTTATAATATATATCATTAAAATAGAAAATAATAATAAAAATTAGACTTGTGCAATTCGTTTCGTTTTTCTTTTTTTTTCGTTATTTTCGTTCATTCGTTATCGTACGAATGAACGAACGATTCGCTAAAAATTTTAACGAATCGTTCGAATCGAACGAATCCGAAAACAACGAAAACCTGAGAAAAACTAATTAGAAACAACGAATCTACGAAAGAAGAAAATCTGAAAACGAAAACGGGAACAACGAAAATCAAAATGAACGAAAAAATTTGTACATTCGTAACTTTTTTTTTTTGTTGAATTGGTAATTTTCCGTGTCCCTTACAATGGCGCTGCTTAACGTGCCTCGAATGGATTGAACGAAAAAATTTGTACATTCATAACTTTGTTTTTCGATTCATAATTTTGAAATGAATTATGCTCCGATTATGAATCTACGAATGTTACGAATGTTACGAATGTACGAATAAATACGAATGCGTCCGAATTTCGAATAAACGAAAATTAAACTAACGGAAAAACGAATCAACGAAAAAATAACTCTAAAGCCCCATACACACGCTCGGACAATCCGCGGACCAGGTCAGTCGGACTTTGTCCGACGTACTTTGTCCGATGTTGGCGTTGCGTACACACGGTCGGACTACGTTGTCGGAATATCCGGTCCGGAAGAACGTCGTGACGTAAGTCGTCGTCCACGAGATTACAAAAGGGAAGTTCAGCACCACGTCAGGCACCCGTTGGGCTCCTTCTGCTGATCCCGTGTTTATCGAGAGTTAGTGGAAGTTTGGTGACTTAAGATTCGCGCTTCTCAGTTTTCTGACTCAGATCGTTACTGCTCTTCAGTTTGTGCTTGTCGTGCGTATCTGTTTATTAGTGCGTGTAGTCAGTTCGCATTTGTTGGTCATTGCGGCCTATATCTTGATATAGGACGCTTTGATTTGCACTGCTTATTGTCTGCTCGTTGCTGCTATTCACTTCGTTCTTTCAGGCCTTGCTGTTTATCGGTGCTTTCTGTTTGTCCGTTCTGACCAGCCGACCTTTTGTGACCTTCTGAGCGATGTTTCCCGTGCGTACTCGTCGCCGAGTTCGTGCTGTACGCGGAATTGGTGTCGGGCTTTTAGCTTTGACCCAAGACCCGTCCATGAACAGAGTGACGAGGAGTATGTGGACCAAGAATTGGTTGCTTCAGCGTGACCAGTTCTCGCACATGCCTTTGCTTCGTGAGATCCGGGAGAATAATCCTGATGATTTCAGGAACTTTCTCAGGATGACGGACCCCGATTTTCACCGTCTTTTGGCTTTGCTGACCCCCTTTATCAGCCGGCAGGATACCTGCATGAGACAAGCCATTACTCCGGAGCAGAGGCTTGTTGCCACGTTGAGGTACTTGGCGACAGGGAGAAGTCTTCAGGATTTGAAGTTCTCTTCAGGTATCTCTCCCCAGGCCCTGGGAATCATTATTCCAGAGACCTGTTCTGCCATCATTCAGGTCCTGCAGGAGGACTATATTAAGGTAACATTTCTACTTTACTATTCCCTTCTATGTATGCTCTGTTTGCTAATGACTTGTATTTTTGACCTCCTTCCCTAATTACCATGATTGCAATATGTTCTAATATGCTGTGCCCCTTTTCTCCTTCATGCATTTTTCCCTTCACTTACCTCCCCAGCATGCTCTTCTGCCCCAATAGACACCTATGGCCTAGTCACTTAAGCAATGTCTTTTGTCTGCTGCATAGTATTGTTTGCCCCAAAACACCCCCTAAAATATGCACAAATGTTTGCTGTGTGGTTTACTTCATGTAGAGCCCCCTTTTTTTGTTCTTTTGGTGGGGGGGGGGGGGCAAACTCATTAGGAACCCCCTCCCCCAACTGCTCTGTCAGATGGTACCAATCCTTTATCTGCTGGCTTTCCCAAGGTCCATACACACTATATACCTACCTCTTTATAGTGCGCATCTTTAGGGATGAATTCAGCAAAGCATGTAGTGCAAGGGACTGCCTCCATACATTCCATTTCCTATTTTTTTGTCTTCTTTCCCTCCTATTAGCTTGCTTGGTAATTTAATAATGTCACACTGTGCCTGCCTTTTTTGGGGGGGGGGGGGGGGGGGGGGGGGGTTGAAATGTTATTTGATCTTTCCTGTGGCCTGCCAATAGTGTTAAGTACAGAGGGTCTGGCCAAACTAGCCCACATTATTGAGCCATTTGCCAATCAATGAAGTGCAGAGGGTTAGCTGTCCACCCCCCCCCCCCCCAAACCCCGAGTTATTGCCAATGGCCCATCAGAAGTGGGGGGATTGATGGGGGGGTGAGTAATCTGTGAAGGGGAGCCTCTACTTTTCTGTGCAAATACTTTCCAGCCTCCAATTTTAGACAATGCTCTTGTTCCAAGATGTTGATTGTCTAATCTGCTTGCAATGTTTAGGTGCAAAGTGACTATTTTTTTTTTCTTGTTTCACTCCACAGTTCCCTTCCACGCCACAGGAATGGCAGACTGTGGCCTCCCACTTTGCCAGCCGTTGGGACTTTCCTAACTGCGGAGGGGCAATTGATGGGAAACACGTCCGCATCGTCCCACCGCCCAACTCGGGGTCCTACTATTATAATTATAAAGGGTTTAATAGTGTAGTGATGTTGGCGGTGGTGTCGGCAACATACGAGTTTATGTATGTGGACGTGGGGATGAACGGCCGGATATCGGATGGTGGGGCCATTACGCACACGGAGTTCTACTGGCGTCTCCAAAGTGGCAGTCTGTGCTTGCCACCTCCAGAGGAGAATGCCGAAGGACTCCCCTTCGTCTTTGTCGCAGATGAAGCGTTTGCGTTGACTCCCCATGTGATGAGGCCGTTCCCGATGAGGACCCTCACCCCGGACCAGAGGGTCTTCAACTACAGGCTGTCCAGAGCCAGAAGAGTTGTGGAGAACGCTTTTGGCATCCTGGCCAGCCGCTTCCGCCTGTTCCTGACGGCATTTAACTTGGCGGAATACAAACTGAACCACATAGTTCTTGCCTGTTGCATATTGCACAACTTCCTCAAAAGACATAACAGGAACTATGTGGTGCCCGTTGGCCCAGATGTGGAGGGCCCTCCAAATGCCGAACTCACAGCCCTTCGAGTGGCACGTCCAGGCTTGCCCCCTCTAAATGCCCGTGTGGTCCGGGACCAATATATGCAGTACTTTGTGGGTAGGGGGGTCATTGCTCTGCCTGACGATGTGTGAGAGGCATTTTTTAATAAATCTGATATTTTAACCAACCTATGATTTCATGTCATTTCAGTCTTCTTTTTAGCTTATTTTACTTTGACATTTTTTCCCTTTGCCTTCGACAGTGGGAATGCACTTTCTGGGCAAAAGGAGGTAACAGTCTCTTCTTCCCAAAAAGATTATTCTCATGTTGTGTGTTTGCTACCTAATCTTTGGTCTAGAGAAGGTTTGTACTGCATAACTGACACCCAAAATACTCCTTTTCATCACCAGGTCTGACATGTGTGTATTCTCCAAAATGCTGTGCTCCGTGTTTTCGTACAAAGCACTGTGGGTGTCATTTACATAAGTCAAATCCGCTATGCTCTACAAGTGCATTGAAAAAGTTCCCCGGGAAAGAAAATTGGAGTGCAAAGTGGATTTGCCTTTAGTAAATAACACCCATTGCCCCCCATATCCTTTTCATTTTACATACATAATGCATTGTGTTTTTTAAATAAGGAAGCCACACATTTAGAAAAATAAAAGTTTACTAGGAAAACATTCCCAAGTGCGTTTACAATCTTCACGCCAAAACTGACAACATCTTGGTTATTTACAACATTGTTTACAAACATTCCGCAATTGGTAAAACCAGGCATGGAGCAAAACAGAACCTAGGAACTTGGAAAGTTCAACTTTGTAAAGTGAAGACAAGATCAGACATGACTATATGTTCAAAGTGTGTTTGATCTTGCCTTCATCACATGGGGGGGTCACCCCCGAAAAGTGGAAATTTGGAACATGCACACAATTTGGGACTGAAAATGGTCATTAGATGGTAAAACACATGCCTAGAAGCTTCAAAAGTGCCATTTTCCATCATGGGGATGAATGGACGTTTTTTGGGGGTGCAACCCCTTCACCACAACCACTTTCGTAGTTCGTAAAGTGTTTGCACCCCCAAAAAAACGTTGCCATTCATCCACCATGGTGGGAGCTAGCACATGTGGACACAATGTGTGCATGTTCCAAATTTCAGACAGTTTTTAAGTTGCAAATGTGTTCTGAAGCTGGCACAAATGTGTGTTAATTACTTGGTGCGTTTTCATATTTTTCCTAAAATATCAATGATGTTCTTCAATTTTTGTTGAACATCATTGATGTTTTGCTTTATGTAATCTAGATCTCTATTGCAGACCATTATCTCTCCGATGAGTACGTGGGCACTCTCTGTGGTAAAGTGCGATTTTTCTTCCACAACATCCACGTCACCTAAAAACCACAAACAAACAAAAATGGGGTGTTGGAAATGAGGCAGCCATACATGGATTAGCTTACCAGTAGCTGTGTTCTCCCACACTCACCTGTTGTGGTGACAATTTCTCCAAGTTCGATGATCTCTCCTTCCTCCTCCTCCTCCTCCTCTGCTTCTGCTCTTTCCCCTTTTTTGGTAGGTGTTGGTTTGGGGGTTTCCTCAGACGGCCCAAGTTTTCGCTCCCCTATGAGAATGTCCAAAAGGAAGATTTAGCAACACAAGCTATTGAGGGCAGAAATAGGAAATGACAAACATTGCTTGAAAGTGACGGACACTATTTTAGTTTGGCCAGTTACAAATGTCAACTACATGAATGAAGTCACTTTGTAAAGGTGCTAAACTGACTAGCTTTTTGGTAGAAGTTTGTGTGATGGAGACCCCCCTCTAGTATCCACTGGAGCACATGTGTGGAAAAGCATAATAAAAAGGGGGTTTGGGTGTCCCAGCACTAGTGCTCTAGAGTCCAGATGGGTAAACAGCTACTGAGTGACCTCTCCTTTACATTGAATAAATTGGCTTTACATTCTTGATGACATTTCTAGTGAGAACAAACTTCCTTTCCCCAAAAAAACACCAAACATCGTATTATAAGTGGCCGAACGATCGAGGTTGCGTACGATCGAATGCACACACACACGACCATGACAGTGGCAGAAAGATCGAGGCTGAGTACGATCGAATGCACAGACGAACCTGAAAGTGGCCATTTTGGAATGTACAACTTGGTAAAAATCAAAACACAATGGAGCAGTATGCAAGCAAGAAATCAAACACAAAACACAACTACTTACTTTTTTGAAGAATTCTCTTGATCTTTCTGTACTGATCGGCCTCCCTCAGTTTCAGGTCTGACCAGCGTTTCCTCAGTTGCTCCTTGGATCGTTGTACCCCAAAATTATTGTACAGCCTTCTCACAACTTTAGACATGATCTTGGCCTTGCGGACATTGGGGTTGAGGTAAGGCCCATACTTCCCATCATAGTCGCTCCTCTTTAATATGTCCACCATCTCCAACATTTCTCCAAATGACATATTGGAGGCCTTGAATTTCAGGTTCCGGGATCGGGACGTTTCTGCCTCCGGACTTTCCTCGTTCTCCTCCTCGTTGGTGGGATATTTGTGGCGCACCTGCTGTGTCCCCGCCATGTGCTCTCCCCACTACGCCGTAAAGAGAAGGGGTGGGGAATAGACGAGAAAGATCGTCAGGGGCGGGCGGAGTTTGAAGCATGCGCAGTGTATATAAAACGTCACACGCCTGTGTCGTAGCCACGATCTGGGAGACGAGGGGAGAGAAAACTCACACGAGACGATCGCTACAAACGAAGGTACAATTTAACGTTGGTACATAACTAGCCTAGACTGATTTGAACTTGAGGCTTCTTTATGGAGAAGATTAGGAGAGTTTAGCCTGACATAATTTATAGGGTTTGGTGTGTTGTTGTGTCTTGCAGAGATTGATATGAAGGGATTCAACGACATGAGTTTTCTCCCCCTCTTCATTGCCAAATACAGGGATTTTCCCATATTGTGGCAGGGTATACACCCACATTACACCAACAAACCAAAGAGGCACGCAGCCCTGGAGGAACTTGTGGAATTTGTCAAGCCAAGGTTCCCCACGGCAACTGTTGATGATATTAGAAAGAAAATTGGCAGCCTGAGGAGTGCGTATATCAGGGAGAGGAAGAAGGTCGTGAAGTCTGAGGAAACTGCAACTTCAGCAGATGAGGTCTATGTCCCCAAGCTCTGGTACTATCAGAGTCTCCATTTTCTGAAGGACCAGGCTGATGTCACGGAGCCAACCTCAACTCCTCCTTCCACGCTTCCTTGCGCACAGCCCACCCCTGATGAGGCTTCCGAGGAGCAACCTGGGCCTTCCAGTATGGAAGAGGTGGAGGAGCCCAGCTTGTTCCAGGTATAGTAGTTTTGTTACCATTTATGGGAATAATGAATGATGTTCACTTAATTCAGGATCGCCAATTGCTTAGTTCCTAACGTGTTTGACATATCAACAGACAGTGGTGTGGGAGACATTTGGGGCCAGAATCTAAACTGCTGGGCTGAGAATTGTATGGTTTTCTATTTGTAAACATTTTGCACCAGTCACTAGATGAGAATTGTGTGTGTTTGATGAACAAATAACTGAAACTATGTCCCTTTTTCCTACACAGGAAGACCTCAGCCAGGAGGTGGCTGTGGAAGGTGGCAGTCAGGAGGAGGCAGGGGTTAGTGGCAGCCACCAGCTGGGTAGTGGCAGCCAAGAGGGGGCTAGGCCTCGGAGCCTGACTGACTCCCAAATCCCTCTCCTCCGCCTTCCGTACAGAAGGGCGAGAAGGGGGGGTTATGCGGCACAGTCAGCGCTCCGCATGATCAGAGAGGCTTCAGACTCCCTACATGCCACACCCGCCGACGAGGAGACCTTTGGCTCGGTGGTTGTCACAAAAATGATGGGTATGGAGGTGGGGCAACGCAACATGTGTGAGGGGCTCATCCTCCATGTCCTAAATAAGGGTAGGGCTGGGGAGATGACCCCAGGCACACATGTTTGCCATAGTTACCATGCTCCGCCTCCTCCTCCTCCTCCTTCTGCCACCCCACCAGCACGACAGCCACAGCGTGGAAGGAAGCGTGGAAGGAAGACCTGAGAGTGACGACCTGCAATCAGTCTGGTGTGAGAGAAGATGGAGCCTCTTGTAGTACCAGAGCCTGGGGACCTAGATGGCATCTGCTGCAGTTCCGGATACTTTGGACTTCACGACCAGATTGCACTCCCCTTAATATACGTACTCCTCAGGCCCCCAATTTTCTACGCTTGGACAATGATGGTTGCCATGGGGGGCCAAGACTTTGCAAATTCCCCAAGTTTCACCATGGCTGCGTTCCTCTTTGGTTTGTTGGTGTGACCTAAATAAAGGTTTTTTTGATTTGAAATAATCATTGACTATTGTGTTTTACTTTGCTACAATGACAGTTTTTCTTTGAGTAGGCTGGTACATTTCACTAATCCTAAAGTAGAATTAACAAGGGGCAACAACAACAAACAACCTCCTAGTAAATTTAAGCAAGAAATACAAATGTAAATAATGTGTTTTTGGTAATTTGAGACACACAACCCCCCTCCAAAAAAAAAAAAAAAAAACATTCAAATATGTATTCCCCAAAAAAAAAAAAAAAAAAGACAAATCATGGTAAAAAAATAACAAAGATTCTTTTCCGTTCAGAGTAAAAATAAACATGTAGTGTATAAATGCTGCAAAGTAATAAAGAAGTAAGTTTGTGAGAAGTGCGGGTGAATAGGAGCAGCTAAAAGATGTCATTCTTGTTGCATTGTAAAGAAAAAGAGAATGCGCTGCATTAAAGACATTTTAACATTGCAGCGTGACGAATGTGCTGTGTCGATTAGGAAAGGTAGTTTTACCTGACCGAGCGCTTCCGTCACAGAATTTCTTCTGAGCATGCGTAGCACTTTGTCCGTCGGACAAGCGTACACACGCTCGGATTTGGTGTGATCGGACCGGGTTGACGGGAAATCTTTCCAGCAGGAGATAAGACTTTGTCCGACGGACAAACCGACGAACACTGTCCGATGGTGCATACACACGGTCTGATTTTTCAACAACCTTGTCCGATCGGACCAAATTGATGAAAAAGTCCGACCGTGTGTATGGGGCTTAACGAAAATACGAATCGTTACGAATACAAACACAGACGACGTACGAATTTACGAATCGTTACGAATCAACGGAAACGAAAAAAACGAAACGAAAATAAACGAATTTTTTTGTTGTGCACATGTCTAATAAAAATAACTATTATTATTATTATTATTATTAATAATAATAATAATACATACATATTGTATGGTTCTTCAAAATGTTTCCACACTTTTTTTTATTAAGAATTTCAAAAACAAATTACAACTCTTATACCAAACTGCAGGGTCAGCCGGAGTTCTGTCAAAAAATGTCCACCTATCTAATAGTGTCCGCCCCATACTCCGCAGGCGCATCGCTTGCGCAGTACGGAGCACAAGGAGATTCGGAAATTCTCCGAAGATGAACGGCGCCTGCGCCGTGAGTCCAGATGCAAGCCCCACCATCCAAGTGGACATAGGGCTGCACAAAGTTAGAGGGCCCCTCGCGGGCTTGCTTCGCTCACCACGCTTCGGGCACGGCCTCGCTGCCCTCGGCTCTTTTTTATTCTAACTCTATGTCCACTTGGATGGTGGGGCTGTAACCTGGACTCACGGCGCCATTCATCTTCGGATATTTTCGGAAAATTGGCTTGGCATCCGTACTGCGCACGCACAGTACACAGCAGACAGTATCCGATGGGGGACACTATCCGACAGGACACTGGCTTGCCAGACAGACTAGTCACATGACACCACCAATTACTACTCCTTCTGCCCTCACTGTTTCTAATAAAAAATATAAAAGTGTGGATACTTTTTGAAGACCCCCCTTATATAAATGATTGGCGCATGTGTTGCCACTTTAAATCCCAACTCCCTCTAAAACGTTTCATTTTCTTTTGGATTCTGAGCAGAGAAGTATTATTGGAAATCTGTCCAATGGGGACACAGACAAAAATACGTTCTTAGTGGGAAAGGGTTAGAATTTCTGGCAATGCTTTTATTTCTGTATAGGTGACACATGAGCAGAAAGTGAGGTAAAATCTCCCCAAGCTTAAAAAGCTTTAATTGGTCTATTAACCACTTGCTTACAGGGCACTTTCACCTCCTTCCTGCCCAGACCAATTTTCAGCTTTCAGCGCTCTCACACTTTGAATGACAAGTGCGCTGTCATATTAACATTTTATAATTAGTTTCACACAAATAGAGCTTTCTTTTGAGGGTATTTAATCACTGTTGGGTTTTACATTTTTTGCTAAAAAACTTTTGAAAATTTTGGAAAAAAAAACTGTTTCATAGTTTGTTTTCCTTCATTGATGTGCGCTGATGAGGCTGCACTAATGGGCACTGATGGGCACTAAAAGGGGGCACTGATGAGTGGCACCAATGGCCACTGATGGTTGGCACTAATGGGCGGCACTGAAGGGCACTGATAGGGGGCACTGATAGGCAGCACGGATGGGCACTGATGATCAATGATGAGGGGCACT
The DNA here is from genome assembly GCA_028564925.1 of Lithobates sylvaticus. Taxonomy (NCBI): domain Eukaryota; kingdom Metazoa; phylum Chordata; class Amphibia; order Anura; family Ranidae; genus Lithobates; species Lithobates sylvaticus. The sequence goes on from CM053032.1 coordinate 250,692,246, forward strand.
GATGGGCACTGGTAGGCACTGGTAGGTGACACTCATGGGCAGCACTGATCGGTGGCACTGATGATGAGGCACTGATGGGCATAGATTGGCAACACTGGTGAGCATTGATATGTGGCACTGTTGGGCAAAGGTAGGTGGCACTGTGGGCACTGCTACTGCCCGGTACTGAAGTGGTTAATCCTTCCCTACTCTATGACACATTTTTGTCTATGTATAAACTTTCCATCAAACTCTTTGTGTGTTTTCACAATTAAACTCACTAGATACCACAGAAAAAATAAATAAAGATTTTTTTTTTTGTGCTTCTTCGACGAACGCAAGTCCGACAGCGGTGAAAAAAGACTGCATTAAAATATTCATTATTTCCTCGGAAAGGAGCCCGGGCCGTTTCACTAAGTCTAAAATGCTGTGTAATCGCATTCATTTAATGCACCCAGGCAGCCTTTACTTCACTTCTATTTAACAGATGGTATCAGAGAGGAGATGAATGCCAGTTAATACCACCAAATAACCTCCTAAACCTCCGTGTTTATGCCTCCTTCTTATCCCAATACAATATAATAGGGAATGACACTCCCGGTACCCAACCAGGGTAACCAAGCACAGCGCCGCACATAATAATTGATGTATAGCCGAGGCGCTGAAAAGTTGACAAGGACACGTGGCAGGAAATGTTCTGACATTTTGTATCGTTTAGCATGTACAAAATCTTTTTTTTGATGTTCGGCCTTGTTAAACAGGCAAAATGAGGCAAGGGGGCAGCGGGGGCAGCCGAGCGCATTACTGCATGTGACAAAATACTGTAAAACGATAGGAAGTGACGGCTCTCTGAAAGTGCAGCAGCAGCGCCTGTTCAGAAATCAGGAATTAAAGGGAACCTGTCTTTTCCGTTTAAAGCAAAATAATTGCTATAAAGGGTCCAATATGGTTATTTCCTATGATCATCAGCTCCATCTAGTGGCCATAATGCGGTATTTTACTGAGTAAGGTATTTTAGCAAGATAACTTTAATGGCCACTAGTTGGAGCTGACAATCATATGAGTTAAATGTATTAAACACATTATGGGGATTATTCTTGATATAATATAGTCTGTGCAGTAAAGCTAGAGGAAGTGATGGCTCTCTTAAAGTGCAGCAGCAGCAGCGCCTGTATTGATAACCATGGAATGAGGAATCAAAGGGAACCTGTGTCTATCCCTCTAAAGCAGGGGTCTCAAACTGGCGGCCCTCCAGCTGTTGCGAAACTACAAGTTTCCATGAGGCATTGCAAGGCTGACAGTTACAAGCTCCCACAGGCAGAGGCATGATGGGACTTGTAGTTTCGAAACATCTGGAGGGCCGCCAGTTTGAGACCCCCTGCTTTAAAGCAAAACAATTGCCGTAATGTGTCTAATATGTTTATTTCCTATGCTCATCAGCTCCATCTAGTGGCCCTAATGAAGCATTTGACTGATTAAGGTATTTTAAAATAATTGCCACTAGATGGAGCTGGCAATCATATGAGATAAACATATTATACAGATTATGGGGATTTTTCTTTATCAAAATAAAAATTGCAGTACAAAAGTTTCAGAATTTGCACAGCCATCACAAATAATCCCTGTAATGTATTAAATTTGCTTATTTCCTATAATAATTAGCTCCATCTAGTGGCCATTATCTTTAAGGGCCACTCAATGGTGCTGACAATCATAGGAGATAAACATATTCAAAACATTAAGGGGGTTATTCTTGACAATTTGTTTAGAGCGCATTATGTCAGAAGGGACGGGGTCACCCGCTTACATCACCGGGTGGCCCTCCTATGAAGGCAGAGTTTTTCTCTGGACCGTCTGCGCCGTGATTGAAGATCGCGGGACACTTTTTTAAAAAAAATAAAGGAATTGTCAAAAACTGTCTGCTGTAGTTTTTACTTTTTTGACACTTTGTTGGTGAATGGGTAGGGGTACAATGTACCCCTACCTATTCACATGGGGGGGCGGGATCTGGGGGCCACCGGGCAAGGGTTGTGGGGATGAGGCCCTTGTCCCCATCAACATGGGGACAAGGTGCTTTGGGGGACAGACAGCCAAGCCTACATGTAGGTGGGGTGCAGCGTGGTTCAGCATGGTGCGGTGCAGTGCAGCGGAAAATAACAAACTCATGCCCAGTGCAATGTAAGAACTGGTTTTGAAATAATGCAGAGACAGTTCACAAATAACACGGTGGTAAGGCTGCCCAACCGGGAACACTCACAGATCCAACAACGTGTAGAGCGCAGAATGCAGCCAGACTGTCATTGTCTGTAGAAAGGGGAAAAATGCTGCCTGGCCGTCTTGTGCCCAACAGGCAAGTGTCCAGAGAGGTTGAAAGCCTAATGCCCCATACACATTCCGACTACAAAATCCATCGGATTGCATACACACAGGGCTGTTGCAAGGATTTTTGACACTCTAGGCGAAACCTAATTTTGCCGCCCCCCTTCACTCCACCCCTGACCTCACCCCCTTTTCCCTGCCCATGTAAACCCCACCTTTTTAACAAAGCGCCCATAAAATGCAGCCCCCCATCGCCCATCAATGCAGCCTACCAGTACCCATCAAATGCAGCCTACCAGCGCCCATCAAATGCAGCCTACCAGCGCCCATCAAATGCAGCCTACCAGCGCCCATCAAATGCAGCCTACCAGCGCCCATCAAATGCAGCCTCACCAGCACACATCAATTCAGCCTCACCAGCGCCCATCACATTTAGCCTCACCAGGACCCATCAAATACAGCCTACCAGTGCCCATCAATGAATGTTTGCTTGCTTCCATTCATTCAGGAGTCGGGACACAGACACAGTCCTTCACTGCCGCTGCGCCTCTGACACTATCTGTGAATGGAAGGACGGCTGCCTGCTGATGCTGAGACTTAGTTGCTTGCTGCAGAGAGAAGAGAGTAGGAAAACCAGTGGCCGGGCGCCCCCTAGGCATCATGGCGCCCTAGGCGGCTGCCTAGTTTGCCTAGTGGTAGCACCGGCCCTGCATACACACAGTCGCACAAAGTTGTCGGAAAATCCGATCGTTGAGAACGCGGTGACGTAAAACACGTACGACGGGACTACGACGTCCCCAAATTTATTCTGAGCATGCATGGCACTTTGTGCGCCGGAATTCTATTCACATGATCGGAAAAGGTCTGATCGGATTTTGTTTTAGGTCCTGCTCTCAAACTTTTTCCTTTGGAAATTCCGACAGAAAAAGTCCGCTAGAGCCCACACACGATCGGATTTTCCGACAACATAATCCGATCTGACTTTTTCCATCGGAATTTCCGACCGTGTGTACGGGGCATTACTCTTTCCCTCCTCGTCAGGATCCTTTCGATGCCACCAGTACTGTCCCTACCAGGTGGGGTACCTGTCCCTAATCCACCAACACGCAAAGGTGCGCCAAACTTAAATAGGCTCTGCATGACCCAAGATGGCTGGCAAAGTCACATGGGGCAGCAGCATCCAATTGGATGCTTCCACTGTGTAACAAGGTCCCGACCCCTAGAATGGCTCGTGTGATAGCAGATTGAATCGGTGTTCCGCTAATCACTGGACACGGTCTGGGGGGGGGCGGGACTTTGTTACAGCGCTGCCGAACACACACAGACCCAGCTATGTGACACACAGCGGGAGATGGCCACTGTGTGATCCAAGGCAGGCTATGGTGAGTCTGCATTCATAGGCAAAGTGAGGCTGTGATTATGGGCACAGAGAGGCTGCATTGATGAACACGGGGAGGCTGCGATTATGGGCACAGGGAGGCTGCGATTATGGGCACAGTGAGGCGGCATTGATGGGCACAGTGAGGCGGCATTGGTGGGCACAGTGAGGCTGCAATTATGGGCACAGTGAGGCGGCATTGGTGGGCACAGTAAGGCTGCGATTATGGGCACAGAGAGGCTGCATTTTATGGGCACTGGGGAGACTGCATTGATCTCTTGTATCATGTCTGCAGTCTCTGACCATCTTTAGTATGGTGTCCTCACTCTCTAACCATCGCCTGCATCATATCCGCAGTCTCTTACCATCTCTTGTATCATGTCCGCAGCCTCTAACCAATCTCTTGCATCATGTCTGCAACCTCTGACCATCTCTTGTCTTATATCATGTCTGCAATCTCTGAGGGAGTTTGGAGAGGAGTCAAGAGTGGGAGTGCCACCAGGATGGGGGCCATGGGAGAAGCCAGACGTGTGTGGACTGTTGAGAGGAGACTATAGCATAAAACCCCAGAGCCATCTAACTGAGCCCTGCATAGTGCACCTGAGAGGAGGTCAGTGACAGCGTCGCCAGGCCAGTCTAAGGGGGAGTCACTGATTTAAGGGGGGCGTGTATACAATAATGTAAAGGGACACTGATATAAAGGTTTCCCCCTTATATCAGTAACCCCCCCTTACCTTGTTTTCTTTTTGCAGAAGGTGGTCTTAACATTTTATTTTAAGGGGCACTCTGATGGGCATATTTTATATAAGAGCAACACTGATGGGCACATTTTGCATTAAGGGGCACTCTGATGGGCAGATTTTACGTTAAGGGGCACATTTTGTTGTGCCCATCAGCGTGCCCCTTAATATAAAATGTGCCCATCAGAGTGTCCCTTAATATAATAATAATAAGTATATTCTTGTTTTGAAACATTGATTCTTTCTTAAAAACGGTGGGGGGGGGGGGGGGGGCAGTTTGCCATCTTCGCCCTGGGCACCAAATGGCCTTGTCCCAGCACTGCCGAGAACTAATACAACTTTGCATGAGACTATTGTCCATAAATTTTCCAAATGAATACAATTTTGATAGATTTATTACAAAACATTAAATTACATTAATAAATAAGATAATAATTACATAAAAATGATAGTAATAATAAAGGCCTCCACTGTATTTGTGCCTTATGTACAGTATATCTCCTGTAAACTGCAGATGTTGTTACTATAACCTATAATAGTAAAAATAAAACATTAGTCTCAAAACCACAAGCCAATTAAAAAAAAAAATCCAATCTCTCCCTGGCTGATAAAAACATAAAATATTTAAGCACCGAAAGGAGAGAGAAGACGCCGACGCCGGGGCCTCTTAATGTAGCAATTTTGGTAGACCTGCTAAAATTTAGATTATCTTTCTGTCCAGTCAGAGTGAGAATCAATTCTACATTACAGCCAGACAATATTTTACATCTTCCTCTCACATTCTTAACTAATCTTGTTCAGGCAATTCCCAGAAGATGCTCTGCCAACATACAACTTCTGGGAACGAGCCACTCCAAGGGGTCCCTGTAGAGGGAGGAGACGGCTTCTGGTAACTGGATGGTTTTCTAGCAAAATTGTTTTTCCAGCAATAATTGCCTTCTGCCTAGAAGCATACTTTTCATTAGTTTATCAACAAAGATTACATCAAGTATTTTTTGGGTTTTTTTTTGTTCATGGAATGCCACATGTGTAAAAAGGAACAAAAGAAAATTATGTTGGCTCAATAACAATCAAATTGTAGAAGCTCTTTTTTGGGTCTGTGGCCCTACTTGAATTTTAGATGATGTCAAATGGCCAAATTCGAATCTGAACTCTAATGATATATTTGGAGGTTTGGATTTCTAATAGGATTTTGGTAGAAAGGAACCAAACGCTGCTTCAAAGTACGCTATTGCCTGGGAGCCCTTAGCTTGACTGCTGGTGCCACCAGGTCACACCCTTCTACCTAAGTATTCATGGTAGAATTTTTAAAGATAGTCATTCAGGCTGTTCTTTGGCCCCATCATCTCTTCAGAAAGGGCTACCAGGAGCTCCCAAGACCATTCTTCACAATTTTGCATCATTTACTGTTCTGTAATACCCACTTTTTGGCTGTTGGTTTGGATCTCTATAGACTTCAATAGGACTTCTAGTTTAGAAATCTTCGGTTTTTGAGATTTGACAATTTTTAAAAAGATTGGCCAAACCACAGCCGATTGAAATTTTCAGAAAACAGCAATCTATATGTAGCACCACCCTTTACTAGTATCACATGTAGCGCTGACACTTTTGCAAGGTGTCTGCTGTGTGTAAATTTAGTTATTTTTCTCTCAGAACATTAAAGGGGTTCTGAGGGTTAATTGTGTAGGTTTAGCTTCGCCATCAGTTTGGCTGGGCAGTGCTAGGGTTCTGCCTGGTCATGTGTACAGTGAGGTACACATGACAGGCCCAGAACCAGGCCTGGTTGGACGTTTGGGTATCGGCATTCCCCGGAGCCAATCAGTGGGTGCGTCTGGCCCCGCTGAGGAGTCTGGGGAAGGGTACTTAAGATGCTGGCGTCACGTGTTCGGGGTGTCGTTCGGCCATAGTGTCCTGTTCCTGAGTCTGGACCGGGGTAGCCCCGCGAGGGGTCCCGGTCACGGGAGCGCGTGCCGCCCCGCAACATGGTCAGTTTGACTAGCCCCACAGACCCGCTTGGTCTGGGGCAAGGATCCATCTGTTCCAGAGTCTCGGAACCGGCTGGTCCGAGGCGCAGTGACTGAGGGAGGATTCAAGGCGTCCGGGTGCGCTCTCAACTTGGAGGGGCACCACAGCTCGTGCAAGTGACCGGGGGAGGACTCTTCAGAGGAGGGCCAACAAGCTGGCATCCTGAGAAGTGCCTGGTTGCTGGGTTGTCAAAGACACTAACGAATCCACGCTTCTCCAATACTGCCAAGGAGACGGATAACGTTCCAGGTACTGAGGAAAGGTTCCTGTTCACTTTTGATTGCAACTTTATTCAAGGTCAATCTTTGCAAGTCCCGAATTCAAGTGCTGACTGCCATAATCTCTGGCTGGAGATTTGTTCAGCTTTGAAGCGCCAAGCTGCGAGTGGCTACTCTCTGGGTCTGCATTACAGACTTATTACTAGTCAGCAGTTCAAGGTGCCTGAGATTCTTCACCCTTGCCCTCTGTTCCCATACAAGACTGTGTTTGTTGGATGTTACCCCTGCAAATAAAAACCTTTCTAAAGGACTTTTATGGTGTAAGCATCCAAAGTCGTTGGGTACTAACCCTGGGAACCCCTATACCTGGAAGAACAAGCCAAGCGGAGGTAACCGGTAAGCCCAAAAGTCAAGGCCGCCCCAGCGAGGGTTATGGCCGCTACACAGTTTTAAAGTTTAAAGTTTCCCAAGTTCTATTCCTGCTAGTGCAGCAGCCAACAACTTCAAACTGCATCCAGGAAACATTGTCTAGAAGGGTTGTCTTTTTAAAATGTATTGCAGCAATAACTTGAATAGGGTTCAGGGAGCTGCGGGATACTCCACATTACTAATAGGAACAATGAGGACATTCTTCCTTATAGTAGCTCTGCAGAACGGTCCCTTTAACTGCGGGACAACAAGCGGACAGCACTGGGGCAACTTTTTCAATGTCCTAGGCCAGGCAAGCCTTGTACTTTGTGCCACAGGGGTGATAGAAGCAACAGTCACTGAAATCCTTCCCCTTTGGGTCAGGACTCACGGTGTCCACTCAAACTTGGAATGCCCCTCAGACTCCAGCAGGCAAGCTACTATGTGAACCCCCAAAGCATATCTTCAGTGGCTCCCTTTTTTAGTCCCTGATAGGGTTTGTGGCTGAGCCTGCCCTCTCAGCATGGCTGGGATCCTGATGAGCAGGCTGGACCTTAAGCTGGATGGCCAGGAAGTTAGTCTGGACCTCCCCTCCAGGGAAAGAAGAACACTGGCCTCTGGGGTTCCTGACTATTTATACACTCCCCAACCACCATCTGGACACACCTCTCCAGGGATTGTCACAGGCTTCATAAATATCCAGGCTGCCTTTTTGACCCTCCCACCCACTATACTCTGGAAATCTCCAGAAAACAGGGGAAAACCGTCATGATTGCAGAACCCAGAGCAGCCCAAAGCAATCACACACCCTTCTCGGGTTTTGGTTAGGTAAATTAATTTTTTTTGGCTCTCCCTGATTACAGAAGAGCACTCACTAGTGCCAATCAGTGCCCATCAGTGCAAGCTGACCAGTGCCTATCAGTGCAGGCTCACCAGTACCAATCAGTGAAGGGTCACCAGTGCCAATCAGTGCAGGCTGACCAGTTCCAATCGGTGCAGGCTGACCAGTGCCAATCAGTGCAGGCTCACCAGTGCTCATCAGTGCAGGCTCACCAGTGCTCATCAGTGCCAATCAATGCAGGCTCACCAGTGCCAATCGGTGCAGGCTGACCAGTTCCAATCGGTGCAGGCTGACCAGTTCCAATCGGTGCAGGCTGACCAGTGCTCATCGGTGCAGGCTCACCAGTGCTCATCGGTGCAGGCTCACCAGTGCCACCTGGTGCAGGCTGACCAGTGCCAACTGGTGCAGGCTGACCAGTGCCAACTGGTGCAGGCTCACCAGTGCTAATCGGTGTAGGCTCATCAGTGCCAAACGGTGCCCATCAATGCAGCCTCAGCAGACCAGCTCAGGGTGGCAGACACAAACACCCCTCCATCTTCTCAAACCAGCTCAGGGCAGCTAAAGTGACGTGGTGGCAGACACAATGCCAATCCACACCCCCCACCCCCTTACCAACAAGCTCACCTCAGGCAATGGAGGACACTGCCATTGCAATCCACAACCCATTACCTCCCAGGGCGGGAGGCTGGCTCAGCCTCAGGTACACCCAGGCAGCAGCTAGGGAGGACACAGCGGCAGCGGTGCTACCCAGGCGCAGAATAGTGACAAGCCTGACTCGGCAGCACAGCAGTGGTGAGAGGAGCGAGGAGGAAACGACAGACTAGGCTAGCGTGGCCGCAACGCCAGGGGTGTTCTGGCCAAAAGAAAAAGGCCAAAGGAAGCAGCCAGAGCTCTCGCCGACCCGGGTGTGGAGCGCACCCCCATAGCAACGCCACCAACATCCCCCACAGTGTGACTCCCGGGGCGGACAGCCACATGCTAAAAATTTCACTGGTGTCAGTAGTTACTTATCTGAGAGGCAGAAATTGTTCATTGCTCAAGGACCTCTGGATTTCACAGGACCCTGGTTAAGAATGGCTGCTCTATAATATTGCCCTTCGCACCTCCCCCAGCAGCTACATAAAAGGTTAGGTAAGGAGGTGAGGGGAAAGGCAGAGGAGCTGGCCCAGCACAGATATCAATTAGACGCTCCCAGAAGCAGAGAGTGCTATGACATGCAAGGAGGGAGGGGTCTGTGATGGAAATGTACTCTTCTTTGTGGTTGAATTCCCTAGCAAGTTCAGAGGCTTATTGCAAGTGGATAAAAAATAGTTTCTGGAAAGGAAAAACACTGCAAGCAAGCATTTAAAGTACCGTATTTATCGGCGTATAACACGTGACGGCGTATAACACGCGCCGGCGTATAACACGCACCCCAAGTTTAGGAGGGAATTTAAAAGAAAAAAACTTTTAGGAGGGAAGTTTAAGGAAAATAACTTAACATTTAAATGCCCATCAATGCAGCCTTATCAGTCATTTGCAGCCTTGTCAGTGTCTTTCCGTTTAAAAATGGCGCTGCCGAGCTACAGAGCGGATGTCCTGTGTATCTCGGTGGCGCTCGGTAGTTCTCGGCCATTCTTGGCAGCTTTCAGGTATTTTCCGAAAGCCGCGAGGACGGCCGAGTGCGGCCGAAAATAGCCGAAAGCCGCCGAGAACGGCAGAAGAGGTTAGAAACGGCGGGGGATCGGCGTATAACACGCACCCCTGATATTCCCCTGATTTTAAGGGGAAAAAAGTGCGTGTTATACGCCGATAAATACGGTACTTGATTATTCTGTGTTTTTACCTGCAATTTTTTACGCTGATGACAGGTTCTCTTTAAGGAGTAAAACATACAAACTAAATAAGCTTTAGCAGATAAGAAAATGTGCAAACTGGTTAAAAAAAATAATAATTAAAAAACAGAACCAAGCTGACAATTTTAACCGTTTTATAAAAACGCCCCATCATGTACAGTATGTTACAGAAACCTCTCTTAACATTTTGCCACGGCAGTGTAAGTGTTTTCTAGACAGAGTTGTAAGTTGGGAGTAATTGATGTGGCCCAATTATGTCAGATGATTTTGATTGCTATAATTAGCATAAAATCTAAAAGCTTATTTTGTTGGTAAGTGAAATGATGTGCGCTGTGAATCCTAATCGATCCCGGTGACTTGAGGCCTCCATATGTCAGGCGTCTTGTGAATGTACAAGATTTTGTTTTGGCTTTTGGAAATTGGCTAAACTTTGACAGCTGTCATCTTTAATATGATTGGTAATTGGTGTGGACAAACTCAATAGTTCTTATTTAATCCCATTGTCTCTGTGCGGTGCCTTGGATCCTAGGATGAGACTGGCGCCTTGACTTCTCTATAAGTTGAGCGTAAGCATCGCCCTGCCTAATGTTGCTATATCCAGGTATTACCCCCTTCATGACCAGGCCATTTTTTGCCATTTAGCACTGCGCTAGTTTCTCTGGTAATTGCGTGGTCGTGCAACGCTGTATACAAACAAAATGTATATATAATCTTTTTCACACAAATAGAGCTTTCTTTTGGTGATTTTTGATCATTTTTTTTTTTTTTTTTTTTGCGATATAATCAAAAAATAACTGAAAATTTGGAAAAATCGATTCTTCTACAGGTCTTTGGTGAAAAAAGAATCCCAGTAAGTGTATATTGCTTGGTTTGCTTTAACCACTTTAAGACCGGACCATTTCGCTGGCAAAAGACCAGAGCGTTTTTTTGCGAAACGGGACTGCGTCGCTTTAACTGACAATTGCGCAGTCGTGCGACTTGGCTCCCAAACAAAATTGACGTCCTTTTTTCCACACAAATAGAGCTTTCTTTTGGTGGTATTTGATCGCCTCAGCGTTTTTTTTTTTTTTTTGCGCTATAAACAAAACAATAGCGACAATTTTGAAAAAAACACATTATTTTTTTACATTTTGCTCCAATAAATATCCCCCAAAAATGTATAACATATTTTTTTTCCCTCAGTTTAGGCCGATACGTATTCTTCTTTTTTTCTTCTTGCAATAAGCGTTTATTGATTGGTTTACGCAAAAGTTATAGCGTCTACAAAATAGGGGATAATTTTATGACATTTTTATTAATATTTTTCTTTTTACTAGTAATGGGGGCGATCTGCGATTTTTATCGTGACTGTGACATTATGGCGGACACGTCGGACAATTTGACACATTTTTGGGACCATTGTCAATTTAACAGCGTTCGGTGCGATTAAATTGTTTTTTTTTTTTTTTTTTGCGATATAATCAAAAAATAACTGAAAATTTGGAAAAATGTATTCTCCTACAGGTCTTTGGTGAAAAAAGAATCCCAGTAAGTGTATATTGCTTGGTTTGCTTTAACCACTTTCAGACCGGACCATTTCACTGGCAAAAGACCAGATCGTTTTTTGCGATTCGGGACGGCGTCGATTTAACTGACAATTGCGCGGTCGTGCGACGTGGCTCCCAAACAAAATTGACGTCCTTTTTTCCACATAAATAGAGCTTTATTTTGGTGGTATTCGATCGCCTCTGCGGTTTTTATTTTTTGCGCTGTAAACAAAACAATTAGCGACAATTTTGAAAAAAAAACACATTATTTTTAACTTTTTGCTATAATAAATATCCCCAAAAAATGTATAAAAAAATTATTTTTCCTCAGTTTAGGCCGATATGTATTCTTCTACATATTTTTGGTAAAAAAAATAGCAATACACGTTTATTGATTGGTTTACGCAAAAGTTATAGCGTCTACAAAATAGGGGATAGTTTTATGGCATTTTTATTAATCGTTTTTTTTTTTACTAGTAATGGCGGCGATCTGCGATTTTTATCGTGACTGTGACATTATGGCAGACACGTCGGACAATTTTGACACATATTTGGGACCATTGTCAATTTAACAGCGTTCGGTGCGATTAAATTGCACTGATTACTGTAAAAATGACACGGGCAGTGAAGGGGTTAACCACTAGGGGGCTAGGAAATGGTTAAGTGTGTGCTGGGGAGTGTTTCTAACTGTAGGGGGGAGGGGCTGTGTGTGACACATCACTGATTAGCTTTCCCGATTACAGGGAGCAGAGATCAGTGACACTGTCACTAGGCAGAACGGGGAGATGCTTGTTTACTTTAGCATCTCCCCATTCTTCCTTTCCGTGAGACGATTGCGGGTATCCTCGCAGCGATTGAGTCCACGGGACCAGCGACCCGACTAACGGGGCTCGACCCGACTAATATGCGCCGGATGGCACAGCGGCTAATTCAAAGGGACATACAGGTACGCCCATTTGCCTGTCCGTGCCATTCTGCCGACGTACATCTGTGTGCACCGGTCGTAATGTGGTTAAAGTTAAAGTGTCTAAAAACGATGGTATATATACTGGAACTATATATTTTTATTAAAAAAATGTTTTATACTAATCTGACACTAACTGACACGGGGGGGGGGGGGTGACTAACTGCCACTGGCATCACCAGTGACACTAATACAGTGATCGGTGCTATTAATATATTCACGGTCACTGTACTAATGATGCTGGCTGGGAAGGGGTTAATATCTAAGGCAATGAAAGGGTTAAATGTTTGCTTAACAATGTGTGATGTGTGCTGCTTTTACTAACACATCTCTTTGTTTCTTATCTCTGCTTTGCAGGGATAAGAAACATAGATTGATCCCTTTGTACAGAAACTCACTCATTCATGTCTTTATGGACCTTGCTTTGTACACTGGTGCTCAGTCATGTTGGAACAGGAAGGGACCATCCCCAAACTGTTCCCACAAAGTTGGCTAGCAGGTTCTCAAATTTTCCGCCAACAAAACTTTATTGTCGGACTTTCCGATCGTCACAAGTCCGTCGCACAAAAGTCCACGCATGCTCGGAATCAAGTACAAGCCGGAAGCGCTCGGTCTTGTAAAACTAGCGTTCGTAATGGAGATATCACATGACTATTGAACTTCATTTTTCTCGGCTCGCCATACGTCTTGTAGGTCACTACGTTCGGAATTGTTGGCCAACATTTGTGTGACCGTGTGTATGCAAGACAAGTTGGAGCCAACAACCTTCGAACAAAATTCCACAGTTGTGTTGTCGGAATGTCCGATCGTGTGTACGGGACATAACAGTTCCCTTCACTGGAACTGAGGCTGCATTCACACCTGAGCGAATCGTTTTCCGGCAGAAAGTCACGTGATTTTGCCGCAATTTTGTACGGGTCAAAAGGTCACCAATGTAAAAAGCAGAAAAATGCCCAAAACTGCCCCAATTGAGCTACAAAAAAAGCTCCTGAACTTTTTTGAGCTTCATGCGTTTGGTTTCAGGCGATTTGGAGTGGACATGTGAACCATCTCCATAGAGAATAATAGATTTTTTCACCTCCAGCGTTTTAGAGCTTCAGGCTTCAAGCTACAAAACGCTCAGGTGTTTTCCGTCAGAGCTTTTACCAACGAGAATTTCGATCCTGTGTACGCGGCATTAGAAATGTGGTTATCGCTGGTCTCCTCTTCATTTTGAAATGCAGTATTTTGAAGTAAGAAAATCCAGATGTAATATTTTTAAGGTTGCTACATGAAAAAAAAAATGGAACGTCTTTTAATATAATAAAAATGCCAAATGTGAAAAAGGCAGTGACACATAAAACAGTGAAAGCATAAAACTTCTCTCAATCTGTTTGCTGTTATTTATATGGAATTTGAATGAGCTGTTTTTATTATACATTTCCCCCCCTCTTCTTACCATAAGGGGTTCATCACTATAAGGCTGAATGGTATTATAGCGCGGCAAATTCCTCCTCTTGCAGATCTACTTATTTGAAAAACTTATTTCTGTGATTTACATCTGTCGCCGGCCATTGCATTTTTATTGCACATTACAAGGTAACACATCTTTTATGTCAAGTACAATTTGCATCTCACTTGATCTACTGACACTTCAGAAATAAGGAAGCTAAATGTGCACCGCCTGTGGCGAGAATTGTCATGCGGCACTGTATTAAAGCTACACGTCTGGCTGGATTTTGCCGCGCTAAAAGGTAAAAAGAATACGAAAACCATTTTAAAAAACAACACAAAAGGACGGCAAGGGATTGTTCTAAGGGGGCTATTTCTGGCGGGCCAATGTGAACCTGTCGTTTTCCAGTGCGGGGCACCGCCAGCAGTTAATACTGACCTCCCCTCCCACACTGTGCCATTCATCTGCCAGAAGTGAAGACAAAAGGACCTATGCAAGCCATGAAATGGATTTTTCACAGAGCTAAGAATTCTCTCTCAGTGCTCATGTTTATTCAGACTCTTGTAGCATAAAAAAACAACGCGTTTCAGGGCTTCACTATGGCTTAATATTGTTGTATAAAGTGTATACTGGACTGGTAAAATTGGAGGGATCTTGAAAGGTGATTATTAGGGTTGCACCGATACCGAGTATCGGAGCGAAAATGCTCCGATACCCAAAACCGATACCGGAAGTGATGTCAGCTTGAAAGTGGAACACCTCCTTCTTCCCTCCGGCTGGCTGTTTCCTCTGGCGGGTGCCAACCCTGCCTCTGGCCAGCTGTCATCTCTGGCAGGTGCCATCCTAACCTTCTCCTCCCCTCAGGCTGGTTGTCTTCTCTGGTGGGTACCATCCCTGCCTCTGGCCAGCTGTCATCTCTGGCAGGTGCCATCCTCACCTCCTCCCCTCTGGCTGGTTGTCTTCTCTGGCGGGTGCCATCCCTGCCACTGGTCAGCTGTCATCTCTGGCAGGTGCCATGCCCACCTCCTCCTCCCCTCAGGCCGGCTGTCTCCTCTGGCAGATGCCATCTCCGCCTTCGACCAGCTGTCATCTCTGGCGGATGCCATCCCCCACCTCCTCCCCTTCTCCAGCTGGCTGTATTCTCTTGCGGGTACCATCCCTGCCTCCAGCCAGCTGTCATCTCTGGTGGGTGCCATCCCCAACTCCTCAAGGCAGCTGTCTCCTCTGGCCGGTGCCATCCCTGCCTCCTCCGCCCCTCTGGCCAGCTGTCACTTCGGCCTGTTGCCTCCTCCTTCCCTCCACCAGCTGTCACCTCTGCACCCATGTCTCCAAATGACCCCCAGAGAGCCTTTTCAATCCCAAATCTTCCACCCCACAATCCCTATTTTACCCCAACCCTCAACTACCCTGCCTTCACTTACTCACTCCTCCCACCCTGCCCTCACCCCAGCCCCCCCCAACCTCCCAAACCACCCCTCTACCTACTCTTCCTAGGAGATAGATATCGGTAATTGGTATTGGTACTCGTACTCTGTGTTTAAAAAATGGTATCGGTGCATCCCTAGTGATTATTATAATTGCTTCAGTGAAGGCAGCTTAAAAACTTTACTTCATGGGATTGATTTACTAAGACAAATTGGCTTTTCATTTTGCAAGGGAAATTTCTCCATGCCTCGGGCTCAAACCTCATTTTGCCCCCCGCCTGCTTGGCTTCACCCCCTTTTCCCTGCCTACGTAAACCCCACCTTATTAATGAAGCGCCCATCAAATGCAGCCTCACCAGCACCCATCAAATGCAGCCTCACCAGCAACCATCAAATGCAGCATCACCAGCGCCCCCATCAATGCACCCTAACCAGCGCCCATCAATGCACCCTAACCAGCGCCCATCAATGCAGCCTACCAGTGCCCATCAATGCAGCCTCACCAGCGCCTATCAAATGCAGCCTCACCAGCGCCCATCAAATGCAGCCTCACCAGCGCCCATCAAATGCAGCTTTACCAACATCCATCAATGCAGCCTACCAGCACCTATCAATTGCAGCCTCACCAGCACCCATAAAATGCAGCCTACCAGTGCCCATCAATGCAGCCTACCCACGCCCATCATTGCAGCCTCACCAGTGCCCATAAAATGCAGCCTACCAGCACTTATCAATGCAGCCTACCAGTGCCCATCAATGAATGTTTGCTTGCTTCCATTCATTCAGGAGTTGGGACACAGGCACAGTCCTCCACCCCCACTGCACCTCTGACTCCTCTATGTACGATCGGAACGGCGGCTGCCTGCTGATGCTGAGACTTAGTTTCTTGCTGCAGAGAGAAGAGAGTAGGAACACCAGTTGCCGGGCACCCTAGGCACCAGGGCGCCCTAGATGGCTGCTAGTTTACCTAGTGGTAGCACGAGTCCTGCAAGTTGGGCAAGGTTCACATATTTGCCTGTGCAGTTGATGTGCTTTTTACGGCATATTTTTCATGTATATTTTTTATTTGTTTTAAACCACTTGACCTCTGGAAGATTTACACCCCCTCATGACCATATCATTTTTTGGGATACAGCACTGCGTTATTTTAATTGACAATTATGTGGTCCTGCGATGTTGTACCCAAACAAAATTGTATGTCCTTTTTTTCCACAAATAGAGCTTTCTTTTGGTGCTATTTGACCACCTCTGTGATTTTTTTCTTTTTTTTTTTTGCTCCATAAACATAAAAATACAGACAATTTAAAAAAAAAAAAAAAAAAAACAATATTTTTTACTTTCTGCTATAAAACATCCAATTAAAAAATGTAAAAAATTTTAATTCTTGATACATTTAGGTCAATATGTATTCTGCTACATATTATTGGTAAAAAATCCTATTGATTGGTTTGCGGAAAAGTTATAGTGTCTACAAACTATGGGAAATATACCACACCTGATTTAACTCTGTAAATGCTGCAATACTGCGCTGCCATCGTACACAGCTGCAGGGCAGTTTCAGTGTGGTCCCCATAGGGTTGAATTAGTCGCATTCGGCAGTGGTAACTCTTGCCAAAAGCGGCATGTTGTTTCTAAGTCTATTCCTAAGTCATGTCAGTGTTCAACAGAAAGTTAGAAGATGGTTAAGCTCCAGCTCAACCGCCTGGTTTTACCATCCCCTGGCTGCTACTGTCAACAAGCCCTACCGTAAGAGGAAAAGAAGGGCAATCCACCAATGGGAACGCTTGTTCAGATGACAACTGTCTAAGACCTCATGCACACTCTGTGTTTAGTCCCGGAGAATGAGACTCTGGGGTTGAGGTGCAGGTAGAAGGCAAAGATACACCATCCAGTCTTGCTGCCAGCAGCCTGTAAAACTCTATGAGAGGCTGAATGTTGCTGGGGTGGTGCTACCAATGTTTAGGGCAGCACGCACCCAGGGGTAAATGCTGATTATGCAGACTGCTTGTGCTCCGGGCATTCAATCCTGGGCACATACTGTCCTAAATGTTGGTACCCCAGCTGCTGTTAGAAATCATGGGGCCACATACAGCCTACCTGACAGCCCCCCCCCCCCCCCCCCCCCCCGCCCACCAGAAGTGACTGAGGACATGATTTATCAGTTCCTTTCTTTGCAGCCACAATTAAAGATAAATTAATTGGAAGCGCTCTGAAGCTTCTTGCTCATTCACAAATGGAAGCATGGTAAACACCGTTTACTATGCTTCAGTGATGAATGGACACAGGAGTGATTGGTACTGATCACTCATTGTGTTTTTTTTAACAAAGTAAGAGGCCAATAAATTATCTATTTACCGGCCCCTTCTCCCGCTCACCAACCTGAAACATCCCCCTATGTGCCTGGAGCAGCTCCGGCAGGAGAAGAGAAGATGGAAGCCGGCAGCGCTGCAGGAGAAAGGTGCACACGGGGGCCCGGACAGCAGATGGAAGGGTGCATATGCTAGAACCAATACCCTACAGTGCAGCCAGAGGGAGAAGCTGCAGTGTTGCAGGGGAAAGCAGAAGAGGATCGGTGTCTGCAAAAAGACAGTACAGCCAGCCCTCCTGCTTAGCGGGTGCCTGGGCCCCCCTTTTGAACTGATGGGGCCCGGGCCCAGTACAGGAGGGATGGCTGTACTGCCTTATCAGCGGCCCTGTTGGTACCACTCAGTGCAATGTCCAGCCCCAGCAGCTTTCATTCTCTCAGAGCTTTACAGGATGCCGGCAGTAAGACCGGATGGTGCTCTTCTGACGTGCACCTAAATGCCGGAAGTCTCATACAGACTGGATATTTAGCTTAAGAGGACATGTTTTGTCTACAGAAGAGAAAGTGAAGAAAAATATCCCTAGTGGGTAGAGCTGCACGATTAATCGTCCAGAATCGTTATCGTGATCTTTCCCCCTTGCGATCTTGACAAAGCCTTTTCCCAATTCTTTCTATGCAGAGAATTCTCTGCTGAAGCCATCAGCTGTAGAAAAAAAAAACAGACAGCCTGCCAAGTATCACAACATACCTCAGTTGCGGGAAAAAAGCGGCGTTAAAAACGCAATTTTATTCGCGTTTTGCATTGAATTTAATACACGTTACTTCCATGCTGGCTTTTCACGACTTATATAGGCATGGGGCGGGATCACAGGGTGATGTCACCGGTGACCCGCCTATTATGATGTCACAGTCCCATCATGCCCCGGGACTGTGACGTCATAAGGGGCGGGGTCACCGTTGACATCACCCGGTGACCCTGCCCCATGCCTATATAAGTCGTTGCGCACCGCGCACACAGCATTACAGCGGGAGAGAGCATTGAGTCAACATCGGAAGAAGAGAAGAGGGAAGAAGACAACGTAGAAGACCGGGCAACCGCTAGCAAAAGAGCGGGCAAAACAGCAGAAGATAGCGGAGGAGCCCGGCAGAAGACATCGGACAGCGCGGAGATGTCGGAAGACACCACCGAAGTCGGAAGAGACCCCCAAAGCTGCCTAATAAATTACTTTAAAAACCTGTGTAGTGTGTGTTTTTTTTATTGACACTTTTTCCCCAGGTGAATGTCTAGGGGTATGATGTAACCCATGGTGTGGAGTTCCCCTTAAGATCCTACCAGACCGAAGGACCTGGTATCGTCTTAGGGGGGAACCACACGCAAATTTTTTTTACATTTTTGCGTTCCCCCCTCAAGATTCTCAGCACACAAGTCACACCGCAAGTCGGATCCTCTTGATCCAACTTCTGGTGCGACCTCTATTCAAATCAATAGGCTCCCATAAGGAACTATTGATTTTGAATAGAGACAGAGAAACGCGTCTGAAAGCTAGCGCGGATTAACGTGCATTGAATTCAATGCAAAACGTGGATAAAATTGCGTTTTTAACACTGTTTTACAGCCTGTTTTTTTAAATGTCCGTGGGCATGTAGCCTAAACCTTTTTCTGACACTTGGTGGTTTCATGTTAAAATCATAATTTTTTTCTAGAAAATTACTTAGAACACCCAAACGTTATACCATATATACTCGAGTATTAGCTGACCCGAATATAAGCCGAGGCACCTAATTTTACCACAAACAACTGGGAAAATGTTTTGACTCGAGTATAAGCCTAGGGTGAGAAATGCGCAGCTACTGTATGTGGAAAAGAGGGTCAACAATGCCCATTTGCAGCCTCACTGTGCCCATTTGCAGCCATAGGTCCCTCAAACTTCAAACTTGGTAGTTAACGGTTCCTAAATGCCCCCTAGCTGCAGCCAAACATTTGGGGTCTCTGGACCCAAAGGGTCCTGAAATGACATTTCTGCAGATGGACACAGTTGACCGACTTTGGGGCCCCGTAGCTTGGAGTCACTTTGTGCTAGGAGCCCCATCTGGATATGTTGTAGTGCTAGTTCCGCTGGGTTTGAATATCAAATTTGGGGTTCCTAGCACCAAGGGTTCCCGAAATATGTGGCCCCAAAGTCGGGTCCGAAAATGTCAAGCACTTTTCTGCAGCAGAGAAGGACATTTTCCGAACCGACTTTGGGGCCCCGTATCTCGGGGTCACTTGGTGCTAGGAACCCCATCTTCGGGTCGGGTTGGAAAATGTAATTTTCTGCTGCAGAAAAGTGCTTGACTCGAGTATAAGGGGGGCACTTTCAGCACAAAAAAATGTGCTGAAAAACTCGGCTTATACTCGAGTATATACAGTATATTTCTTTTTTAGCAGACACCCTAAGGAATAAAATGGTGGCTGTTGTAATATTTTATGTCCCCCTGTATTTGCGCAGCGGTCTTTCAAATGCAATTTTTGGGAAAAAATACACTTTAATGAAAAAAAAAAAAAAAACTAAACTGTAAAGTTAGCCCAATTTTTTTGTATAATATGAAAGATGAAGTAACGCGAGAATCGTGATCTTTATTCAAGCAAAAAAATTGTAATTCTCATCTTGGCCAGAATCGTGCAGCTCTACTAGTGGGACACATGTAAACAAGGCATTTCCCGTTCTGCCTTGTGACATGATAGAGATCATTGCTCCCTGTCATCGGGAGCAGTGATCGCCCACAGTCCATCCCCCCACAGTTAGAATCTCTCCCTAGCACACACTTAACCCCTTCATCACCCCTAGTGTTTAACCCCTTCCCTGCCAGTGTCATTTACACAGTAATCAGTGCATTTTTATAGCACTGATTGCTGTATAAATGACAATGGTCCCAAAATAGTGTCAAAAGTGTCCGATGGGTCCGTCATAATGTTGCAGTCACGATAAAAATTGCAGATCGCCGCCATTACTAATAAAAAAAAATAATAATAAAAAAAATGCCATAAAACTATCCCCTATTTTGTAGACGCTAGACGCTATAACTTTTGCGCAAACCAAACAATATACGCTTATTGCGATCTTTTGTACTAAAAATATGTAGAAGAATGCATACCGGCCTAAATAGTTTTTTTATATATTTTTGGGGGATATTTATTATAGCAAAAAGTAAAAAATATTGTTTTTTTTTCAAAATGATTATTTGTTTATTGCGCAAAAAATAAAAACCGCAGAGGTGATCAAATACCACCAAAAGAAAGCTCTATTTGTAGGAAAAAAAGGACATACATTTTGTTTGGGTGCCACGTCGCACTTTTCAGTTAAAGCGTCGCAGTGCCGAACCGCCAAAAGTGCTCTGGTCAGGAAGGGGGTAAATTCTTCCAGGGGGCCTGAAGCGGTTAAAGAGCTGCAACCAATTCACATTCATCTACCGACGCGCTAAACTGCTTAAATTTGATTGGTCGCTTCCGGTCAATACACATTAGTGCTTTCTGAGTGACACCATTAAAGTCCCAACACCTTTGTTAAGAACTGTATTTGTGTTTCTCCTTGGCCTATAAATACAATTTGCAGCATAATAGAACTCTTCCTTCAATCACCCTAAGAAGGAAAGGCAATAATTAGCGGTGTGACTTTATAGCGAACATTAACACGCCTAATATTCTCATTTGCATATTCCTCCACAGCACCTTTATCTTTGGCTCTTGCAAAAACCTGTTTCCCCTTTTCAGCAGATAAAAATTCCAGCTGAAGACATTTAAATGAGAATATTAGTGTGTTTATACAAACGGGCTAATAGCTTTGCTATCTTTATTACACCTTTTCCACGATGAGGCATTTTTTTTTTCCGTTAATTTCTATCCCAGCCTTCCAGTCTCAGGCATTCATCCGCTGCGCGCTCAGTGATGCAGAAGTCGTTGCCGGATTTGGTGCCGTTGATGAGTCAGAGGGACGAGTCTTCTTGTTTTCCATTGGCTGGGCTCTTAAGGCAGTTTTCTCGCTGCTGTAGGGAAATAGCGCTGTGCCGGCTCACCGTCCTTACCGGTACATTGCTTGATAAAACATCTGTTGCTGGAAGGTCCTTGCACAAGTTCAGAGTGTAAAATCAATTAAAACTTTATTCAGACTTAAGTTTTTGGAAACAGATGCATCGTGATCAACACAATAAATTTCAGATATTTAAAAAATAAATTAAATCAGAGTTTATAACACTCCTATGTACAAATAATGCTCATTGTCAAAGCCGGTATATGGGGCCTAAGTGCCCTTTTTTATCTTTCAGCACAATGTGATTGGCAGTGCCAATACCATTAGCCACTTCACCCCCGGAACACCCCCTTCCTGACCAGAGCACTTTTTGTTTTTGTGATTCGGCACTGCGTCGCTTTATCTGACAATTGCGTTGTCGTGCGACGTGGCACCCAAACAAAATTGATGTCCTTTTTTTCCCACAAATAGAGCTTTCTTTTGGTCGTATTTGCTTACCTCTGTGGTTTTTATTTTTGTGTTATAAACAAAAAAAGAGCGACAATTTTGAAAAAACATAATATTTTTTACTTTTTGCTATAATAAATATCCCCCAAAAATATATAATAAAGCATTTTTTTTCCTCAGTTTAGGCCGATACGTATTCTTCTACATATTTTTGGTAAAAGAAAAATCGCAAAAAGCGTATATTGATTGGTTTGCGCAAAAGTTATCGCGTCTACAAAATAGGTGATAGATTTCTGGCATTTTTATTATTAATTTTTTTTATTAGTAATAATTGCGATCTGCAATTTTTAATCGTGACTGTGACATTATGGTGGACACATCGCACACTTTTGACACTATTTTGGAACCATTGTCATTTATCCAGCGATCAGTGCTATAAAAATTCACTGATTACTGTGTAAAATGACACTGGCAGGGAAAGGGTTAAACACTAGGGGGCGATCAAGGGGTTAAGTGTGTCCTAGGGAGTGATTCTAACTGTGGTGGGGATGGGCTACCACTGACATGACAACGATCACCGCTCCCGATGACAGGGAGCAGTAGATCCCTGTCATGTCACTAGGCAGAATGGGGAAATGCCTTGTTTACAAAGACATCTCTACATTCTGCCACTCCGTGACAAGATCGCGGGACACCGGCAGACATCGAGTCCACGGGACCTACGGGCATGATCACGGAGTACGCCGTGGGCACGCCCTCAATGCTGTGATTTAAAGGGGTTGTACCACACCCATTTGCCCAGCCGTGCCATTGTGCCGACGTACATCGTCGCACGCTGGTCGGCATGTGGTTAGGTCCACCTCACACGTTCCCTCCCTATAACCCTTCCTATAACTTTACTATTAAATATCACACTAACAGTCCCTGTATACCTAACACTAAGGCCTCATACCCACGGGCGTTTTTACAGACACGTTTAGGAGCTTTTTATTACAGCTTGAAAACACCTCTCCATGTTATTCAATGGCCTCATACCCACACATGCGTTTTTGAGCTGTAAGTGGTATAGGCGTTTTTTAAGCTCCAAAAAAAAAAACCCAGGGCCAGCGCGTTCTGAGGCTCCAGCGCTAGAGCTGAAAAAAACGCCAGACGCCGGTAAAAGCTGTTAAACGCGGCTTAGCACTTAGCATACAGAGCGTTAAGCCTTGTCGGCAGGGCCGGACTCACCATTGGGCTTGACTGGGCTCAAGCCCATGGGCCCCGCCCAATAGGGGGCCCCGTGTGCCCCGCAGGCCCCGCCGAGATACATAGCTGAGTGTACTCGGTTTGGCTCTGCTCACAGTCATGCCCAGTCCCGCCCTATGATGGACATAACACAGGGACTGGGCGTGACTGTGAGCTGAGCCGAGTACACTCGGCTACTATCGGCTCCGCTCGGGACTGCGAGAGGACCCGAGAGCCGCCGAGAGGACCCGATAGCCACCTAGAGCCACCGAGAGGACCCGAGAGCTGCCGAGACTCACAGAACTCACCATTTTTATACTTCAAGACTGCAATGACAAGGCTGCAAATGACAAGGCTACACTGACAAGGCTACACTGACAAGGCTGCAGATGGATGGGCAAGGCTGCAGATGGACAATGATAAGGCTGCATTGATGGGCATTTAAATGTAAGTTTTTTCCTTAAACTTCCCTCCTAAAAGTTTTTTTTCTTAAAATTCCCTCCCAAACTTGGGATGCGTGTTATACGCCAGTGCATGTTATACGCCGGGGGTGTTATACCCCGGCGCGTGTTATACGCCGATAAATACGGTAATGTATAGAAGGTAGGGCCCGAAAGTGCCTCAAGCCCAGGGGCCCCCACCACCCTAAGTCCTGCCCTGCTGGTCGGGCATTTCTCTGCCTCTATTCAAAATCAATGGATCCCTATGGGAGCCCATTGATTTGAATAGAAGTCCCACCAGAAGTCAAATCATGATGATCCGACTTGCGGTGCGACTTGTGTGCTGAGGATCTTGAAGAGGAACCCCCTGCCAAAATGAAAAAAAAAATGTCTCCCTCCAGGTTCACCTGCCCTCTGCCTATCCATTATAAAGCATGTGCTTCCACTATGAAGATTCTCAAAATGTAGAGTCAGGACTGCAGGTAATACTGGGGTGCCGTGAGGTGGCTCTGCAACATACACATGTATTTGCAAATGTGCCTCCTTACATCTCAGGTGTCCCCCCCCCCCCCCCAATTGAAGCCCTCCTATATCTCTATATATATATATATAACAGCAGTGTCTCCGCTGCCATTACTGAAGGGAAGGGAAGGGAACAAAATAGAGGCGGAGCCGGCCGGCTACAATAGAAATTGAGCTGCAGCACCGCCCACCCCTTTCCACAGCAGGTCACAGATGACAGACAGACCGGGGCGGGGGTGGGCGGAGCCACAGCTCTATTTCTATTGTAGCCACTCGGCAGGCTCCCTTCTCGTCTCTAACTCTGGTCTTCTGGAAAATGGCGGCCGACAGAGACAATTTCTCCGCCGGCCGCGGACCTCTAGCGGCGGTGGCGGCGGGCAGCGAAAAAGAGAAATTTTAATGGCAACTAGGACCGGCCCCACTTGGCTGCGGGCCCTACCAGGCTGCGGGCCCCATAGCGAACGCGTGGGTCACTATGGCGGTAGTTCCGCCACTGGATCAAAGCATATTCATGTGTTAGAATGGTCCAGTCAAAGTCCAGACCTAAATCCAATTGAGAATCTGTGGCAAGACTTGAAAATTGCTGTTCACAGACGCTCTCCATCCACTCTGACAGAGCTTGAGCTATTTTGCAAAGAAGAATGGGCAAATATGTCACTCTCTAGATGTGCAAAGCTGGTAGAGACATGCCCAAAAAACTTGCAGCTGTAATTGCAGGGAAAGGCGGTTCTACAAAGTATAGTATAGCTGAATACAAATACACGGCACACCTTTCCGATATTTATTTGTAAAAAATTTGGAAAACCATTTATCATTTTCCTTCCACTTCACAATTATGTGCCACTTTGTGTTGGTCCATCACATAACATCCCAATAAAATACATTTACATTTTTGGGTGTAACATGACAAAATGTGGAACATTTCAAGGGGTATGAATACTTTTTCAAGGCACTGTATAACATAATGCCAAATCATTTTTAGAAGACCAACAGCCGGCTCTGCAGCTTTAACAAATGTGTAGCCGACTTTAGCAGTTCTGTATCAAGCCCTGGGAGACTACCGGGCTTATCTCAGCTGATGCTTACTAAATGCTTGTTGAATTACTACTTAAGCTTGGAAAATACTTTCTGGATGCAATGTGCTTCAACCTAGCATTTATAAGCTATTTTTTTTTTAAGTAAATTACTGTGTGTATAAGTATACATACACATATACACTTCAGATAATGGATAAGACTAAGGATTCTTTGCTAAATCTAAATTGCTCCCTACTTGCTTATCCAGTCTTCATTACATTTATAATAAGATAATGCTGGAAAGTTTCTATCGTTATGAGGTCCAGCCACCTAATGTTTCCTGTCCATGGAAACCCATGGAGAAAACCTTCACATTTGATGCTTCTAAAGTTCTTGCATGGGAAGGTTCTCAAGGAAACTCTGCATCCCGACTTTTACAGATGGCACTTTGCTCTGGCGTCTGACTTCTTTAATCTTGACCACAGGTCATCTATTGTGTCTGCTGTGAAGACCTGATTGTTATGCCGCGTACTCACGAGTGGAATTTCCGTCGGAAAAGTCTTGGATGGTTCTTCCAACGGAATTCCGTCAAGCTTGGCTTGCATACACACGGTCACACAAAATATTTTGCACGTCGGAATTGGTACAGACGATCGGAATTTCCGATCAGAACTTTTTCCGACCAAAAAATTGAGAACATGCTCTCACTCTTTTGCTGGCTGGAATTCCGCCAGCAAAATTCTGATGGAGCATACACGCGGTCGCATTTTCCGACCAAAAGCTCTCATCGGACTTTTGCTGGCGGAATTTCCGCTCGTGTGTACGGGGTATAAGACCTAGTCGGCAGTGGGGAAAAACACTGATATGCAGAATTTAAAGCAGAATTTCACTCTCTCAATCAACATTCAGACTGGGTTCACACTGTCTTTGGATGTGGCTCACAGCAGGTTTCCGGTGTGTCCCTGTTCTCCGTTTCAGGGATGAATCAGGCCCAAATTTTTGCCTAAATTCGGACCTAAAATGGAGCCAAAGACACACAGGACCGCTGTGCAATCTGCTCCACGGCCGCCACAGAGCTCTATTAAATTCGATGCAGGAAAACCCGCATCGCATTCGCATCAGTGTGAACCCAGCCTTACTGTTTTTAATTGTTATGTTGCTAGAATTAGTAAATAGATAGGAAATACAGTATATCATATTTACTTGTTTTAAAGTTTTGGGGATTTTTTTTGGGACATTTCTTCACCCAGATAGCTGCCAGTTTGAAAATGACTCGCTAAGCTATTGCTAGAATTCACAAGCATAGGCGTCCATATGTGGGGGGGGGGGGGGGGCGAGAGCCCCCATAGAGCAAGGTGTCCGCTCACGAAGCCTTCAAAATTTCCACTCGCCTGCTCGTGTTTGGCGAGTGGAAATTAGCGGAGGGCGAGTGTGGAGCAGGGGCGGACTGGGCTGACAGTTTCCTGGCTGATCGCTTCTGGCAGAAGCGGTGCGACCATCAGAGCGGACCGGAGGGGGGGCTCTGTCTGACTGGTTAGATGTATAATTTTAAAAGCAGCGGCAAGCCTGCTGATCTCAAAGCTTTGCTAATCTGACAAGAGCTTGATGTGTTTAAAATTCAGCATCTAACCAGTCAGACTGAGTTCTAAGTACTGTATTTCGCTATATAACCTCAGTTTACTGCAAAACTCCGGTGGGTGTAACAAGATGTCCGCTTTCCCCCTTTCTCAGTGTATCCTTACTATAGAGGAGTGTGGGGTGTAGCAAGATGGAGGTGACGGAACATCACTTCCATTACACATTCTGACGGGTCGCCTAACCTGACGAAACACCTGCATGCCTGAGCTAAGGGAAGATGATTGCAGGACGTACATGCTACATGAATCATTTGTCCTTACTGCAGATGGCCGCAGCCAGAAATGCTAGGAGTCGTTTTTTTAAAGTGTTTTCTCAGCAAATAAAAGCATGGAGACATGGAGGGATGGTGTGTTTTTGGTTTGTGGTGCTCAGACACAGTGTAGTTCCCCTTTAAATGATTCTGATAACACTGTGAGTTTACAAAAGCCATGCACTTCCTATGTCCTAAAGATTTTCTGACCAAGGTGATTGAGATTCAGCCCCATCCTTCTGCAGACAGGAACTGGCCTTCACCCCTGGGCTCTCACTACATAATCCAGGAGGCCTCAAAAGTCCTCATGTAGGGGTTACATTTTTCTCGATTCATTCCCAGAACCAGAAAGACATCTTTCTTTCATTCTTTCTTTGTTGCCATACTTTACACCACACCTAGTACCCAATATTCTATCCTATTCCCAACCACTGCTCATTTCGCTCCCCACTCTCTGGATTCTTGTGATAGTGCCACTTGAGAGAATAGAGGCTCACTGATGTGAATGCTTAGGGACTTTATTGAGACTTTCTCATATGCAGAACATAAAAACATCTTTATCAATAGATCAGATGCACAGATTTAACAGCAAGAACATAACTCCACACTAGTTGATGTATTTTTCTTACTGATTAACAGTCTTTCACCATGGGAGTCTCTGAAGCGCCTGAAGAGGAAGCAATACCCATCCACAAGGCAGGCTGTGTTTGCTTCTCTTTATTCCCACACGATCCTACCTCCTACGTTGCTGCCACCAAATGGCTTATACTCTTTACCATCAAGTGCCCATTCTACTGAATGAAGGACCAGTTTCCAACAGGCACAGGAGCTCTGTTGGCATACTAGGGTGAGAAATAGTGCCATATTTCACAGATTTACATGCCCGCAATCAGTGATGCCGCTCTCTAAAAAAACTATCCATGATTGCGTCTTTTTTCTTCATGTCTTCACAACCTTCCTTGTTGCCATCAACTGACTTAGGACACACTTTTTCAGACCTAAAGATATGGTATGCCATCCAGAACTGTGGGCTGTACCATAAAGAGTTATGCCTCCAACATTCCACTAGAGCTGAGGCTGTTTGTGGATGATCCTCTTCACAGTAGGTCATACATGAATAGGTCTGAACTAGAATAACTATGAAGAGGGTGGCAAAAAGAAGATGTTATGTCATTCTGTTATTGCATAGAAGAAGGGAGGTAAAAGTCTGTTTGCATAGCCAGGTGCTACCCAAATTACCAAGTAGCTCCTTCGGGGGTAGAGCTACAATGTTATCTTAAAAGCGGTTCTGCACCCTTTTTTTTTTTTTGTGGGCTATATGCCAAGGGCATATAGCTCAATTGGGGGACTTACCTGCTTCATCTTCCATCGCGATCGCCGCCGGTTTTCGTCCGATGAGGTTCTTCATCTTCTTCTTTTGTGCTGGGGGCCATCTTGCCTGTGGGCATGTGAAACCCCCACAGGCGCAGTAACGGCACATCTGCCGACATCTCACGAGATTTCGGAAGATGTGTCTGAAATCTCGCGAGATTTCGGAAGATGTGGCCGAAATCTCGTGAGATTTCGGAAGATGTCCGCACTGACTCCTGGGAACAATGACACCAGATCCCAGGAGACAGTGCGGCCTGACGACGATCGACGCAGAGACCCCGCCCACCCCCCGAAGAGACAGAAGACCGGAAGTCATCAATTACAAGGTAAGTAAAAAAAAAAAAAAAAAACACATTTCATTTAGTACTCTTTGCCTGATTTGGAAGGCAAAGAGATTTACTAAATGAAATGGGTGCAGAACCGCTTTAAAATTTTTAAAGATAACTTGCTTTACAGTTATGCCGCGTACACACGATCGAAAATTCCGCCAGCAAAAGTCGGCCGGAACGCCCCTTTAATTCTCAAATTAATTATACCATGTTTTTGCTTTTTTTGTAAAATATTTAATTTAATTCACAAATTGCTGCAGTCAGGATTTTATGCTTATTAGCAAGGCTTCCCAGACTTGTGGCTGGTTCCTTTGCTGATTGATCATACAAAAGTTAATTTTATAAACACAAACCTGTTTCTCTAAAGATAAATTGCAGGTCCAAAATGATGGTGCCAGATAATATTAAAACAATCGATGGGTATTTAATTAAAGAGACCCTTGGTACAACCCCAACCCACTTATAGTCCCCATGCTCCTTTTCAGTGCTAACTTTGTGCAAGCTCCATGTTGGATGGTGATGAAGCTTTCATGCTAACCTCTTCCTCATGTGATATTGTTTGAGCTTAACAATTGAACACTTAGACCTGGACACTACACCATTGGAAGAAGACACATGACTGAACACTTAGGCCTGAACACTGCACCATTGGAAGAAGGCACATGATTGGACACCTAGTCCCAAACACTGCACCGCTGGAGGAAGGCACATGACTTCCTCCAAAGGTGCAGTGTTTGGGCCTAAGCGTCCAATCATGTGCCTTCTTCCAATGGTGTAGTGTTCAGGCCTAAGTGTTCAGTCATGTGTCTTCTTCCAATGGTGTAGTGTCCAGGTCTAAGTGTTCAATTGTTAAGCTCAAACAATATCACATGAGGAAGAGGGTAGCATGAAAGCTTCATCACCATCCAACATGGAGCTTACACAAAGTTATAACTGAAAATTAGCTGGAAAGCATGGGCAAGGTGACTATACCTGGGTTGGAGATGTTCCAAGGGTCTCTTTAATTAAGTATTCCCTGTACACAACACTTAAATTGTTTTATTACTACCTGGTACCATCGTTTTGGACTTGTAAGGTGAATTTAAGTAGGTGGGGAGCAGTGGCAGTTGGTGGTTAATTTTTTGGGGCAGGCAAACTATTCATCAACCCCCCCCCCCCGGTCGGTCGGTCAGTCAGTCAAAACCTGCAACCCCGTCCTTCCCCGTCGCTCGGAAAACCACCCACCACCCCGTCGCTCGTTTGTCACCCCACCAGCCCGACACTTACCCCATCTAGGTCGCGTGCAGCTTCCCCTGAGCCTCCTCGACGGCTTTCCCCTGCATCTTCTCCTCCTCAGCGGCTTCCTCCTCGCCGGCCAATATGGTCACTTCTCTTCTCGGCCAATCGACTCTTAGGACCCACTTCCTGATTTCCCGGGAGGAGAAGTAGGAAGACAATAGCAAATATTAATTTGCTATTGCCGGCTAATACGGTCGCTTCTCTTCTCAGCCAATCGACTCTTGAGACCCACTTCCTGATTTGCTGGGAGGAGAAGTAGGAAGACAATAGCAAATATTAATTTGCTATTGTCACACAACTGGGTGGGTTTGGGCGCAGTGCTCTGCGCCCTGAGCCCACCCTTTTTTGAAGCCAATTGTAATTCATGCGTCCGGCGCCCTGCATGTAGATTAGGGGCCAGGTGCATGGATTAGGGGGTGGCCCCTGCACCCCTAATGCAATGATCACCACTGGTGGGGAGGGGCTTTAAAAAGAAACATGGGACATACATTACTCTGGGGGAACAGGGTGCAACTGAACAAAACAATGATAAAGTACAGCAAAAATACATAAAACTGTGCACATAGTATCAAATGCTAACATTTCAGTACTGGATTGGAAAAAGCACATGTTCTGCACACTCGGAATATATATCTGCAAAAGTACAATAAAAATCATACAGTTTGTTCTGATATTACACTGTGGCAGCATTTACTTGTCACAGGAACATACACTAAATCATTTTAGTGCTAGTTATGGCTTTGCTTTGATATTTCTTACCTGCAAGACACATGGGACATACATTACTCTGGGCTAACAGGGTGCAACTAAAAAAAAAAAAAAAAAAAGTTCCCGGCAGAAACAAGTTACTGTATTTTCCTTCCCACCTGCCGTACAGGCAGTGTTCTAGGAAATATGTCCCCTTTTCAGAGCAGGATTTTGGTTTCAGGCTGCTGCTGCTGAACATATGATATAAACTTTATAACATAAACTTTATTTTTAAGGGGTGTCTATTTTTATACATCCTTTACATATGCAAATCTCAAAAAAAAAAAAGTTTGTCTCTCTTCTCTGCCAAGTTGGCTGACTTTTAGGTTCCATTCACACTGTTATCTTGTGGTAACAGGTGGCAAAGCTGGTTGTGTGTAATGTTGTGGTTAGGGATAAGATTCAGATTCTGGCTGAATATTGATCAAATATAGTCTAGGCCAGGTTGTCATTGACCAAATATTGTCATATCAATATTTGCTCAATGATGTCACCCAGCATCGTACACTAAGGTGACCAGACATCCCCGTTTTCCGGGGACAGTCCCCGGACTGAAGACACTGTCCCCGGACCACCTTTGTCCCCAGTTTTGTCCCCAGATTCAGGGGCGGTGGTGGGGGGATTTACAAGCACTGATCTCCCTGTGTGGCTTTCAATGAGGCAGCTGACAGCCGCTTCTCCTCCTCTCCCTCTCGTGGCTGTCAACTGCTTCAGTGAAAGCCACACAAGGAGATCGGAGCTTCTACCTGCCCCCACCACCGCGCCAATCATCCCGACTGCCCATCAAAAATGTCCCTAATCTCTGGGTCCCGTGCCCTCCTCTGGTTCTCCTCTGTGCTCTTCCAGCTCCCTCTCTGTGCTCCTTTGGCTCCCCCTCTGTGCTCCTCCGGTCCCCCTCTGTGCTCCTCCAACTCTCCCTCTGTGTTCCACCGGTCCCCCCTCCTCCTGGATCTGTCAGGATGAGAGCGGAGGAAGGAGCCAGTAAATATGTAATTTACCGGCTGCTTCCTTTTCTGAATGAACAGAGGCAGTGATCACTGACTGTCCATTCATAACTGAGCATTGTAACCTGTGTTTATGATGCTTCAGCTTATGAATGGAGAGGAGCCTCTGCCCATTCATCTTCAGTGCAGCTGAGGCTGCTGAGAAAGGGACTGGGCATTCTGTGTGCTCAGTCCCTTTCTCTGTCTCAAAGGGGAGATGTCAGGGGTCTGTTTAGACCCCTGATATCTCACCAAAGCCCCCCCAACAGAGCTGATAAAAAAAAAAAGGAATTGTAATAAATAAATATTTAAAAATGTAATTGTAAAAAAAAAAGAAAAAAAAAAGCTGATACCATCCACTCCCCCCCCCCCAAAGGAATGTAAACAAAATAAATATATATATATATATATATATATATATATATATATATATATATATATATAAATTGTAAAGATAAAATTGTAAAATAAATTAGTAAAAAATAAATATAAACAAACTACTGACACTGTCCACTTCTTAACTGACACCAACCACTGCCCTATTGATACTATCCACTGCCAACCTCCTCGCCCCAAAAAAGAATTGTGAAAAAAATTTAAAATTTAAAAGAAGAAATTAAATTGTAATAAATTAAAAATAATTAAGTATATTTGTAAAAAATGTATAAATAAAAAACTGACACTGTCCACTGCTCTACTGACACTGTCCAGCTATAACCATCCACAGCCCCAAATTTTTTTTGAAAAAAAATTTAATAATAAAAATAAAACAATTCCAGAAACCATTCACTGCCCTCACAAAATGTTTGTAAAAAAAATAATACAAAAATAAAATTGTACAAAATAATAAAAAATGAAATAATAAACAAAAAAAATTACACTGTTCTACTGTACTGACACTATCCACTGCCCTACTGACACCATCCTGCACATACTTCCCACCATTATATACTCCACACTCTTCTCCTGCACGTACTACCCACTGCCATATGCTCTGCACTCCTCTCCCTTGTCAGTTAGTCAGTTTAAGCCAGCCATAGATGATTAAAATCTTGCCTGGTTTTTGCAGGGATCGGCTAAGATTCAAACCATCTCAGGGGGCAGCCCTGAACTCTGCACATAGCGCACCCCTGAACTCTGCACTCTGTACATAGCGCACCCTGGAACTCTGCACTCTGTACTTCTTTGGTAGGAATAAAATACTAAATATGCATTGAAAAGTTTTTCTCTATCTTAGCTTCTTAACATTTGGTAGCCATAGCCCCAAAAATAATAAGTAGTATCTTTTATTTATCTCATGGACAAAATGTGAGAAATAACGTATATACAGTATCATACAAATACAATCATTCCATAAACACATACCACATATACTGCATATATAAATGAATGGGATGCCCTAATGCAACATGCCTTAGCCCACAGTAATGCAGGGGTGATAGAGCTTTGCATAGTGTGAAGGGGCCCTAATGTAATATAAATACCCAATGGCCTATAGTCAGTGACTATGGTCAGTTCAACTTTTTCATAATACGTTTAATTTAAATTGTCAAAATATTTAACAGGTGTACATTAAAGTATAGCAATACTTTTATAAAAATTAGCTTAATTGCCCTCTCCTACCCTCCCCTCCTTGTACATAGATCTAATTACAGATCTCAGAGCAATGGGGGACTTAAAGAGGAAGTAAACCCTCTTAAAAAAACGGTAAAAAAAAAAAAAAAAACCTGCAAGACAAAGGCATAATTAGCTAGTATGCATAGCATACTAGCTAATTATGTATCACTTACCTGAGATCGAAGCCCCGGCATCGGTCCTCTTCTCCCCCTCCGACCTCCGACATGTTCTCCCGGAGTGACTTCCGGGTATCGCGGCTCCGGCGCTGTGATTTGCCGGCGCTATGTGCCGATGCTTCAGTTGTCGCAAGTGCCGCGTGACGTCGGCACATGCAAATACAGGTATATCTCCTAAACCGTGCAGGTTTAGGAGATATCCTTGTTAGCTACAGGTAAGCCTTAATATAGGCTTACCTGTAAGCTAAAGTTGTAAATGAGGGTTTACTTCCTCTTTAAAGGAGATATTTGGGGTTTTCAAAAAAAAGCATACATATTCACCTCTGTGCTGCAGCATCAGTGTGATGCTGCAGCTGCCCTTCCTCAGATCTAAGACCGAAAACTGAGTGATCACGTGACTGCTGCTTAGTTCTCAGCCTGCTTAGTCAGTCATCACTCTCTGCTCCTGCAACGCTCACTGGAGCGAGGGCATTTCTGTGGAGAAAGTGAACTCTCTGGGACAAGATGCAAAGGTATTTTCATAAAGAAAGTAACTTCACTGGGACAGGATGTGGGAGTATTTTTATGGAGAAAGTGACCTTCACCGGGACAAAAAGTGAGGGCACTGTCATGGAGAAAATGGACTTCACTGGGGCAGGGAGTGAGAGTATTTCTTTGAAGAACATGAATGTTACTGGGATAGAATATGGGGACATTTCCATGGAGAAAATGATCTTCACTGGGACAAAAAGTGGGGGTATTTCCATGCAGAAACAATAAAATTCACAGGGAAAGGAAGTAAGGGTATTTTTGTGGAGAAAGTGGAATAAACTGGATCAGAAATTTGGGGTATTTCACTGGGACAGGAAGTGAGGGTATTTCCGTGGAGAAAGTGAACTTCACTGGGACAGGAAGTGACAGTATTTCTGTGGAGAAAGTGAACTTTACTGGTACAGGAAGTGACAGTATTTTTGTGGAGAAAGGGAATTTCATTGAGACAGTGTGACAGGGATTAAGGGTATTACCATGGAGACAGTGGCAGGGCCAGCATACCATAAGGCGGCTTAAGCAGCCGCCTTAGCATGCCAGAATGGAGCTAGTGGGGGGGGCGGGGGGTTGATAGAATCTGAATCCACTGCCACTTGCCGACTGTCGGCTTGCCTGTGGAAGTGATACAAGCGGCTGTGAGACCGCCTATCACTTTGACCACTGCTACGATGTGCCACCCCCACCATGTTCACGAGCTTCACAGTCCCACCTGGGGGCCTGATGTTGTGGTGGGTGTCGCAGAGAAGGGCGGCAGAAGCTCAGCGGACCTCTGTCTGCTCAGCCTCCCTCCTGTACACAGATCAGAAAGTGACATGTATGACATCACTTCCTGGACTGGAGCTGTCATTATCCGGCAACAGTGTTGAGGGAAACAGCTGATGGAACATGGTTTGTGTTCCATTAGCTGCAGTGGATCAGAAAGGAGACATCCAGGTGGCAAAATGCACCTCCACCAAGTAGACAAAAATCCTTCTTCTGGCCCTGTTTACAGGGACAGGAAGTGAGGGTATTTCAGCAGAGAAAGTACATTTCACTGGGATAGGGAGTGATTGTATTTCCATGGAGAAAGTGGACATCACTGGGGCAGGATGGGAGGTTATCTCAGTGGAGAAAGTGACTAGCACATGATATATCTGTGAAATAGTTGAACATGGCTTATTCCACCCAAAACTGATATTTCAAATTCAGGTAGGCATCAGCTGGTTTAATCACTTTCTCTTTTCTTGTATCTCTTCCAGACTCCATTTGTGAAGATTCCCTGGTATCATCTGGAGCTCTGTCCATTCCCACCAAACCAAAATAAAGGTGTCAATCTACCTTACAAAATATCCACCCAGGCAAAGAGTGGCACTGAAATAGGTGTAGCGCCGACACTTTTCTAAAGTGTGTGCTATTCTCTAAATTTAGTTTTTCCAGAACTGTAACGGAATTCTGGGGGTTAGTTGTTCTAGGTTTTTTACTTTGGCATCAGTTTGGCTGGGCTGTACTGAAGTTCTGCCTGGTCATAGGTGAAGTGAGCACTTGTGACAGGCGGACCCAGGAGTGTCTGCTGCCTCTGTAAGCCTAGTCACCTTGACCAGCCCCAGGGGCCCTCATGGTCTGGGGTGGGGATTCGTCCGTTCCCGAGTCTCGGAACTGGCTAGTTCGAGGCCCAGTGACTGAAGGAGGATTCTGAAGTGTCCCGGTGTCCTCTCAGGATTGGAGAGGCGCAGCAACTCGTACAAGCGACCAGGGGGAGGACTCTTCAGAGGAGGGCCAAGAAGCTGGCTGCTCGGTAAGAGCCTGGGAGCTGAGATTGTATGGACACTAGTGAATCTGCATTTCCTATGGTATCACCGAAATGGCTGGAAGATTCAGTTACCATAGGAGAAGTTCCTAAACCTATCCTTCGTTACAACATAGTCTGTGGCAGAGACTGTCACATTGTTCACTTGAAGTTTCACAACCAAGTCTGTGGCAGAGACTGTGCTAATCTTTGAATCTTGAATTGGCTGCTAGATCTACAAACAAGGGTTTATCCAACAGTGAAGTGTCCAGTTGCGAGTGGCTACTCCCTGGGCTATCTGAGGAGACATTTATTTGATGTCAGCAGTTCTGAAGTGCCTGAGCTTTATCACCCGTGCCCTCTATTCCCAACTGAGAGACTGTGTTATATTTGAACATTTCTTTTTGCAAATTAAAATCCTCAAAAGGACTTTTGAGTGTCAGTCTCCGCAAATACTGGGTACTAACCCTGGGAACCCCTAGACAACGAACGACGAGCTACAAGGAGGAGGTAATCGGCAAGCCCAGAAAATACATAGCCACCCCGCAGGGGTTATGGCGCTACATAAGGAAAATTGGGCAGAACTGGTGGGGGTATCTCACCAATGTAGTCCACAAGAGATATCAGAATTCTGCTTTGTGTTTCAACTTTCCAGCCACCACCCGAAAAAAATAAAATAAAAAATTTGCAGATACCAGTTTGAAGTCGGCTTGTAAACAAGATGCTGACATGACTCATTACTAAGTAAAAAAAAAAAGGATTTCAGATAACTGATCTTCACGAAGACACGCACACAGCCATCACCACAGTAGTTGCCCATCCATCAAAGCAATTAACGGCCTCCTAAATGGAAAGCGTCCAAGGAGGAGGAGGAAAGTGAACAGGTAAAACCTAAACGATCCGGCCGCTTTAAGTCATATTCATTTATAAATCAGTCCGTTTGATCAATAACAGTAATTTTGCTTAAATTATATAAGCCTCTCTGAACATATTGAGAGAGGGAAGAAAAGGGTCGCCATGGAAACAGAATCGACGTTTGTGCTGTAGAGCAGCCGTCCCTCCCACCTAGCAGTCACTCCCCCCCTCCCTGTTTTATCTACATCAGCATGCATGGTGAATCCAGGACATGGTATAGATCTCAGAGTTGTCAGGTGAGCAGAAAGGATTGTGTAGGTTCCACCGTCTCAAAAAAAAAAGATTGACAGTTCAGACGCCGTCTCCGTACAGATTACAAAACATTTTCTACCAGACCCCCACCCCCAGCTTCCTGTTCCTATCAATTATCAGCACTCAGCGTTTGTTAATTTTAATTTGAAATAAGCCGCCAGGAGGAGATCATGGCTCCTTCGTGAACTCATTATCATCTGAGATGTTTATGACTTGGGAAAATTGTTGTGTTGTACCGTTACAGGTAGGCATTAGGTCTTTGAGGCTGTCAGCGTAGTGCAGTAGCATAGAACGGAGATGACTGTGGAATCGAGTCTCTTTCTTTTTTTTTAGTTTGTGTGAAGGGATTAAAGAAATTATAGAGAAGACAGTAAAGTATTTATAATTGAATTCACCCCTCTGCCACCTCTCAGCAGTTTACCGTAGGCTTCTATAGATCCCAGAATTCCAGTAATCACAAAGGGTTCTTTCACACAGGTGGCTGGGGATGGTAAAAACAGGTTGCATAGCCATGGTTTTACACCCTTCCAAATTCTAATGCCGCGTACACACGGTCGGAATTTCCGATGGAAACAGTCCGATAGGAGTTTTTCATCGAATTTTCCGACCGTGTGTATGCCCATCTGTCTTTTTCTGTCGGAATTTCCGACGGACTTTGGATTGAGAACCTGTTCTTAATTTTTCCGACGGAAAACCTTTCTATCGGATTTTCCGATCGTGTGTATGCGATTCCGACACACAAAATTCCGATGCATGCTCGGAAACAATTTGACGCATGCTCAGAAGCATTAAACTTCCCTTTTATAGTGCAGTCGAACGTGTTGTATGCCGTGGTGTTATTGACCGTCGGAATTTGGTGTGACATTGACCGTCGGAATTTGGTGTGACAGTGTGTAGGCAAGACAGTTTGAGTGAATTTCCGTCGGAAACCATCAGAACTTTTTCCGATGAGAATTCTAACCGTGTGTACGCGGCATAACACATGCCATGGCCACAATGCTTTGCGGCCACAGCATTTTTAACTTGGTATTGCCTGTCCAGCTAGCCCATTAAGTTTAATGGGGTTGTGTTGAAACTGCATGCAATGCGGTAGTGGGGCATTATAGGATTAAATCAAGCACTGAGGAGGCTACTCCTCCTCCTCACTGCTTGTCAAATGCCCTTTGAAAGGTGATAAGTACATTTCCCTATACGCGTTTGTTTTGTCTACAGTTCAAAGTCAATCCCCAACCATACAGCTAAGCCGGGATTTACACTTTCATATTCTTTTGGAAAGGATAAGAAAGGCCCAGAACTATGAGGAACAAATGAAGTGTAGGGCTGGCATGACAGGGTGGAAGTGGAACCAGGAAGAATAGAGTTAACGTGTTAAAAAGGAAAGGTGTGAGGTTTACTTACTTGATGGGTTGAGGAGATGGGGTGATGGGGGGGGGGGGGGGGCAAAGGAGAGTAGACTGTAGGAAGGGTTGGGACAATAACAGTCGGAATTGGTAAGCCATTGGATGAACGTACCGCCCCACCTGGTATAGGGTATGTAGGCAGGTATATACAGTTGTGCTCATAAGTTTACATACCCTGGCAGAATTTATGATTTCTTGGCCAATTTTCAGAGGATATGAATGACAACACAAATACATTTCTTTCACTCATGGTTGGTGTTTGGCTGAAGCCATTTATTATTAATCAACCGTGTTTACTCTTTTTAAATTATAATGGCGACAGAAACAACCCAAATGACCCTGATCAAAAGTTTACATACCCCAGTTCTTACTACTGTGTATTGCCCCCTTTAACATCAATGACAGCTTGAAGTCTTTTGTGATATTTGTGGATGAGGCTCTTTATCTTCTCAGATGGTAAAGCTGCCCATTCCTCTTAGCAAAAAGCCACCAGTTCCTGTAAATTCTTGGGCTGTCTTCCATGAACTGCACGTTTGAGATCTCCCCAGAGTGGCTCAATGATATTGAGGTCAGGAGACTGAGATGGCCACTCCAGAACCTTCACTTTATTCTGCTGTAGACAATGAAAGCTTGACTTGGCCAATGACAGGTTGACTTGGCCTTGTCATGTTGGACTGTGCAAGTACGTCCCATGCGCAGCTTCCTGGCTGATGAATACAAATGTTCCTCCAGTATTTTTTGATAACATACTGCATTCATCTTGCCAACAATTTTGACCAAATTTCCTGTGCCTTTGTAGCTCACACATCCCCAAAACATCAGCAATCCACCTCTGTACCTTTCATCATAGGCCTTGTTGACTCCTCTCCAAATGTAGTGTTTATGGTTGTGGCCAAAAAGCTAACTTTTGGTCTTATCACTCCAAATGACTTTGTGCCAGAAGGTTTGAGGCTTGTCTCTGTGCTGTTTGGCGTATTGCAAGCAGGATAATTTGTGGAATTTGCATAGTAATGTCTTTCTTCTGGCGACTCGACTATGCATCCCATCTTTCTTCAAGTGCCTCCTTGTTGTGCATCTTGAAACAGCCAAACCACATGTTTTCAGAGTCCTGTATTTCACCTGAAGTTATTTGTGGGTTTTTCTTTGCATCCCAAACTATTTTCCTGGTAGTTGTGGCTGAAATTTTAGTTGGTCTACCTGACCCTGGTTTGGTTTCAACAGAATCCCTCATTTTTCACTTCTTGATTAGAGTTTGAACACTGCTGATTGGCATTCTAAATTCCTTGGATATCTTTTTATATCCCTTTCCTGTTTTATACAGTTCAACTACCTTTTCCCGCGGATCCTTTGACAATTCTTTTGCTTTCCCCATGACTCAGAATCCAGAAACATCAGTGCAGCACTGGATGAAAGATGCAAGGGTCTGTCAGGAGTCCAGAAACGCATTGACTTTTTATACACACACACTAATTACAAGAAAACAGATCACAGGTGAGGATCGTTACCTTTAATAGCCATTCAAACCCCTTTATGTCAACTTGTGTGCATGTTATCAGGCCACAATCACCAGGGTATGTAAACTTTTGATTAGGGTCATTTGGGTAGTTTCTGTTGCCATTATGATTTAAAGAGTAAACACAGTTGGTTGATAAAAAATGGCTTCAGCCATACACTAACCATGAGTGAAAGAAATGTTTGTGTTATCATTCATATTCTCTGAAAAATGGCCAAGAAATCATAAATTCTATTGTATGTAAACTTATGAGCATAACTGTAGGTATTATGATGGAGGTGTGGACCCCTTGAATGGAGTTTAAAAAACTGTTGGTGGGATACAAGTGGGGAACCATCAGTTGGTATGGTGTCCTCTTGTTGGGTGTGGTCCATTAATAGGAACCAGGCAGTGGTAGACCTGTAAGGTCTGTGGGCAAGTGTTAATGTCCCTAAGGCAGTGTTTTTCATTTTTTCTTGCATGTTTTCAATGCTTTTTTTTTGTCCAGTGGTTCCCTACCTCTTTCCTCAAGTGTCCTCCATCAGGTAATGTTTTCAGGAATTCCCTCACTTTGCACAGGTGCTTTTTCAATGGTTTGGTATTTAACAGCTATTATATCTAAGACAATACATTGCCTGTTTGAGGACAGAGGTTGAGAACCAATAATGGAAAGCTAGTTACTGGGTGGAGGGGATAGTTGTTGGTCACAAAATTGTGCTAAACAGTTATACCTTTTTCAGGTGTTTCCACTTAAGTCTATTGGGTCCAAACCACATGAGCATGCCCCAAAGACACTTCTGTACTTTTTCTGAGCGATGAGCATTGAACAGGCACCGTAGAATTCAACAAAATGGTGACAATCTGCACACAGACACTGAGTCCTTGTTAAGTAAATATGAATGGGTAAAAGATGGCTTCAGCTCCTGTTCTCCACCTGTAGAGAACTCTTTCTCCTCCGATTAAGCTCAGAAAAGGGCAATATATGCTTGGGGAGTTCTCTACAGGTGGAGGACAGGAGCTGAAGCCATCCTTTGCCCATCTCATTCACAGTTATGTGTGAAGACAGTCACCATTTTGTTGAAGTCTACTAGAACCTAACAAGCTGGTCTTGTCCGTCTTGCACCAGCCTATTTACATGCTAATATGACTGACACAGGTATGGGGGGCATTCAAGGAGTACTATTTTCATTGTTTTGGGCTACATACTGTATATAAGCACAGAAGAATAACATGGAAATCTGGCGACGAACATTAAAGTGTTTCCGAAAAGCTAGGTGTGAATGGGGGCTCACTACTTTTTCTTTTAATTCTTTATTTTTAAATGATACATCGATAGTTACATTTGACAAAATTGAGTTCAACTTAGTAAAATAGCCACTTGATATACAGTAGTACAAACAGATCGTGAAAAGCGTGATAAAGTAGGAGCGTGTGTAAAAGAACACTTTATAAAGAATAACTGAAAGTGATGGGGTATGTTGAAGGTGTGTGTGATATGGATAAGAAGAATGGAGCGGAGGTGGGGGTAATGAACAAGATGAGATATTGTGGATGGGGGAATTAATAATTATTATCAATAAATATATTGATACTTCAAAGAAAAATCTAGACTCTCTAGAAACTCTTTCATTTACCAATTCATGGAGGTTCCAGCATCTCCATTTTGCTGGGCCCTCAGGCCATGATTCATTTCAGGCATTGTCATCCTCATGTGCTCAAATATTACAGCTGTCCAGCATAGCTGATATGAATGGCCTCTAGTAACAAAGAAATTTAGAAATTCTATAATTAGCAGAGTCCATTAATTGAAGGCATACATCATTAAGCAAAGCATTTTCAGGTAGATCAGCTTAAAAATGTGTCCCGTTAGTTGGTGAGATTAGAGATGGACAACCTTGTGATGCACAATTAACCTGGATGCTCTTTATAAATGAACACTTGAAAACACCAAAAGATTTCTTTGGAAAAAAAATACAGACCTGATCTTCTAAAAGCACCAGATGGGAAACAAAGTTTTTGCCTTTATGTTACCAACTGTAATAAATGTACTGCAGTTTGAACAGAATTATATACAGTAATGGAGACATTCAATTGGTGCTTTTAGATATTGGCGTACAGTGCAAAGACAAATGGAATTGTACAGGAGCCACCAAATTTATTTATATATATATATATATATATATATATATATATATATATTTATATATAGTTACATAGTTAGTTAGGTTGAAAAAAGACACAAGTCCATACAGTTCAACCACAAATAAATAAAAAAAAATAATATGATACAATCCCATATACCCCATTATATACCCACAGTTGATCCAGAGGAAGGCAAAAAAACAATATATATATATTGGCAAAAGTATTGGGGCGCCTTTACACGCACATGAACTTTAATGACATCCCAATCTTAGTCCGTAGGGTTCAATATTGAGTTGGCCCACCCTTTCCAGCTCTAACAGCTTCAGCTCTTCTGGGAAGGCTGTCCGCAAGGTTTAGGAGTGTGTCTATGGGAATGTTTGACCATTCTTCCAGAAGTGCATTTGTGAGGTCAGACACTGATGTTGGATTAGAAGGCCTGGCTCGCAGTCTCTACTCAAATTCATCCAAAAGGTGTTCTGTCAGATTGAGGTCAGGACTCATCCATGTCTTTTAAAGACCTTGCTTTGTGCACTGGTCCAAATCATTTGGTGGAGGGGGGATTATGGTGTGGGGTTGTCTTTCATGGGTTGGGCTTGGCCCCTTAGTTCCAGTGAAGGGAACTCTTAAGGCATCAGCATAACAAAATTTTGGACAATTTCATGCTCCAAACTTTGTGGGAACAGTTTGGGGATGGTCCCTTCTTGTTTCAACATGATTGCGCACCAGTGCACAAAGCAAGGTCCATAAAGACATGGATGAGCAAGTTTGTGGTGGAAGATCTGCATGTCCCTCCTAAATGCACAAGTGACCGTGTTGGTGTATATGACATCAAGAGAGTTTACTAGAATTTGTTCATGTTTTTCATCTACCAGGTCATGAACGTGGCTCAAGTAAAAGGTACACCATGTGTATAGCAGTGATCACCTCTGAATCAACCGCTGGATCAATCTTCATGCAGAGGCCCTCTGCAATACCATTGCAATTTAGAGGGAAGGGCAGTGGCAAAAGACCCAGGTCCACCCCCCTGCATTCAACTTGTCCATCGAAAGACTGGGCCAACTAAGCGACCAAGCTGTGTTTCTTAACTGCAGTATAGGAAAGTGACATCACCATGCTAAAAATGCTGCACGCTAGGAGAGTTTGGATAACAAGATTAGCTGAATAAAATTCCATTTGTTCGACAGGTAAAACAGAGGTTAATGTATTTACATGTATTTCAGTTACATGAGAAGAAACGGCTTTTGCCTTTTTTGCCATTAGTGGAAAAGGAATCTATAGCCACAAAATCTAACCTTTTCAAGCATATAAGTATTTTGTATTCACAGCAGACACAGCCTACATGCCTAGTGGCTATCATTTTCACTCTCAAATTTACCCTGTTTAGCTGGTGTCCCATTGACATAAATTCAATTTCTTGCTGGTGTCCTTATTACCTAAATATTCCTAAATCAGACCTTGAGAAAACTTAGGGCAAGTATTCCCTGGTTCCAAGCTTCTGTGAGATCCCAAAGGCAAAAGGTACTGTAGCCATCAAAGGATTTTGTTACGATAGACTGAATGATAAACATATTGAAGAGCCAGCTGAATTGGATGGAATGTCCATTTTTTTTAACAAATTCTCCCTCTTATCTGTATAGTAAACTTTTTTCTGAACAGCTGCTGAGGTTGCAGGATAAACGACATGGTGCATTAGTTGTGGCTGTTAACAATCCATATAAGCAAACTAATTGACTTATCTTCAAAGAATGAACAGGAAGTACACCATATCACCAAATATTTGTGGACACCATACTGGACATCCCATTATAGTTAAAGTTAAAATGAGCTTCTTTAACTCTCTGGCGCCCTTTAAGCCTTTCACTAGAGTTGGGCAACAGTTTGAGCCAAGCAAAAGTTCAGAACATCACCTGTTCGCCCATTCGAGGATCACCCGAATTTGTGGGGCCTGGTATGGATTGGGCAGGGACCTCTATGTCGTTTTTTTATCATTTTTCTATTGGCGGCAATGGTATTGTATTGTCTGCAATTTAAATGTCATTTTTCTTTTCTTTATAAATGTCATTTTTGCTGCAGCTATACATGGTACAAATGTGCCACTTTACAAACAGACTAAGGGGAAGCCCCAGGCACTATATTTAAAGGAAGTTTTATTGTTTCACTTTAAGCATCGTTAAAATCACAGCTCCTGTAAAAACTTCTTATAATCTTTAAAATCTTATTTTAAAAAAAAATATTTGCATTAATACATATCCCCCAGGGCAGTTGCCATGCCCTTTTTAAGGCCAAAAACTTGCACATGAGCAGTGGTGTCACTATGGGGGTGCTCCACCCACCAGAGGGGTTACACCCAAGGCCAGCCGCCAGATTGCCTTCACCGCTCACTAACTTAGCAGAGTGTA
Source organism: Lithobates sylvaticus (assembly GCA_028564925.1). Lineage (NCBI taxonomy): Eukaryota > Metazoa > Chordata > Amphibia > Anura > Ranidae > Lithobates > Lithobates sylvaticus. The sequence continues at coordinate 250,736,581 of CM053032.1, forward strand.
ACAGGGAGCAGGAGGCAAAACAGGAGGCTAGGTGATCCTATCAACAAATCACCTGCTCGTTAACTTGGAAAGTTAAATCCGTCAGCTCCCGCTGTCTATTCAGCATTGCAGTTTCTCTCTCCCCTTTTGCCTCCTTCTCCCTGCTCTGCTCTGCCGTGTCTCCCACTCTGCACACCCAAATAAGGTAGGAAGGGGTAGAGCTGCGTGGGGTAGGGGCTGTGTAAAGTAAAGGGGTCCAGAGGTGGGGGAGCAGTGTAATGTAAAGGGGTTCAGAGGTGTGGGGGGGCTGTGCAATGGAAAGGGGTACAGAGGTGTGGGAGGGGCTGTGTAATGTAAAAGGGTCCAGAGTTGTGGTGGGGGGCATCTGTGTAATGTAAAGTGGTCCAGAGGTGTGGGGAGGGGTGTAATCTAAAAGGGGGAAGAGGTTTGGGGGTGCTGGGTAATGTAAAGGGGTCCAGAGGTGCAGGCTGTGTAATGTAAATGGGGTCCAGAGGTATGGGGGCTGTGTAATGTAAAGGGGTCCAGAAGTGCAGAGCTTTGTAATGTAAAGGGGTCGAGAGGTGTGAGGGCTGTGTAATGTAAAGGGGTCCAGAAGTGCAGAGCTGTGTAATGTAAAGGGGTTGAGAGGGGTGAGGGCTGTGTAATGTAAAGGGGTCCAGAGGTACAGGGGCTGCGTAATGCAGAGGGAACCAGAGGTCCAGGGGCTGTGGTCTGTGTAATGTAAAGGGGTTATTCCTACATTTTAGCCGCAGTTATAGCTGCAGTCCTATAGATTCCTTTTAGGTTGCACGTTTTTTTTCTGCATTTTCTGAAAGCGCACCAAAAGTCCTGCATGCTGCATCTTTGGCGCACTTTAGAAAATACATTAAAGTAGAAGTTCAGCCAAAAACGAACTAACTCTAAATCTAATGACAGCCACATTTTTGAAAACGAATCTATCTAACCCTGTAAAGCAAAAATTGCTATACTTATATCTCTTCTGCAGCTGCTCCACTCCGGTCCCACGCTGAGCTGTCAGTGGCGGCTTCTCTGTGTTGGAGTGTGCAGGAGAGACAGCCAACTATAGAAGCTCCATAGTAACTCTATGGGTGACGTTACTTTCCAGGAATTTTCCAGCTGTTGTCAGCTGTCTCCTGCTCACAGCATCATCGCACCGCTGGACTGGAGACTGGAATGGATCAGCTTGAAAAAAAGGTATGTATAGCGATTTTTTCTTTACAGGGCTATATAGGTTAGTCTTATGCCCCGTACACATGGTCAGAAATTCCAACCACAAAATCCGTCAGATTTTTTCCGACGGATTTTGTCCAGCACTGGTGTTGCATACACACGGTCGGACAAAGTTGTCGGAAAATCCGATCATTCTGAACGTGGTGACGTTTGTTGCGTACGACGGGACTACGTAGAGGCTAGTAGCCAATAGCTTTGGTCTTGTAATGTGATCTGAGCACGCGTGGCACTTTGTCCGTCGGAATTCGCTACACACGATCGGAAAAAGTCCGATAGGACTTTGTTGTCGGAAAATTTGAGAGCATGATCTCAAACTTTTTCCGTCGGAAATTCCGACGGAAAAAGTCAGATGGAGCCCACACACATGGTCCTATAGGACATTTTCCGTCGGAAAATCCGACCGTGTTTACGGGGCATAAGAATGTGGCTGCCAGTAGATTTAGAAAACCTTTCATCCAATTTTGAAATTAATGCATTTGTAAATCTCAAAAGCTAGTATAAAGGAATATTAGTGGTAAAAAAGAACTTGTAGTTTTAACAAATCTTTTTTTTTTGTGTAATGCTCCTTTTAGGGGGTGTGTCCTATACCTACATACTTTTACTAATAGGTGTCCCTCGTTCCCATTTCAAAAAGTTGGGATGTATGACTGTAATGATTAGAGAGCCCCTTTACAGGGAAGTCCCCTTTATACCACAGTGCCCATTTACATTACAGTGAGCCTACCAATCACAGCACCCATCACAGTGCCCCTTGCAGTCATGCCCCCTGCCTCCCCTGCACAGTCCTACCCTCGGCAGGGCAGAGGCAGGATTCAGCCCGTGTGTCCTCTCCAGGGCCCGTCGACCGATGTTATCCTATCAGCAGGGCAGGGGGCAGGAGGAGCTGCAGATCTGGATCTGTTAACCCGCTTGTTAATATGAAAATACTTCGACTCTCCACTGCATTCAGATCTGTAAAAAGGAAAAAAGTCAGTATTTTCCATGCATACTCCTGAATAATCATACACATGTATACATACATAAACCACACCCACCTTAAAAAAAAAAAACTCACCAAGATTATCAATTAGAATATTAATTGAAGTTTGTCATGCAAAAGAGGCTCATGGGAGGTGGAGGAATTGGAAACACGTATACTCACATGGATGTCTACACATCTATACAGAGTAAATGCATGCACTCTATGGGATCATACGCTCACAGGGGCATACTAAAGTTTATGCCCATGGAGGGTGGTTACCTGCACAAGACTGAACCCCATCCACTCAAGACTGACCCCCCCACCTCCATCTACCCCAGACTGACTCCCCTCACCACAAACTACTAACATCCCCACCCATCCGCCCAGACTGACAGACCCACTCTCACTGAGTCACTAACACCCCCTACACCTTCTGACCCCACAAGACTGGCCCAGACTTATTAGTTCAGCTTCCGTCCATAAAATCACTTCCCCTGCAACCAATCCCTGTTTGTAAGACCTGGAGGAGCCTGCAGTAATCAGACACAGGGAGCGGAGCTTATGACTGCTCCAATCATACACACGGGGCAGGGGTTGTGGCTCTCCAGACATCTGCGGCTCCTCAGTGTTCTGTCGGCGGAGGATTAGTGGCCAGGTTGAAGAAACTGAAGAAAATTCCACAAAGCCAGCCACGTGATTGGATGAACACGTGTGTCCCCTCCTCTCTGTACATCTGGACACTGACATCCCTGCCTGTATCCTCCATCCTCCTTCTCTGTTATCATCAACCAATGATGACATTGTTGGTGGTGATGTGTAGAAATGCAGCCCCAAACTTGCATGGAACCTCCACCATGCTTCACTGTTGCCTGCAGACACTCATTATTGTACCACTCTCCAGTCCTTCACCAACAAACTGCCACCTGCTACAGCCAAACATTTCCCATTTTGACTCATCAGTCCAGAGCACCTGCTGCCATTTTTCTGTACCCCAGTTCCTATGTTTTCATACATAGTTGAGTCGCATAGCCTTGTTTACACATCGGAGGTATGGCTTTTTGGTCACAATTCTTCCATGAAGACCATCCGCCAGACCTTCTGGCCAGACTGCTCTGGATAGTAGATGGGTATACCTGGGTTTCTGCCAGTTCTGTGCTGATGGCACTGCTGGACATCTTTCGATGTCGAGGGGAAGTAAGCATAATGTGTCTTTCATCTGCTGCATTAACTTTCCTTGGCTGACCACTTCATCTTGGGTCATCGGCATTGCCTGTTTCTTTGTGTTTCTGTAAAAAGAACTTGAACAGCACATCTTGAAACCTCAGTCTGCTTTCAAATCTTTGCCTGGGTGAGACCTTGCTGATGCAGTATAACTACCGTATATACTCGAGTATAAGCTGACCCGAATATAAGCCGAGGCACCTAATTTTACCACAAAAAAAAAACTGGGAAAATGTATTGACTCGAGTATAAGCCTAGGGTGAGAAATGCGCAGCTACTGTAAGTGGAAAAAGAGGGTCAACAATGCCCATTTGCAGCCTCACTGTGTCCATTAAAATGCCTCACTGTGCCCATTTGCAGCCATAGGTCCCCCAAACTTCAAACTTGGTAGTTAAGGGTTCCTAGATGCCCCCTATCTGCAGCCAAAATTTGGGGTCTCTGAACCCAAAGGGTCCTGAAATGACTTTGCTGCAGATGGACACAGTTGACCGACTTTGGGGCCCCGTATCTTGGGGCCACTTGGTGCTAGGAACCCCAAAGTCGGGTCGGAAAGTGTCATTCTCTGCTGCAGAAAAGTGCTTGACTTGAGTATAAGCCGAGGGGGGCATTTTCAGCACAAAAAAATGTGCTGAAAAATACGGCTTATTCTCGAGTAACCTTGTGTCTTGTTGATGTGCTCAGTCTTGTCATGGTGTATGACATGACACTGTCTTCCACAACCTCAACCTAGTAGCAGAGTTTGGCTGTTCCTCACCCAGTTTTAATCCTCCCACTGTGTTTCAACCTACATATGGAATTAATGATCATTAGCACCTGCTTGGTATAATTGGTTAATCATACACCTGACTCTAATAATACAAAATCTCTGACATTGTGCAAGTGTACAACGTGTGCAAGTGTAGAAATTGATGCTGATTTAAAGTAGGGTGACCAGACATCCCCGGTTTCCGGGGACAGTCCCCGGATTGAGGATACTGTCCCTGAACCTAGTCTGTCCCCGGTTTTGTCCCCGGATTGGATTTGAAAAGGGGCTGGGGCAATTTCAAAGACAGTCAGTGCAGAATAAAAAAAAAAAAATCGGAATTACACCCCCAGCTCTGCCGCTCCTACTAGCTTAGGGGGTGGGGGTGTATTTTTTTCATTATCTGTGCCCTTTCTGATGATCATGTGCTGGTCGGAGCGGAGAGAATATTTCTTCAGTTTCGGGTGCATGCCGGTTCTGCTCCTGCTCGCATGTTCTTCTGCCTTAGGTCAAGTCCCGGCCAGCTACCTGCCCATTTCCTTGCCTTCCCTGGCAGAGTGATCTTCCCCCGCTCCCCACCCAGTAGAAGCCGGGGCCCGGAGAGTAAGACTTGACAGGCTGTGAGGCGGGCGGTGGCGGCGACGGGCAGAGAGTCGCTAATTGCCGCCATTACTAGTAGAAAAAAAAAATATGGTCACCTTAATTTAAAGCCAAAGGGCTGTCACACCAAATGTTGATTTGAGTTCGATTTTTCTTCTCTTCGCTCACTTTGCATATTTGTAAATTATTAAGAATAAAAAATGTGAATATATATTTTTGAAAGTATTCTTATTTTACAGAATTTCTTTGCACCTGCCTAATTCTTGCACAGTGCTGTAGCTGAAGGCTACAGTATCTTCATTATTTATACAGCCATTATAGGAGGAAAATCTTTGAAATTCTACAGTCTGGCTTTGTGTCGGTGGAACAGGTATGATTAAAGATCTTTAACTACACGTGTGCGCAAATTGTAGCTTGGATATCTCTTTGTCTAATCTCTCTGGCGAAAGATTTTCTCACGCCTCTAACGCTCATTACTCAGGAGCTACAAGATATTCAATCAATGCCCTTGTACGCAACGCCGTCCTACAGTGCAATCTGCATAATATTTGTTTATGGCCGTGTATGCGGTGCGGCGTATTTGCTTGCTGTTCGCATTAATAAATGCGCTGCATATGCTGGCGCCGATAAGATACGCTTGCTGAGTACTGCGCGCAGGTACTAAATAAATCAATGCCCAGTGAGTACACAAATGGCAAAAAATTAGGATTCCTATTTAAATGGCATTTGAATTCATAATTTATGGCCACATATAGACAGGCAATAATTCAGCAGAACAAAGAGAATATACAGAACTATAGTTTTCTTTTTTACTGATGAAAAAAAAAGTTCACTAAGCACTTTTTATTTCTTTTCTTTGGAAAAAATGAATGTATCCACCACATACTCTATATGTCTCTGTCAGACACAGAATGAAACGATTTAAATTTTACATCCTTTTTGTGAGTTTTCTTCCTGTAGCGCTACCCCCTAAAAAGCCGCTGAAATTTGGGTCTCCTACGGTCTGCACAACCAGCCAACACACATTTTCCAACTTGCATCCAGACACAAGAAACAGTCCATGGGCTTGGTTTCTTGTATTTATTAGGGATTTTAACTTGGATAGGGTAAAGGGGTTATGGGATGCCCAACTTGACCCAGAGAACAACAAAGTGAGGACAGTTTTCTTCTCTGGCACATTGCAAATACAAATACTTGACTGTGTTCCAGCTGGAACCGCAACAGTCTTTAGCAAAGTAAACCCCCCTCATAGGAATATTGTGTCCCCTGAGTGGATTTTCCGCTCAAGTGACAACTTGTAGGAGCTGTTGGTCCCCTTAGTGGAAAACACCAGCCCACATGGCTACAGTATCTGATCCCAGGACAGGGGATGGGGTAAGACTTGCCAAGAACTACATCTAGCAGACTTCTCCCTTATAGGCCCTGGTGGTGTAGAGGTACTCACACTGACCTGCAGCTATGGATAAAACTGCTTTCAGGCCTTCTGCTGGGCTGGTTCCTTTACAAACTATGCAGGCTGTCCTTCTCCCTGGTGGACTGGTGGACTGTAGGGCAGTTGAGCTCCCTCTGTAAGCTTTTCTCCTACCTCCAACCTCCACCCTGGAGGCAGATCCCCCCTTTTCCAGTGCCCCCTCCCAGGCTACAAAGTAGCACCTCAACCATCCATCTTCCACCCAACTCTCCTGCTGGCCAGGCTCCTTAATATTTATAGGCTGGTTCAGCCGCCCTGCCAGGCCTCCTGCCTGGGAATGGGCCAGATTCCCATAAATATTCAGATTAGCACTTCCTGGCCTCTGCCCACTAGCTTCTAGAAGCTTCTCCAAGCTTCTAGAACTAGGGGGAGATACCAGATGCCTGACCTGCAGAGCCCCCCGGCCTGACCGAAGGTAAACCCTCTGACTCACACCCAGGCTTCTAACAAGCCTCTATCTACACTACACCACTATGTACACAAGAGGGCGCTACATTCCTCATTGCTAAACAATGAAAATGAATTCCTCCCCCATGATGCAGAAGAAGCTCTGTCTATTATGCTCTAATAAATGTGAATAATGTGGAAAGCTGTTAAAATACACACTTAAATGTGGTTGTTGGACATCCTATTCCAAAACCATGAACACAACCTATCAAGTATGCAGTCCAGGAAAAGTCAAAGTATACATTAGACACACACAGTTAGGTGCTCCCCAAAAGAGCAATTTTCCTCACCACCATGATATTTGAAAAACAGAAAAATTGCTATTACATGACAAAAACATTATAGAATGATAATGCATTCCCAAGGGAAAAAAACAACATTTTGTAAGAAAACAAAAAAATAAAAAAATAAACCCTCTAAGATAGTATCTACTGCAGGGGGACATAAATTGAGCCCCAAGTTGTACCAACAGGGTAATCTTTTTTTTTTTTTTACATTTTAATATTGTGATATTCTGCCTCCCTCTCAAAAATGCTGATGCAAATATTGAATACAACAGTGATAATAAATGATGTATGAATTAATATAAAATAATCATTCCAATAAATATGGAAGACCCCTGGTTATAAAAAATAAAAAAAGAATAAAAAAACTGCCACAAAGATAATATATACCAAAATAAGGAAAGGGTTAGGAGGAAGCATAAGTTAAAAAAGGGAAACATTTCTGTTACTGATGACCTGGCTCACAAATCGTTTTTTAATCATTTTCATAATTTAGAGCTATTGAGAAGATGACAAAAAAAAAAAAAACATTCTACTATAAATCTATTGGAGTTGGCCCCACTCTACGAATCTAATGCCGTGTACACACGGTCAGAATTTCCGATGGAAACAGTCCGATGGGAGCTTTTCAACCATCTTTTTCTGTCGGAATTTCCGACGGACTTTGGATTGAGAACCTGTTCTCAATTTTTCAGACGGAAAACCTTTCTAGCGGATTTTCCGATCGTGTGTATGCAATTCCGACACGCAAAATTCCGACGCATTCTCGGAAACAATTTGACGCATGCTCGGAAGCATTAAACTTCCCTGTTATAGTGCTGTCGAACGTGTTTTATGCCGTGGTGTTATTGACCGTCGGAATTTGGTGTGACCTTGTGTAGGCAAAACAGTTTGAGCGAAATTCCGTCGGAATTCTGACGGGAAAACCATCAGAGCTTTTTCCGACGAGAATTCCGACCGTGTGTACGCGGCATTACAGTATCCACTTCTCTGAGAAGGTATTCCTCAAGATTATGTAGTATGTGGGAAATTGTGCCTTAGCTTTTGAGGTTGTCGGCTTGTGGTTCTCAATGAGTCTCCTGCATGGAACCAGAGATCTGTTGATCGCTGGTGCAGTGCATTACAGGCTCCAAAAAAAATAAATGCATGTTTTTCTACCTGCAAAAAAATGTGCATTTATTTAAAAAAAAATGTAAGTGACCTTATCCTTTAAACTGTGATTTATAGAAAAAAAAAAACAGAATAATAAAACAAGAAAACGCTGATAATGATTACATTCTTGGGGAAAAGCTTACACTATGACTGTTGAGGATTTTGAATGAAAGCATTTGTGCCCCAAATTCAGCTTTAAAAATCCACTTTGTGTGCCTCTTCAAACCTAGATATTACCTTGAAAAAGTAGCAGTGACATCATCATTGTTCTGTACATAGTCTGTACAGAAAGCAGAGGTGTGGGAGGGGCCCAGCCTCTCCACCCACTACAGGCTGCCTGCAGAAAATTGCAGGAGGGGGCGGAGACAAGACCAGTCACCCTGCACAAGGAGAGAGAGCAGTAGTGATCGGTCTTTATTACACAGAGGGAAAGTCTCATGCGGCCTGAGGAAAGAGCGCATGCTCTGAAAACGTTTGCCTATTGGACGAGACCGGCTCCTGCCCCCGAAAGTAAACCGATCCACCTGGTTGCTGGTGTGCGCTCCACTGACCAGGAAGTGTCAGCAGTGGATGCCCCAGTTCGTTTTTAGCAACAAGACAGCACCTCCAGGATACGGAAATCGCTTGTTCTACACCCTCCATGGACATCCGGCTCACCATCTCAGTATCACACGCCCTTGGACATAGTACTTTTGTGAGTACAGCTATTTTTAACCCTTTACATTAAAAATTTCCACTATTTATTGCACTTAGAGTGGCGCCTTCTGTTTCTCTTCCCAGTTACTTTGTTATTGCTGCTGTGATGTGACTTCATGTTAGAGGGTGGCTAGGTTTGTTTCCCATGGTCCCACTTCATACCTCCCAACATTTTTACATGGGAATGAGGGACACCTACTAGCAAACGTATGTAGGCACAGGACACGCCCCCCTGCCACACCCCCTTAAAGGAGAATTAACCAAAAACAAAGGGTTAATTAAATCCACAAGGGCTTTTTTTTTATATTGGCTTTTAAATTTTACAAATGCAGCAATTTAGATGAAAGGTTTAGCACTGGGAAACCCTTTTTGAAAGATAAAAAAAAAGTGCATTTTATATACAACTATATATAGATCAGACCAAAATGAGGGACAAATGAGGAGGAATGAGGGACAGAGGGACATTGCTGCAAATCAGGGACAGTCCCTCCAAATCATGGACAGTTGGGCGCTATGCCACTCTATGTAGGAAGGTAACCACCCTCTCTTGCTCCCAAGATGGATTCTGGTCGATGGAATTTGTAGTGTGCATAGAGCAGAGTACATGATTGCTAACATGCACTTATTTAGAAAATAAGGCTATTGTTTAGTGTCACTTTAAATGATATGTTGCCATTTACTGGGCCAAGCAACAGGCACATGTACCTGTATGCTGGCATTTCACAACGTGTTAACAATCTATTAAGATCGCTTTAACATTTTGCAGATTGCTTTTGAATAACGCTATTAGTTCATCAGGCCCGGTGTAATGCAAGCAACTAAGAAAGGAAACATAATTTCCTCCAAGTTCATGGTTGTCAAGAAAAAAATTCTGCTGCCAAGTTATGGGAACTGTTCATTCGGATTGCCGTACCTAATTCACAGCTTATTAGAATTCTATAAGTGTGTTCTTGACATTTTTAACTTTCGAGTATAAGAATGTTGACTTGGCCAATTATATTATGCAACCTTTAAATTCACACTATTACATGTAATCACAAACTGTCTTTATCTTCTGAGAGCAGGTTTAGAGAAGAACTCTAGCCTAGTTAATAAGTAGAATATTAAAACTGGAGTTTATTCTGCTTATAGTTTGGTTTCCTTGATTCCTTCCTTTCCCATTTCACAGTTACATACATACAGTGCCTTGAAAAAGTATTCATACTCCTTTTGTCATGTTACCAAAAATGTAAATGTATTTTATTGGGGTTTTATGTGATAGACAGAGGCGGCTCTCTAATTAGGCAAATTAGGCGGTCGCCTAAGGCCTCGCACTCACAGGGGCCTCGCGGCCTCCTAATTTGCCTGTGCTCAATCACTGATTCTCTCTCTTCCCCCCCTCTTTATCTCACCCTCCTTTCAGTGTGCTTGTATATATATATATATTTTTTTTTTTTCTATTACGGGCGTGAGTGGGGCCTCATGTGTAAGTTTTGCCTAAGGCCTCACAAAGCCTAGAGCCACCTCTGGATAGAACAACACAAAGTGGCACATAATTGTGAAATGGAAGGAAAATAATAAATTGTTTTCAATTTTTTTTACAAATAAATAGTGTGGGGTACATTTGTATTCAGCCCCCCTGAGTCAATACTTTGTAGAACCTCCTTTCGTTGCAATAACAGCTGCAAGTCTTTTTGGGGATGTCTCTACCAGCTTTGCACATCTAGAGAGTGACATTTTTGACCATTCTTCTTTGAAAAATAGCTTAAGCACTGTCAGATTGGATGGAGAGAGCGTCTGTGAACAGCAATTTTAGGTCTGGACTTGACTGGGCCATTCTAACACATGAATATGCTTTGATCTAAACCATTCCATTGTAGCTCTGGCTGTATGTTTAGGGTCGTTGTCCTGCTAGAAGGTGAACCCCCACCCTCAGTCTCAAGTCTTTTACAGACTCTAACAGCTTTTATTTTAAGATTGCCCTGTATTTGGCTCCATCCATCTTCCCATCAACTCTGACCAGCTTCCCTGTCCCTGCTGAAGAAAAGCATCTCCACATGGTGCTGCCACCACCATGTTTCACGGTGGGGATGGTGTGTTCAGGGTAATGTGCAGTGTTAGTTTTCCGCCACACATAGCGTTTTTCTTTTAGGCCAACAATTTAAATTTTGGTCTCATTTGACCAGAACACCTTCTTCCACATGTTTGATGTGTCCCCCCACATGGCTTCTTGCAAGCTGCAAATGGGACTTCTTATGGCTTTCTTTCAACAATGGCTTTCTTCTTGTCACTCTTCCATAAAGATCAGATTTTTGGAGAGCACGACTAATAGTTGTCCTGTAGACAGATTCTCCCACCTGAGCTGTGGATCTCTGCAGCTCCTCCAGAGTTACCATGGGCCTCTTGGCTGCTTCTCTGATTAATGCTCTCCTTGCCCGACCTGTCAGTTTAGGTGGACGGCCATGTCTTGGTAGGTTTGCCGTTGTGCCATACTCCATTTTCAGATGAAGGATTGAAAGGTGCTCCGTGAGTTTTTCAAAGGTTGGGATATTTTTTTTACAACCTAACCCTGCTTTAAACTTCTCCACAACTTTATCCCTGACCTGTCTGGTGTGTTCCTTGGCCTTTATGATGCTGTTTGTTCACTAAGGTTCTCTAACAAACCTCTGAGGGCTTCACAAAACAGCTGTATTTATACTGAGATTAAATTACACACAGGTGGACTCTATTTACTAATTAGGTGACTTCTGAAGGCAATTGGTTCCTCTAGTTTATAGTTAGGGGTATCAGAGTAAAGGGGGCTGAATACAAATGCATACCACACTTTTCACATATTTATTTGTAAAAAGAATTGAAAACCATTTATCATTTTCCTTCCACTTCACAATTATGTGCCACTTTGTGTTGGTCTATAAAATAAAATCCCAATAAAATACATTTATGTTTTTGGTTGTAACATGACAAAATGTGGAAAATTCCCAGGGGTATGAATACTTTTTCATGGCACTGTAGTTACATAGTTAGTCAGGTTAAAAAAAAAAAAAAAGCCCATCTTAGTTTAAAAATCATACAATACTATATACACAATCCTTCACCCACAGTTGATCCGGAGGAAGGTGAAAAACCCCAGTAAATGTTTCAATTTGCTACAGCAGTGAAAACGTCCTTCCTGATCCCCCCCGAGAGGCAATCGGATATTCCCTAGATCTACTTTACCTATAAATGTCAGTATACCCAGTTATATTATGTACATTTAGGAAAGAATCCAGGGTTTTTTTTTTTTAAAGCAATCTAATGAGCTGGCCAGAACCACCTCTGCAGGGAGTCTATTCCACATTTTCACAGCTCTTACTGTGAAGAAACCTTTCCGTATTTGGAGATGAAATCTCTTTTCCTCAAGACATAAAGCTTTTTCACTGACATGCTATTAACATTTTGAAATACAACCTTTATGTTTTCATTAAATACCCTTATAGGGCCAAGTGATGTCATCACTAGGTCTCTGTGCTGCTCTATACAGTGCAGTCAGATCACGACTGGTGTGAGGAGTTGGCAGGGTGCTGTACATAGCTTCCTGAAAAAAATCACAACATTATGCCTCAGTACTCCTCTCAAGAGCCCTCTGTCCTGATGCAAGCAGTGGGCTGGTTCTTAGGAGCAGTTACACAGATGTAGCCCCCTCCCAGATAGTCTGCTAGGTAGGATTTTAGGTCTGTGGCTCTCCTGTAATCAGCAAAGCAGTATTTTATTGATTTAGGCTGCTCTGGACTCTGCAGGCTCTGAGTTTAATTGCTTCCCCCGATCTTCTGAAGGCTTTCAAACTATAGCGGGTGGGGGGGACTAATGAGCAACCTGAATATTTATGCAGCTCCGGCCAATCCCTGGGAAGGTGTGCCCAGGTGATGGTTGGGGAGTGCATAAATAGTTTGGAGCCTCAGAGAGCAGTGTTCCTCCCCAGGGAAGAGGTTCCCAGACAGAAGGGCTGCTGCCCTTCCTTGCAGTCCAACTGAAGATCCTGCCTGTCATATCGAGGTCCCGGCTGTGAATATTCTGCTCCCATGAGAGCTGAAGAGGGGTTTCATTGAGGATCTGGTCTGGAAGCTTCACAGAGAAGTCTGTCTGCCTGAGTCTTAGTTATGTAGCAAGGTCCCAGACCTCCTTTGGTCTAATGAGAACCTCCAGGGCCAGATATAGCTGACATCCTTTTGTGTATAGTGGGTTGGGAGGCATGGTGGGTGCAAGATGATTAAAGTCATTGGGCGCCAGACACTTCTTGAATGTAAAATATTTTTTTTCTCTTAACAAACTTTTGTGGGAAAGAGGGTTAGGACCAGGACACCCTTAGGTAGTTGAAAGTTAAATTGGCAGACTCGGAGACTTCAACAGGAGGACAACCATGCAGGGACAGGCATCCAGCAAGATGCCACATCTGCATGTGCAGGATTGCTGTCTCCTATGGCAACAGTCTTTAACAGTTCCTAACACAAACGTAACAGTTTCTTTCTCTTTCACTACAACCTCTCCTTGTAGTTCTTCAGCCCACTGAGCTCCCGGTCTTTCACTAGACCCGCTGATTCGCTGCCACGGAATCCCTTGAGCTCCTCCATTCTTCACGGTGGTATCTTCCTCAAGCGTCACCCCCGCTTCTCTGCTGTGTCTCTAGCTTGCCACTCAGGATACCTCTCAAGCTTCACCCCACTGGCCTGCTCGGTCCCTGGCTTGACACACAAGGCTGCTCTGCAAGCGTCACCTCCACTGGCTGGGTCCCTGGCTTGATTCCCACTGAAGTCTCCCGATTCTTCATCGTCCCCGGTTGGTGAGAATACTGCTCAGGTACTTGCTTAAGTTACTCACGGTGGTCCCTGGTAATAAGGTGGTTGGTCCCTTAGTGGCGACAGCTTCCCTTCTACCTCTGACCACGACAGGTTCTCCGGCCGGCAGAACCGTCACTTCTGGTTGGAGTACAAGCCACAGTCCCAACCCTGCGCTGCTCTCTTGCTTCTGGATAGGCCTTCAGACAGGCTAGCAGCAGATGTGCCTCGAATAGGCCAATCTCTGGCCTAGCAACCGGGGCAATACAACACTTGTCCACCCAGACAGCCGTCCAGGTGGCACAGAACATAGATCACCTGACTCCAACCAAATATTTAGGCTCTCCCAGCAGGCCAAGGGATTCAAGAAAACCCCTGCCCATTGGCTGAGATACCTCATATACCCATAACCGGACCTTGCATGGCCCTTCTCGTATATAGTACCACCAAATACCCGGCCACCTAGTGGTAGAAGAGAAAAGTGCAACAAGGCCAAACTTAGGGAGAAATCAATAGATCTCTAACAATCAACCAGGACAACTACTCCTGGCAAGTAAATTTGTGGGGAGCAACCCTGCCTAAACTCCAGAGTGCTACAGTTACACAGTTAATCTGGCTGAAGAAAGACATCCGTTCAACCTGGATGAACTGAGGGAGACATCCAAGTCCTGGGGACGCAGTGAGTACAGTCCTGAGAGAGAGGGGTCCTAGTGACTGTTGCTGCATGTGGGGAGGTGCAGCATGGTGCGGTGACAACAAACACATAGGGTCCAGTTGTTAGGAACAGAACTTGTACTAATGTAAAAGTTCAGCAATACAGAAGGTGGCGGAAAGGTAACACTTACAGAATGTAACAACGATGTGTAGCAGAGCAGGTCTTGGGTGTGCCAGGGCGGAATGTGGCCTGGTCGGCCTGAGCCCAAATGTGGAGGTCTCCAGAAAGATGGCGTGTCCCTATACTTCCCCTACTTAACCTCTCCCTGCCACTAATCACTGTCCCTGACAGACGAGAGACCTGTCCCTACACTACACACACGTGAAATGCACGCCAAATCTAGGAGCCAGGGCCTAAAATAGGCTCTGCCTCATTCAAGATAGCTGCCAGAGTCACATGGGGCAGCAGCATCCAAACGCATAGCTTCCCCAATGACCCAGGAAACCATAGAGGATTCATGTTTCGCTTGACTTCTCCTCCAACAGCAACTCCGCTGCGGACAAGCGCCACCTACAGTGGAGGAAGTAGCCTTTTTCTCTGAGAGAAAAAGCTCTGGTTAGCACTTCACAAACCTCAAAATGCCATGATGAGTGGATGATAGTTTGGAGGAATGGTAATTTCTTAGTTGCATTTGCTTGTAGACCTCCCTAGGTAATGCTACCATATGACGATTCTTATCCCTGTAAATGCTCCACATCACAGATTAGAGCTTCCAAATGAGTTCTTCTCATTGTTTTCATTGGCCAATCAGAGTGATGGGGATCCAAGAGCGAGAGCAAGGTGAGTATGTGCAGCTGGACATAGCAACAATTAAGTGGACCTGTTGCTTTGCCCTGTAAGGCAAAACTCCAGTCCAAAATAAAAAGAATTATGCCGCATACACACGACCGGACTTTTCGACGCACTAGGTCCGACAGTCTTCCCGACGGACTTTCGGCGGAGTTCCTACGGACTTGCCGATTGAACGGACTTGGCCACACACACGTATTTGAATGTGATGACGTATGACTGGACTAGAATAAGGAAGTTCATAACCAGTAGCCAATAGCTGCCCTAGCGTCAGTTTTTGTCTGTCGGACTAGCATACACACAAACGGATTTCTCAATAGGAACTGGGTCCGGCGGAGTTCCGGACGAAAAATTTGAAACATGTTCTATTTCTAAAGTCCATCAGATTTTTGGACAGAAAAGGCCAGATGGAGCCCACACACAATCGAATTGTGCGACGGATTAGTTCCGTCTGACCTTTTCTGCCGAAAAGTCCAGTCGTGTGTACGCGGCATTAGCCCAATAAAAGATAAAAAGGTATAGTTTGCTGCAATAAATATGTTTAATCTGGAGTTGCCCCCTTTGGTGTACAAATGTCCAAAATGTTCCAAGGCTGAATATTGATCAGCACTATTCATCCCACTTCCTTTGAGCCCAGTCTTTCATGAACCTCCACCACCCATGACTGGACAGGGAAATGAGAAGCAGCACAGCGATGAACCCATTCGGCTTTCTCCTCCTATCAGCATTCTTTCTCCTTGTCAGAACTGATTGGCTCCTCCTATTGCTTCCCACTCAGGTTTTCTGTACAAGGACTACAAGAGGTTGATACCAGGTTAGATTCAGGCACATTGCCTATATAAAAAAAATAAAATATATATATATATAGTAACAATATATTAATGAATACAGAACTGCAGGCATGTGTGTCTTTTACATCTGCCTAGAGCTCAGCTTTAAAGAAACCAAAAAGCTCCCCCAATAAACCCCTGTGAAGCACGGCAGAACCTTCTTAAAACAAAAAGCATTTGCACGTCATAATTGGTTTATTATGCAATCATTCCTTTATGCCCCGGGCTAACGCTATATCCAGAACCGCTGGTTTATAGCACTGATCTAGCCTAATATTACAGAGCAAATTATTCCAAACAGCATACGTTCTGTAGTGACACTTCAATACATAAAATCACCAAATTTATTATTCTCATAAATGTATAAAACACACCCCAAAAATACTCCACCTGTCAGTATGGAATTAATTAACATTGCTTTAAAGCTAAAGCTTTTTTTTGTAGTCCCCCCCCCCCCCCCCCTCCCCAAAAAAAAATAAAAAAATATATATATATATATATATATATATATATATATATATATATATATATATATATATATATACATTTCCAGTGCTTACAGTGGGTATAGAAATAGAAAAGAATCCCCTCCCCCCTTTGAAATAATCACATTTTGTTGCTTTGCAGCCTGAAATGAAGACAGATACAGTTTTTGTTTTATCCAGCTGTATTTATTAGTGGAACTTAGAACTTCCAATTGAAAGATAGAACACCAACATGTCAGAAAAAATCACTGAGTTACAAAAAGGACCCCCTCCTTTATGTCAGTATTTTGTTAAACCACCTTTTGCTTTAATTACAGCCTTTAGTCTGTTGGGATGTCTCTATTAACTTTGCACATCTAGACTGCGCAATATTTGCCCACTTTGTAGAACTGCTCAAGTTCAGTTAAATTTGATGGTGACCGTTTGTGGACTGCAGTGTTCAAGTCATTCCACAGATTTTCAATGGGATTTAAAGTGGTTGTAAACCCTTTCAAACCACCTTTACCTACATGTAAGCCTAGATTAAGGCTTACCTGTAGGGCCAAGAAATATCTCCTAAACCTACACGGTTTAGGAGATATTTGCAAAAAGACAGGCACCGCTGTCTACGGCGCATGCACCGTAGACATCGGCGCGCAGGCGCACTGAGCAGCGGTGAAGATGAAGAAGGAGGACCACTTCGGGGGCTTCGTTCTCAGGTAAGTTATTCATAATGAGCTAGTATGCTATGCATACTAACTCATTATGCCTTTGCCTTGCAGGGTGCATTTTCTTTTTAATTTTTTGATTGGCTTTACTTCCTCTTTAAGTCTGAGCTCTGACTGGGCCATGCAAGGACATTTAGCTTTTTCTTCTTAAACCCCTGTATGGTAATTTTTGCTGTGTGCTTTGGGTCATTGTCATGTTGGAAGGTAAACCTTCTTCTCATTGACAACTTTCTGGCAGAGGACAGCAGATCTTCCTCAAAAATTTGACAGTATTTTTCCCCATTGATTTTTCCTTCTATCCTGACAAGTGCTCCAGTCTCTGCTGCAGATAAACACCCCCATTACAGGATGTTACCAACCCCATGCTTTACTGTAAGAATGGTGTTATTTGGATGGTGAGCTTTATTGGATTACCGCCAGCAAAGTCTAGATGTGCAAAGTTAGTAGAGACATCCCAACAGACTGAAGACTGTCATTAAAGCAAATGGGGGTCCAACAAAATACTGAAATGGGGGGACTGATCCTTTTTCCAACTCAGTGATTCTGTTTTTGAATTTTTTTTTCTGACATGTTGGTGGTATATCTTTCTCTTGGATGTTATAATTTGCACTAGTAGAGGGGTGGTGATTCCTTAATAAAGTCCATCTTCAGGCAGAGCAGAAAGACAGCGCTCTACATTCAAATGAACACATTGATTGTGATTATCATATAAACCCAATAAATATTAGACATGTGCATTCGTTATCGTCCGACTGCATTTTCGTCCGAATTTCAGGGATTTTCGTGTTCATTTTAACAACAAATGCGCAGAATCCGAAACCCGAAAGATCAGAAATAAAAAAATGCTTTATTTTCGTATCCATTATATTTTCATATATCGTTGCGACAACAGTTCGATATAGATAGATAGAAGATTCGACATGACGGTGACAATAGCGATGTGTGTCTATCGAACCTGCGGTCGAATGTGCTTAACCTATTAGTCCAAGATTATTAAACATAGAGAGAAAAGATTCAACATTATAGAGACAATAGTAAATGAGCTGTTTGTGGTCGCTGCTGGAATGGGTGGGGGAAGAAAATGATGATGATGAGGAAGGTTATTGGCTGATTGTAACCAAAGAGGAAGAGCAGTAAAAAAGCTGGAACCTAAGTACACACGTACAGCCAACTTACCTTATGTATAATACCGTTCAACATGAAGTTTTCACGAAGCAGCTAAAAACATACGATCGCCATGAGCGGACAACGGTCAAATGCTCCACCCATAGGCTATAGAAGAATTCTAATGTTGTTTGACTTGTAATAATAATTATTAATTATAATTATTACTAGTCAAACAACATTAGAATTCTACTATAGCTTGTGGGCGGAGCATTCGAACCAGAAATGTACGATTGCGGCATCGTACAGTTTAGCTGCTCCGTCGAATCTTCTTAGAACATTTGACAGACACCATAAGCCTTCAATTAACAGATTCACCGTTAATTAATTTGGATTTTCATACAAATGCATTTTTTAACAAAGCAAAATAAATAAATAAAAATTTCGGGAGTAACTAAATAAATAAATTTTTTGGACGAAATTACGAAACAAAATATTTCAGTGTGCACATGTCTAATAAATATCATATAGATGCAATCAACTATATAGTGTGTGCTAAAAAACAGCTTCCAAGAGTCCAAGGAGCATAAATAAAATTGTGTTGAAAATCCAAGATGAATAAAATGTGCTGATCCCAAGCCCAAAGAATCTCCACCACTGTGCAATCACACCTAGAAGCTTACCAAAAACATATGACCATCAAATGATAGAGGGGTCACACAACGCATGGCACAATCACAGATACTGGTTGGCAGGAAACCCTTTCAGTATTCCAAGCTAGCAGCCAGGAGGGTAGGAGTGTAGTAATATAATATCACCATCGGTCATCGTTCAATATATATGCACATGTTAAAAAAAAACAGAAGAAGCCAAATGCTCCCCATAGTGTGGAATCCTGATAGTTAATTTATTAAAAACACATAAATGTACTTACATAGTCTAGCTATTAATAACGCTGTGAAAGAAATCATGGCCCGAGACAATGTATGGAAGCTTATGGAAATGTGGTGACATCACGACATGTAGCTCTGCCCAATGCGTTTCATCAGAAATGGCAAGCTGCCAATTGGTGCCCAGTCAGTTCCCCATCATAACCCCCTGCCAGTGCCCAATAAAGTGCCAATCAGTGCCCACCACAGTGCAAATCAGTCCCCACCATAGTGCCAATGAGTGTCCATCACAGTGCCAATCAGTGCCCAGCATTAACACCTGTCAGTACCTGCCCAATCAGTGCTGCCCATCAGTGCCATCTATTAGTGTCCATCAATGCCACCTGTCTGTGCTAATCAGTGCCGCCTATCAGTGCCAATCAGTGCCGCCGGTCAGTGCCCATCAGTGCCACCGGTCAGTGCCCATTAGTGCCACCGGTCAGTGCCCATCAGTGCTGCCTGTCAGTGCCCACCAATGCCACCTGTCAGTGTCCATCAGTGCCACCTGTCAGTGCCCATCAGTGCCACCTATCGGTGCCCATCAGTGCCACCTATTGGTGCCCATCAGTGCCGCCTATCAGTGCCCATCAATTCTACATATCAGTACCTCCTCATCAGTGCCACCTTATCAGTGCCAACTCATCAGTGACCATTGGTGCCGCCTCATCACTGCCCATCAGTGCCGACACATCAGTGCCCTTCAGTGAAGGAGAAAACAACATTTTATAACAGAAACAAAGAAAAACATATTTTTTCCAAAAAGTCTGTCTTTTTTAGTTTGTTTAGCAAAAAATAAAAAACGCACAGGTGATCAAATACCACCAAAAGAAAGCTTTATTTGTGGGAAGAAAATTATAAAATTTAGTTTGGGTACAGTGTAGTATGACCGCACAATTGTCATTCAAAGTGCGACAGCGCTGAAAGCTCAAAATTGTCCTGGGCAGGAAGGGGCGAAAGTGTATAGAAGTGGTTAACTGACAATTGCGCGGTCGTGTGACGTTGTACCCAAATATAATTGATGTCCTTTTTTCCCCA
Source organism: Lithobates sylvaticus (assembly GCA_028564925.1). NCBI lineage: Eukaryota > Metazoa > Chordata > Amphibia > Anura > Ranidae > Lithobates > Lithobates sylvaticus. Next base: position 250,756,769 of record CM053032.1, read on the forward strand.
CAAATAGAGCTTTCTTTTGGTGGTATTTGATGCGGTTTTTATTTTTTTTTGCACTATAAAAAAAAAAAAGACTGTCAATTTTGAAAAGAAGAATACAATATTTATTATTTTCTGCAAAAAAAAAGCATATTCAATAAAAAATAAACAAATTTCTTCATCAATTTAGGCTAATATGTATTCTGTTACATATTTTTGGTAAACAAATAAAAATAAAACACAATAAGGGTATTTTAATTGGTTTGTGCAAAAGTTATAGTGTCTACAAACTATGGGATATTATTATTTATTTATTTTTATATTAGTAATGGCTGCAATCAGCAACTTATATAGTTACATAGTTACACAGTTAGTAAGGTTGAATAAAGACACCAGTCCAACCTGAGTGAGTGTGGGTGCGTGTCTACAATTATCCCTATTTATTTAAAGTGGTGTTTCCACCAAAAAAAAAAAAAAAAAATAGCTCAAAATTCATAAAAAAAAGAAAATAATTGGAAAAAAAAATGTTTTACTCACCTCTAAAAGCCTGTTGCTAGGGGGGTCCCTTGTAGTCTGCCTCCTTCAGTGCCCGGGCACTGACGTCACTTTCCCCTGCCGCAGTCAGTCATCTGGGACATGTGACAGGTCCCAGAAGACTGCGCGGCGTATCACGGCGTGCGGCGCCACGTGCACATGCGCAGTGGGTGCCCAGCTGTGAAGCCACAGCCGGGAGCCCACAGTAAGAATGCCGGCACCGCAAGCGGAGCGGGAAACGAGGGGGTGCTTCGTTCCCCCGCATTGCTGGACCCTGGGACAGATAAGTGTCCGATTATTAAAAGTCAGCAGCTGCAATATTTGTAGCTGCTGACTTTAAAAACATTTTTTTTAAGGGGAACTCCACTTTTAGGTACCCATATAGCACCACCAATTTACGCAGTGCTCCACACATACATCGCACACTCACATCGGTCCCTACCCTCAAGGAGCCTATAATCCAAGGTCCCCCAACTCACATTCATATACCAGGGCCAATTTGGGACAGAAGCCAATTAACCTACCAGCATGTCTTTGGAGCGGGACTGCGATATTGCGGCGGACAAATTAGACACTAACTGACACTTTTGGCACTTTCTGGGAACCAGTGACACTAATACAAAATATGCACTGCCACTGTACTAATGACACTGGCTGGGAAGGGGTTAACATCAGGGACAATCAAAGTGTATAAATGTCAAAAGTGAAATTTTTCTTCATCTGATTACACATGCATGTCTAAAAGTTCCCAGCGCCCCTTTGAGTATGTTGTTCTGAAGTACTGAAACCAGAGGCAGCCAGGCAATTAGCATTTTCAGATATAGGTTCAGCAAGGGCAGCCCTTTGTATTTCTCACATCACAGGTTCCCTTGAAAGAGGCCATTCTATAATGCCAGTGATTCACTTTTTTATGAGTATAATACATTTTGTGTTTCCAAGTGGCATTTCAGCACCTTATTATCATTATAGGAGGTGTTGAGTCCGATGAATGAGATCGTTTTTCCATTGCTTTTTATCTTTAGCGGCTGGTTATGTAATGTGAGCATTTTAGATACACGCAGTGCTCAGCGGAGCTCTCCCCCTAAACATAAAAGAGGAGGCATTTTTTATAAAGTGGCTCTTACAGACTGGAAAGCGCAGTTATGTGATGTAAATAAGACGGGCATGATATTATTGGAACAATATGACAGTCTGACAATCATCCACTTTAGTGCTTGTTTTCTCTTCAGACAAGATCGTCTGCAGAGAAATCCAATTCGCCAAAATTAAGATGGGAGGCTGGCAGCTTATATTTTTTCAATAAGGACCGCAGTGGAGGCTCCTGAATTTGGATTCCTAGACACGGTAAAATTGCTAAACATATTTTACAACTGATAGGAGAACACCCGGCAGATATAAAAGAAATGTAATCCATGCTTTAAAAAGTGTCTTTTTTATCTAGGACTGGTATAAGCAACATAAAATCGATATTTATTTTGGCTTCCTGCAGTTCCCTAAATAGAAGCAGAGAGATTGACAGATGAACCAATGTCATTGACCCTAACATGGCCCTGTGGTCATGGATTTCATTAGCACCCCTACAGCTGTGGGGCAGGGAATCTCCCACTTGCAGCTCATTGGCGCATGACATCATTGACCTAATATGGGCATATGCCCATATTAGGTCAATGTCATTGAACTAATATAACCATATCCGGTCAATATAATTGACCTGATATGGCCATGTGGTCATATTAAGTCAATGTCATTCACCTAATATGGGCATGTGGTGAATTGGCGCATGACATACCGGTAATTGACCTGATATAACCATATTAGGTCAATATAATTGATCTGATATGGCCATGTGGCCATATAAGGTCAAGGATTTCATGAGCACCCCTACCCCTTTTTATAGGGGCAGCTGGGGGGCAGGGAATCTCCCACTTGCAGCTCATTGGCGCATGACATCATTGACCTAATATGGGCATATGCCCATATTAGGTCAATGTCATTGACCTGATATGGCCATGTGGCTCTTCTCTAATGGCCTCTAGGATGAATGCCCACCTCACAGATAGCTATAAAAATCTGTGTTGTCAGTGGCTACTTGCTGGTTGCTCAAGGAACCCCTAACAACAATCCTAGGTTCAGAGCCTAGGTACAGAACCATAGTTGAGAAACCCTACCATGGCAAGAGGCACATTCCTGGCAGTGTCAGGATTACTTAGTGCTCATTCCAGCATCCGGGTGTTGACTGTTGCATTCCCCCTGTCTGTGTTCACCTGGAAGGTGATTGATCTGGTCAGTCATCTGATATAAGCAAACCGAACACTTTATCCCTTGCTTGTGATAGCGACAGTATACCTGCATTGTTCCTGATCAAGCCTCCCGTTTGTCTGCTCTGCTTTGCTAATCTCGATTTCCCTGTGTATGACCTGGATCGGATATTGGACTATTCTCTGAAATATGTCTGCCTTTTTACCTGGACTGTTATTGGATCAGATATAATGCCCTGTACACACGGTTGGAGATTCCGACGGATTTTGTCCGAAACTTGTGTTGCACACACACGGTCGGACAAAGTTGTCGGAAAATCTGATTTTTCCAAATGAGATGACGTATAAAACATACGACGGGACTACGTAGAGGCCACTAGCCAATAGCTCCAAATTTCTTCTGAGCATGCGTGGCACTTTGTTCGTCGGAATTCTCTACACACGATCGGAAAAAGTCAGATCGGATTTTATTGTCGGAAAATTTTAGATCCTGCTCTCAAATTTTTTCCGTCGGAAATTCAGACGGAAAAAGCCCGCTAGAGCCAATCCAATCTGACTTTTTCCATCGGAATATTCAACCCTGTGTACGGGGCATTAGACTATTACCTGAACTCAGCCTGCCCTTTACCTGGACTGCCATAGAACCACGCTATCTGTCTGCTAAACTGCAAGTATCTGTTTGCTTTGCTCGGTTCGCGTCTGCCATGGCGTGGTGGCCAGGCACTATAGCATTGTGTATAAGTCCTGGGGGCAACCAAGTACCGGGAGGCCTGCTTGTCTTAAGGCAAAGGGGGCTGCTATAGGTGAAGCACACAGTAGCTAGCTATAGTGTCTGACCACCTGCGTTGGGGTAGACGTGACACTCGTGACAAGCAGGATAAAAAAGGGGTCTTTTTATCTAGGACTGGTATAAGCAACATAAAACCGAAATTTGTTTTGGCTTCCTGCAGTTCCCTAAATAGCAGCAGAGAGATTGAGTGATGAATCAATGTCAATGACCCTAACATGGCCATGTGGCCATATTTGGTCATGTATTTCTGCCCCTTTTTATAGGGGCAGCTGTGGGATGGGGAATCTCCCACTTTCAGCTCATTGGCGTATGACATCATTGACCTGATATGGCCATAGGGCCATATTAAATCAATGGCATTAACCTAATATGGCCATGTGGTCATATTAAGTCAATGATTTCATGGGCATTCCTGCTCCTTTGTATGTGTGCAATAGTGGAGCGAGGAATCTTCTGCCCACAGCTATTGTCTGGCTTCAGACAAAGTCCAGGCTCCTCTCTAATGGTCTCTAAGAAGAATGCCCACCTTACAGATAACTATAAAAATCTGTGTTGTCAGTGGCTACTTGCTGATTGCTCAATGAACCCCTAGCAACATCTGGAGAAATCCTAGGTTCAGAGCCTAGATGCAGAACCCTAGTTGAGAATCCCTACCTAATATAACCATATCCGGTCAATATACTTGACCTGATATGGCCATGTGGTCATATTAAGTCAATGTCATTCACCTAATATGGCTATGTGGCCATAAAAGGTCAATGTCATTGATCTAGTATGGCCATATTAAGTCAATAATTTCATGAGCATTCCTACCCCTTTTTATATGTGCAATTGTGGACCGAGGAATTTCCTGCCCGCAGCTCAATACAGCTAATGTCCGGCTTAAGACCAAATCCAAGTTCTTTTCTAAAGGTCTCTAGGAAGAATGCCCACCTTACAGATAACTATAAAAATCTGTGTTGTCAGTGGCTACTTGCTGATTGCTCAAGGAACCCCTAGCAACATCTGGAGAAATCCTAGGTTCAGAGTCTAGATGCAGAACCCTAGTTGAGAATCCCTACCATGGCAAGAGATACATTCCTAGCAGAATTTTAAAAAGTGTCCTTTTATCTAGGACTGGTATAAGCAACATAAAATAGATATTTGTTTTGGATTCCCACAGTTCCCTAAATAGCAGCAGAGAGATTGAGTGATGAACCAATGTCAATGTGATTGACCCTAACATGGCCATGTGGCTATATTAGGTCATGGATTTCATGAGCATCCCTGCCCCTTTTTGAAGAGCCAGCTGTGAGGCAGGGAATCTCCCAATTGCGGCTCATTGGCGCATGATATAATTGACCTATGATGGGCATATGCCCATATTAGGTCAATGTCATTGAACTAATATAACCATATCCGGTCAATATAATTGACCTGATATGGCCATGTGGTCATATTAAGTCAATGTCATTCACCTACTATGGACATGTGGTGAATTGGCGCATGACATAATTGATCTAATATGGGCATATGCCCATATTAGGTCAATGTCATTAACCCAATATAACCATATTAGGTCAATATAATTGACCTGATATGGCCATGTGGTCATATTAAGTCAATGTCATTCAACTAATATGGCCATCTGGTGAATGACTCTAGGAAGAATGCCCTCCTTACCAGGGGCGGACTGACAACTCATGGGGGCCCCCGGGCAATACGAGATTATGGGGCCCCCAGGCAATCAAAGATTATTGGGCCACACAGTATACACACACAGTATACAATCACACAGTATATACATACATGTACACACAGTATACACAGACATGTTTCTATTGGCTGAGAAGGTACTGGAGAGGTGGGGCAGCTATAATCTCTGGATTCTTAGACCAAAAGGATGTCGGTAAGGGACATTTCAGTGGCCTGGGGCTCTCAGGCAGTGCCGAGTGGCCGAATGGTCAGTCCGCCCCTGCTCCTTACAGATAGCTTTAAAAATCTGTGTCATCAATGGCTACCTGCTGATTTCTGGAGAAATCCTAGGTTGAAAGCCTAGGTACAGAAACCCTAGTTGAGAAACCCTACCATGGCAAGAGGTGAATTCCTGGCAGGATCATCATGCATTACTTTAATGAAAGCAGATTTAAAAAAATGATTAAATGGATGGATTTTACATTAGCATTCAAAAGATTATATGAGATTAGAGTAATTGGATGTACATAACCTTTAAATATTACCCCGCATCCCAAGTGCAGCCCTACAGCAGTGGAAGGGAAATCTCTTTTATATCTTGCCCCTTTCTCCTGTTGACCTCTTTTTTTTCTCTAGGGCCATATACTTGACCCCTTTGTCTATACAAGCCACTTTCCATTTAACTAGAGTTACAGTAGCTAGAATTGATTATAAAATTACTACCTATAACATTTTGGCCTCCTATGCAGACCGCAGCCAATTATGCACTCTTCAGCCCACACATAAAGCTGAGATCTAATGAGAAGGAATCAGGCTATTGACATCCAAATGAGCACACGCACAAACACACTCTCCGGTTTAGCATCTCGCAGTCAATCCTGCAGCAGAGAAGAAGCTTTGCCTGTTCCTAAGCAAAACATCGGTGACTGATCTAACACATCACATGTGCATGGCTGAGATAAAACCGTGACAATGTGCTCTTACCAGAGCGGGTTATAGACTCCTTTCGAAGTTTGTAAATGCCACCTTATTTCTGATGCATAATGTCTGCATTCACGGGCCTTCCGTCAAACCTTGTGTGCGTGGCGCTTGTTGTCAAGTGTTGCCTATTTGAGCATTTCACTCTGAATGCCGAAGCTTCAAGACAGGAACTATACAAATGACAAGCCTGTAGTTAGGAAATAAATATACAGTTTGTTCGCTCGTGGCACAGTCATTAAAGCTGTGTATAAACTAGCAGAAGTGAGCCTGATTGACTAACAGAAGAAATGAAAAGTGGAATAAAAGTGGAATAAAAAAAGGCAGAGTGAGTTAAAAAAAAAAATAGGAAGTCAGTGTATGAAGTGGTGTAGGGACTGCATTAAAAGCAGCAGCGCCGATATTGGGACCTCATTACCAGAGGGGCCCAAGTAAGTCCCTTTCCCGGCCTTTATCGGCTCTGCCCCCAGTAGTAGAGTGCTTTAAGTGAAACTGCGGCCAGTCCATGGGCATTCAAATATTTTCCCATTCTTCTATTTCACAGATTTTTACCAGTTTTTTTTTTTTTAACAAAGCATAATAAATTGTGTAATGATTGTACCTGGAGTATTGTAACAGGTAGCTGACAGTAATCCTTGACATGAAATACAACAATATTTAAAGTCCCAATCCAGGCTAAAACTGTTTTTTCCATCCCTCCCTCTTATCCACCTCTAATGCCCCGTACACACGGTCGGAAATTCTGACGGAAAAGGTCCGATCGGATTATGTTGTCGGAAAATCCGATCGTCTGTGGGCTCCATCGGACTTTTTTCGTCGGAATTTCCGACGGAAGAAAAAATTTGAGAGCAGGATCTAAAATTTTCCGACAACAAAATCCGATCGTTTGTAGAGAATTCCGACGGACAAAGTGCCACGCATGCTCAGATCAAATTACGAGACCAAAGCTATTGGCTACTAGTCTCTACGTAGTTCCGTCGTACGCAAAAAACGTTGCCACGTTCCGAACGATCGGATTTTCCGACAACTTTGTCCGACCGTGTGTATGCAACACCAGTTTTGGACAAAATCTGTCAGGAAAAAAATCTGACGGATTTTGTGGTCGGAATGTCCGACTATGTGTACAAGGCATAACCCATCCTAAAAGGCTTTTTATCCCCCTTACTATGTGAAGCCAGATTTACCCACTTAAGTCCACCCCCCCCCTCTGTGTCCCTCTTCCGGGGGGGGGGATCACAAATCCACTGGTGTGGATTTATACTGGCTTGGAAGTCACCTGGTCTGGATCAGCAGGCATGGAAGCCAACTGGGCCGGATCAGCAGGCATGGAAGCCGACTGGGCCAGATCAAAAGGCTTGGAGGCTGACTGGGCCAAACCAAGTTTGAAGGTGTTAAGCCCCTTAAGGTTTAGTCCAACCTCTTCGATATCAAGCAACAAGCAAACATCTCTAGTAATTAGTTCTATAAGAACATGTGGGTGGGGCCAATAGGCTCTTCATCGTGAGTCTCAGCCTGGAGGATGGAGTTGGGACTAGACACCATGTAGTGGGCGACCGGGATTCCTCTGCTACAGCCTTATTCTTTCAGTACCACTCTGTGTGAGTGCCTCTATAAGAGAAATTGCCTTGTCAAATGTTGTCTTTAATCTATTTATCTATCTATTAATAAAAATTTAAAAATTACGGTATTTATTGGCGTATAACACGCACCTTTTCACCCTGAAAATCGTGTGCAAATAGTGTGTGCGTGTTATACGCCGATGCTGCAATTTGAGCTGCCTAGAAGGGAATCGGGAGGGGGGCGGGACGAGTGCCGTCAGATTACATACAGCGAGAATCTCCTGTTTACTCAGCGGCCTCTTTAATAGGAAGTTCGGATTCCTGGGCCGGCATTGGACCAGTGTTCTGTCTATCATAGAAGCCAGTCTAGGAGGCGGGACTTTGTATTAAAGAGGCCGCGGAGTAAACAGGAGATTCTCGCTGTATGCCATCTGATGGCGCTCTTCCCGCCCCCCTCCCTGTCCCCTCTAAGGTAGCAGTAATCTAAGGTGAGGCTGCAGATGGGCATTGATCAGGATGCAGATGGGCAATTGTGAGGCTGCAGATGGGCATTGATCAAGCTCCATTGATGGGCAATTGTGAGGCTGCAGATGGGCATTGATCCAGCTCCATTGATGGGCAATTGTGAGGCTGCAGATGGGCATTGATCCAGCTCCATTGATGGGCAATTGTGAGGCTGCAGATAGGCATTGATCCAGCTCCATTGATGGGCAATTGTGAGGCTGCAGATGGGCATTGATCCAGCTCCATTGATGGGCAATTGTGAGGCTGCAGATGGGCATTGGTCCAGCTCCATTGATGGGCAATTGTGAGGCTGCATTGATGGGTATTGGCCCTTATTTTGCTTCAAAGTTCTTTATTTAAAATTTTCCTCCTAAAATGAAGGTGGGTGTTATACGCCGATAAATACAGTAATATTGAGCCACTGATAAATGCTGTGTGACTGTGTCGGGAAAATATGAAAAACAAATGACGTAATTTCATTTTACAATATGTTAATTTCTTATGAATGTGCTGTGAAAAATAAAACCCAGTGGGAGTGTGATAAAAGGTAATTTAGAGAAAGCTGAATATAACACAATAAATGTAAATTAACAGGACAGAATACACTCACCGGCCACTTTATTAGGTACACCTGTTCAATTACTTGATAACACAAAATGCTAATCAGCCAATCACATGGCAGCAACTCAATGCATTTAGGCATCTAGACGTGATGAAGACTACTTGCTGAAGTTCAAACCAAGCATCAGAATGGGGAAGAAAGGGGATTTAAGTGACTTTGAACGTGGCATGGTTGTTGGTGCCAGACGGGCTGGTCTGAGTATTTTAAAAACTACTGGGATTTTCACACACAACCATCTCTCAGGTTTACAGAGATTGATCTGCAAAAAGAGAAAATATCCAGTGAGCAGAGGTTGTGTGGAGGAAAATGCCTTGTTGATGTCAGAGGTCAGAGGGGAATGGGCAGACTGGTTTGAGATGAAAGAAAGACAACATTAACTGAAATAACCACTCGTTACACCCAAGGTGTGCAGAATACCATCTCTGAATGCACAACACATCGAACCTTGAAGCAGATGGGCTACAGCAGCAGAAGACCACACCGGGTGCCACTCCTGTCAGCTAAAAAACGGGAACCCGAGGCTACAATTCACACAGGATCACCAAAATTGGACAATAGAAGATTGTAAAAACGTTGCCTCGTCAGATGAGTTTCGCTTACAGCTGCGACATTCAGATGGTCGGGTCATAATTTGGTGTCAACAACATGAAAGCCATGGATCCATCCTGCCTTGTATCACCGGTTCAGGCTGGTGGTATAATGGTGTGGGGGATATTTTCTCTCGGCACACTTTGGGCCCCTTACTACCAATTGACCATTGTTTAAACGCCACGGCCTACCTGAGTATTGTTGCTGACCATGTCCATCCCTTAATGACTACAGTGTCCCCATCTTCTGATGGCTCCTTCCAGCAGGATAATGCAGCATGTCAGAAAGCTCCAATCATCTCACCACTGGTTTCTTGAACATGACAATGAGGTCACTGTACTCCAATGGCCTCCACACTCACCAGATCTCAATCCAATAGAGCACCTTTGGGATGTGGTGGAACGGGAGAATCGCATCATGGATGTGCAGATGAAAAATCTGCAGCAACTACGTGATGCCATCATGTCACTATGGACCAAAATCTCTGAGGAATGTTTCCAACACCTTGTTGAATCTATGCCACGAAGAATAAAGGCAGTTCTGAAGGCAAAAGGGGGTCCAACCCGGTGCTAACAAGGTGTACCTAATAAAGTATGTGAGCTCCTTCTTAAGAGGAATTGCCTTGTTAAATGCAAGGTGTAGAATCTTGGGAGTTGGGTTACTCCTTTCTTTGGGCTAACTGAGCACCAGTTTATTTTAAAAAGAATGATGTCTTATGCAACCCTAATGTCGTACACACTGTCGGAAATTCCGACCACAAAATCCGTCGGATTTTTTCCGACGGATTTTGTCCGACACTGGTGTTGCATACACACGGTCGGACAAAGTTGTCGGAAAATCCGAGCATCCTGAACGTGGTGACATTCATTGCGTACGACGGGACTACGTAGAGGCTAGTAGCCAATAGCTTTGGTCTTGTAATGTGATCTGAGCATGCGTGGCACTTTGTCTGTCGGAATTCGCTACACACGATCGGAAAAAGTCCGATAGGACTTTGTTGTTGGAAAATTTGAGAGCAGGATCTCAAACTTTTTCCGTCGGAAATTCCGACGGAAAAAGTCAGATGGAGCCCACACACGGTCGGAATTTCCGACAACATGGTCCGATCGGAAAATCTGACAGTGTGTACGGGGCATTAGAGAATATTTGCCATTTAAATGGAACGAAAAAAGTACGGTCACCAAGTTGTCCTTCTTTTTATTTATCTTCCTTTTGAACTACATTTTTAACTTCTTTCATTTTTTTAAGTTAACAGAAAGTAATCACAGTAATCATTATAAAAGCCAGAACCTTGGTACAGGCTTTCAAATACAGTGAATGATATACACATCCCCATGTCCTTAAACAAGGAACAACAAAAGAAAGGGAAAAAACTGAACCCGTAGGTGGGTTGAGATATTATTATTATACAGGATTTGTACAGCGCCAACAGTTTACGCAGCGCTTTACAATATAAAAATGGAGACAATACAGTTATAATACAATACAAGAGGATTAAGAGGGCCCTGCTCAGAAGAGCTTACAATCTAATAGGGTGGGGCAGGTGGTACAAAAGGTTGTAACTGTGGGGAATGAGCTGATGGAAGTGGTAGGAGATTAGTTGGAGACGTGATAGGCTTTCCTGAAGCGATGAGTTTTTAGGGATCGCCTGAAGGTAGCAAGAGTAGGGGATAGCCAGACCGGGGGAGGTAGCGAGTTCCAGAGGATGGGAGAGGCTCTGGAAAGATCCTGGAGATCCTGGAGACGAGCATGGGAGGAGGTGACGAGAGAGCTTGAGAGTAGGAGGTCTTGAGAAGAGCGGAGAGGATGGTTTGGGTGATATTTGGAGACAAGATTGATGATGTAGCTCGGGGCAGAGTTGTAAATGGCTTTGTATAATGTGGTTATTTATGTTGTGGGTATTTTGAATTTAATTCGCTGGGTGATTAGGAGCCAGTGTAGTGATCGGAGGAGAGGGTTGGCAGACACTGAACGGTTGGTAAGGTAGATAAGTCTGGCAGCAGCATTCATGATAGACTGAAGAGGGTAGAGCCTATGGAGAGGCAGGCCAATGAGAAGGGAGTTGCAATAGTCAAGGTGAGAGATAACAAGGGAGTGAATGAGGAGCTCGGTGGTTTCATTTATTAAAAAGGGGCGAATTTTAGAGATGTTACGGAGGTGAATTCTACAAACGATTGGACTTGGGGCTGAAATGACAAGTCAGAGTCTAGGATTACACCGAGTACCCTGGCGTGAGGGGAGGGACTGATGGTTGCATTGTTGATTTTGATGGAAAAGTCATGGAGAGGGGCACGTGCGGGGGGGGGGGGGGGTCTATTAATAACTGAGTTTTAGAGAGATATTGTTTAAGGAAGTGGTGCGACATCCATACTGAGATGTCAGTTAGTAAGTTAGTAATGCGAGAGGAGAAGGAGTGAGGTGAGGAGTAGACAGATAGATTTGGGTGTCATCGGCGTATAAGTGGTATTGAAAGCTGTGGGCGGTTATCAAGTGAGCAAGGGAGGAGGTGTAGAAAGAGAAGAGAAGGGGTCCAAGAACAGAGCCTTGGGGGACCCCCACAGAAAGGGTCAATGGAGAGGAGGAAACAGAGTTGTAGGTAACACTGAAGGAGCGCTGTGATAGATAGGCAGAGAACCAGGATAGAGCAAAATCTTGGAGGCCAAGGGAATGTCGTTTATTGAGAAGGAGCGGGTGGTCAACAGTATCAAAGTCCGCAGAGAGGTCAAGTAGTAGCAGTATGGAGTACTGGCTGTTGGTTTTAGCAGTTGGTAAATCGTTAGTGAGTTTTAGTAAGGCAGTTTCTGTGGAGTGCTGCGAGCGAAAGCCAGACTGGTCAATAAGGTTATTTTCAGGTAGTAGACTAAGCGTTCTAGAAGTTTAGAGGTGAATGTAATAGTTCTATACAACTGCCATTGAGGCCATTAAAACAGATCCAATCAGCTCACTATTCTAAGTTCACACAAGAAGAATGTCTTGAATTCTGACAGTAACAAATCAAAAGGAGTGAAATCCCATATATAGCAGAAAGAATGAAATAAATAGAAAATAGAGGGAATAGACTACCACTTACATTTTATTTGTTTGAACCCAACTGGACATTCTTTCTTTTGTGCTACGATGAAGAAGAGAGAGTGTATGGGATGTTCAACACTGGTGTGTGACCTATTGGGCAGTGAGGGCTGGAAAAGTTTAGTGTCCACCAGGGGCGTTGCTAGGTCTACAAAAGATCTGGGACTTGAGCCCATAGCACCATAGTAAAGCAAGTCATACGCTTGGGCGGGCATACACATGTATATAAAATATATATGTGTGTGTGTGTGTGTGTGTATATATCCCCAGAGAGCACCCATTACATCAGGGTCCCCAGAGAGCCCCCTACACATTAGGGTCCCCAGAAAACCTACCCCTTAAATCAGGGTCCCAGAGAGCCCCCCACTTACATCAGGGTCCCCAGAGAACCTCCCTTGGGGACCCCTGCAGAGACTCTGGGCTATGGGCCCCAGATTCGGGGCTATAGCCCCAAAAGCCACCCCCTAGCGACGCCACTGATGTCCACTCTCACCTAGAGAGAGATAAAGTGAGTGCGCAAGATTTCACTCAGAAGCTATGGGTAATAGGGAAAAAGATACCAGAAATATCTGTAGAGGGAACCATTGAAAAAACAACTATAGCTTGCAAAGGTTGTCCTAAGTGAAGGAACTTGCTTCCAGTGACTGAAACATGTGTTCCAGGTTTACAGTTGACTATGTTTATTATGGAGGATTTCAGCCTCTCTATTAGTCTTGGTCACCAAAGATAAGAGTGAAAGAAAATAAAAAAATTTGAGTTGCCACAAGACCAAGCATAGATATAAGGCCCCTTTCACACTGGGGCGGTGCGGGCGAAAACAAAAAACAAAAGTCAGACAGGGGTTCAACCCTACCTAAGTTTTGGGCTTACATATACTTTAACTGCTCTAACTTTTTTTTACTACAGTGACAGGATAGTAAATGGGGATAGGTGTGGGTGGGAGGGCATGGTCCAAAACCTACACCAAGGTGTCTATAGCTCTGCTGGACAGTGGTTGCTAAAAAAAAAAAATGCTTAATTGTTATATTCAATATATTTATAAAATATAAAATGTAATCACTGAAAAATGCTGTGACTGTGTCAGGAAAATGTGAAAAATAAGTTATGTCATTTCAATTTACAATATGTAAATGTATTATGATCGTGCTGTGAAAAATAAACCTGTAAACCTGTGCCCGTGGGAGTGTGATAAAATGGTAGTTTAGAGAAAAAGAAAATAACAGAATATACAGTAGTATCTTGGATTATGAGCATAATTTGTTCCAGAAGAATGCTTGTAATCCAAAGCACTCGTATATCAAAGCGAGTTTCCCAATTAGAATCAATGGAAACTCAGATAATGCGTTCCACATTCACTGCTGGTGTATGCAGTACTGTATGTGGCCAGAGGTGTGGGGGCGCAGGAGACCTTCTGAGACAATCGGAGACACTCAGAGACACTCGGAGAAGCTCGGAAACTCTCGGGAACGTAGTGTCTCCGAGTGTCTCAGAGCATCATCAGCGCCCCGCACCTCTGGCCACATGGGGTACTGTACACCCCAGAGGCTTGAATCCTCCTCGTCGTGCGAGACAACGCTCGCAAACCGAGTCAGGATTTGTTTAAAAAAATTGCTCATATTATGAAGAGCTTGTAAACCGCATTACTCCAGTCTGAGGTATTACTATATGTAACTTAACAGGACAGAATATGTAAACTATAACAACAACAAAACACATTCCCCATGTGTAAAGACAGCCCTAGGTAAGTTGAGATGGAATAGCACCACATACAAAAAGGTCTGGAAACAGGATATTGATTATGATCTTAAAATCGTTAAACTATTCCAACACGTTCTGGGAACCTTAGAATGCTCCCTTCTTCAGGGACAGTTTTATTTTTGGCAACCTTCCCAGAAATGCCTTTTCGCTTGTTTACGTGTCAGTGTTAACAGTTTGTAAAGGCCTAGATATAGTCCTGTGGTTGGCATTCTCTATGTCACAGAAAATTTGTCACCTGTCATTATCGCAGAACACATTTGCTGTCACCAAGTCAGAGGATGGCAGTGTCAGAGTAGATCAATCTGTGAGTGATGCTTCAGACATCAAGCGACCTTATGATGCTAAGTAGGAAGAGAATCAGTGGTGTTAAACTTGTGTAGCACCCTCCTAGTTAGGTTGCTAGGTAAATTTAGATTTTGGCTCCTTCTGTAATAAATGGGGAAGAGATTTTTTGTTTGGTTTGGTCTGTTCAGGGTTTTAAAGGCTGGGAGTTTGATTGCTTCCCCCTGCCTCTAGAAGAAGTTTCTAGAGCTTAGGAAAAGGAGAATTCAAATAACCAGCCTGAATATTGATCAGGGCCTAACCAATCCCTGCAGAGGTGTGCCCAGGTGGTGGATGGGGAGGCTGATAGTTTTAAGCACTGGAGAGATTGTCTGACCCAGCAAGGAGAAGTTCTCAGGCTTATAGAGGGCTGTTGCCCCTTTGAGGCAAGCCTTGGATTGTGCTACTGTTCTTTAAGGTCCCTGGGCATAAGACCTAGAAGGGACCTGGAACTAGTTACAGGAGTTCGCTAAAGTGATCTGGTCTTGAGAAGGATTTTTCTCAATCACTGGGTGGTGACTACATGAAGCTGGAAGGTGGCAGCTGTCCTTGAGTGATGAGGACATAAGTGGCAGACATTGCTCTAACAGATACAGCTCTCATCTCCAATACTGGCCATTGCCCTGTCCTCAGAATTATCCTGGATGGTGAGCTTAGTGTGCAGTGTTCCTGAAGTTGCACTGGTTACCTAGGGCTGTGCAATTGAGCAGGGTAACCAGGTACCAAAGAGGCTTGGCTCATGGTCTTCAGCTGTGGGGAGTTAGGACCCAGGGGAAAAACTGTACTCCAACTGTTATATACTAAACATGTTGGAGTATTCCTTTCCCCACTCCTGTTATGCCGTGTACACACGACCGGACTTTTCGACAGCAAAGGTCCGACGGAACGAATCCGCCGACAAATCGATCGTGTGTGGGCTTCATTGGACCTTTGCTGTTGCATGTTTCAAATTTTTCCGCCGGAACCAGTTCCTATTGAGAAATCCATTCGTCTGTATGCTAGTCCGACGCTAGGGCAGCTATTGGCTATGAACTTTCTTATTCTAGTCCGGTCGTACGTCATCACATTCGAATCCGTCGGACTTTGGTGTGATTGTGTTTGTCCAAGTCTGTTCGTTCAGAAAGTCCGTCGGACCTAGTCTGCCGGAAAGACCGGTCGCGTGTACGTGGCATTACAAGTTTTAGCAGCAATAAATCACAAATTGAAAACCCCTAGACTGTTTATTAGAGGTAAAGTGAATGGATTGTTGCTTGGGTGGTATTTGTACTGTTTGGGAGAGAACCAGTTAAAATCAGCAGCCCCTGTGGGAGTACCGGTACATATACATATATATTTTCATGATCCTATGCCAAGCTGAGCTGAGTGATAGGCAGAAGAGGCATATGCGTTGGGCTCTTCAGAAAGATGGGTACAAGAAAGGCAGCACCTACAATGACAATCTATGCTGTTCAGGTAGTTCACATATCATGTGGGGGGCCACACATTGGCCTTTTCGCCTTAGTGCTAAGGGAACTTGTCCCACCACTGACCCTATGCAGCCTGGCAGGGCATTGAAGGTGTGCCCAGGAGCAATTCCATCCTCTGTCATCCCAAAGATCTGTATATCCCATAAGTAAGAAAAATGCTCCTTACAATGGTGGTCCATGGGATGTCTTTGATGTCTTCTTTTCTGTAAGTGCATTAGTTTTGCGCTATTAAAATAACGTTATAATACTACACTTAGGTGCGCCTCCCTCCTTTTCTCTTTTGCATTTCCCACAGAGTACTCCGGATACTCTCTGGGGATGGCTTGCACCTGAACTGTTTTAGAGTATATATGGACAAATTCCAACTACAATAAGGACACTAATATAGCAATCTTGAGATGCCTCTTCCAAGCTAGGAAACTCATTGCCCAGAAGTGGCAGTCCTCCACTCCTCCATCCAGTAGGGAATGGGAACAGAATATGAATGTGGTGATTCTTAAGGAAAGAACGTCATACATTAGACAGGGAGGTGTCAAGAAATTTGACAAAACCTGGAAATTGTGGTGTGAGAAAAAAGAAAATGGATGTCTTAATGTATAAAAGTGGTAGGGTCTATGAACGAGATGAAGTGAAATAAGAAGGAATATTGTTGAGAGAGGAATGGAGGGGTAAATGACGGGGGTATTATGCCCAGTACACACGGTCGGAAATTCCGACCACAAAATCCGTCGGATTTTTTTCCGACGGATTTTGTCCGACACTGGTGATGCATACACACGGTCGGACAAAGTTGTCGGAAAATCCGATCATTCTGAACGTGGTGAGTGACGTTCGTTGCGTACGACGGGACTACGTAGAGGCTAGTAGCCAATAGCTTTGGTCTTGTAATGTGATCTGAGCATACGTGGCACTTTGTCCGTCGGAATTCGCTACACGCGATCAGAAAAAGTCCGATAGGACTTTGTTGTCGTAAAATTTTAGAGCAGGATCTCAAACTTTTTCCGTCGGAAATTCCGACGGAAAAAGTCCGATGGAGCCCACACACGGTCGGAAATTTCCGACAACATGGTCCGATAGGACATTTTCCGTCGGAAAATCCGACCATGTGTACGGGGCTTAAGAGTGAATGGAAGTGTGAGATGTGGGACCAACGGAATAGTTATGTCCTAGAGCAGTGATGGCGAACCTTGGCACCCCAGATGTTTTGGAACTACATTTCCCATGATGCTCAAGCACTCTGCAATGTAGTTGAGCATTATGGGAAATGTAGTTCCAAAACATCTGGGGTGCCAAGGTTCGCCATCACTGCCCTAGAGTAAGAATAATATATAGAGATCAATGATGTTATTCATGAGGGGGGGGGGCTTTAAATTTGTGTTTTTTTTGGGGGGCTTTTTTTTGTTCTTCTTCTCCCTTTGGTTGCGCCTTTTTCAAATGCTAAATGTATGAGAGTGATGTTTGTTTTGTAAAATTGAAAACAAATTAATAAAGATATAAAGTTAAAAAAAAACAAAAACAATAAGGACAATATAAAGCTGAATTACTATACAGGCTTTCCCGTTGTCATGCGCTGGGTAACTCTTTCTTTCTTTCTTTCTTTCTTTTTCTTTCTTTCTTTTCTTTCTTTCTTTTCTTTCTTTCTTTCTTTCTTTCTTTCTTTCTTTCTTCTCATTCTTCTTCCTTTGGTGGTCAGTGGGAAGAATGCACCCTTACATTGGTGGTCAGTAGAAAAATGTCTCCTTCCATTGGTTCTTAGTGGTGTCGTGGATATTTCACCACACTCTTGCGCTAATAAGCGCTTTTCAATCTTATGATATAATGCGCCCTCTGATCGTATGTCTCCCTGGATCCCCAGCTCCCAAAAACAGACATTACCAGCAGTTTCACGTCATCTCAGCATCGGCCCCTCTTCAATGGGCCAGCTTGCTTTTTATTCACAGACAACCAAAAGGAATTACAAAGGATTGTGACCTCACAGGAAATTGAATGACCATATAAGGATTTGAAACAGTACAATGGAGAAGGAGGTGGTGTCTTCACAGACAGCCAATAAAGACATTTGTTTTCCTTCAAAAGAACCAATCACAGACCTGTATACTTTTAAATTAGGTTTAGCAAACTGACAATTCTGTTGATAGTAATCCTTAGTACACATTGTTCGAAGAGAACAATGTGTACCTGGATTATGCTACCTTCCCTGTGGATGGAAGATTATCTGCAAATGTATGCCGCCAATCCCAGCATGTGCTGATCAGACACAGCAGAGATGATGAGCGCACATCTGCACACAACAGACCCTTCCAGAGCAAACATATCTTTCCAATCCCAGGAAGTCATCCACTACTTAACAGGTCTCAACCAGCATCAGTCCGTCCCAGTCAGCTCTTTAGAGCAGGCTGGGACAGAACGAAAACTGGGTACAAGAAAGGCATCACCTACAATGACAATCTATGCTGTTCAGGTAGTTCACATATCATGTGGCGGGCCACACATTGACCTTTTCGCCTTAGTGCTAAGGGAACTTTTCCCACCACTGACCCTATGCAGCCTGGCAGGGCATTAAAGGTGTGCCCAGGAGCAATTCCATCCTCTGTCATCCCAAAGATCTGGATATCCCATAAGTAAGAAAAATGCTCCTTACAATGGTGGTCCATGGGATGTCTTTGATGTCTTCTTTTCTGTAAGTGCATTACTTTTGCGTTATTAAAATAACGTTATAATACTACACTTAGGTGTGCCTCCCGCCTTTTCTCTTTTATATTTCCCACAGAGTACTCCGGATACGCTCTGGGGATGGCTTGCACCTGAACTGTTTTAGCGTATATATGGACAAATTCCAACTACAATAAGGACACTAAACTAGCAATCTTGAGATGCCTCTTCCAAGCTAGGAAACTCATTGCCCAGAAGTGGCAGTCCTCCACTCCTCCATCCAGTAGGGAATGGGAACAGAATATGAATGTGGTGATTCTTAAGGAAAGGACGTCATACATTAGACAGGGAGGTGTCAAGAAATTTGACAAGACCTGGAAATTGTGGTGTGAGAAAAAGGAAAATGGATGTACTAATGTATAAAAGTGGTAGGGTCTATGAACGAGATGAAGTGAAATAAGAAGGAATATTGTTGAGAGAGGAATGGAGGGGTAAATGACGGGAGTATTATGCCCCGTATACATGGACGGAAATTCCGACCACAAAATCTGTCTGATTTGATCAGACACAGCAGAGATGATGAGCGCACATCTGCACACAACAGACCCTTCCAGAGCAAACATATCTTTCCAATCCCAGGAAGTTATCCACTACTTAACAGGTCTCAACCAGCATCAGTCCGTCCCAGTCAGCTCTTTAGAGCAGGCTGGGACAGAACGAAAATTGGGTACTCTTATGACAAAAATACATCTAAAACATCTTCATAAAATTTTCCCCAACAGTGGGCAAAATGCTTCATTCTCTGGTGGTCAGTGAGCGGAATGCCTCTTAAATTGATGATCCTTGGGAAGAATTCTCCTTACACTGGTGTTCAATGGAAGAATGATTCCCTTGCAAATATCTAAAACGATTATTGATGCAATTAGTTACTAATCCAAGAGCCAGAAATAGCTGATTGCTTAGGGGACCCCCTGCAACCCCTGAAGAAACCAAAGTTAAAAAAGGCTGGTCTATTCTAATGCAAAAGGCCGTTGTCTAGGCATAGCCGCTCTGTCTGAAGCGCAGTCCCCCAAGATCCTCTAGGCATGCTTCAATGCCTTAGCAGGAAAGATGAATAAAATTATCAGTACAAGGAAATCGCACAATTCTGTGCTCCTTTTATTGCTTTTTCAGAATATCACGCAAGATGAATATTTCCGTGTAGGTGTGCAGACTGCAGATCCACCATAAGAAGGTCAAGGGTGGTATTGGATAGATCTATAGGCCAAATAGAAAAGGACTTTAATGAAATTTGTGTTTACAGAAAAGCAACAGGTCATGGCTCCGCTCAACACAAGCCATCGTTCATACATGTGAGCATTCCCTTCTGACACAGACTATAACATTTCTTTGTTGATTCTATTGACATATCCATCCTAACTGTGAGTCACCCTTGATCAGATGCAGAGTCAAATACCTTATTACAATGTAGCAAGCCAACAGACTTATAATCAATGCTTTGTTGATCTGGAATTACCTTGTTAGCAAGACCCCTGCATGCTTCCCTTTACATCTCCCGGCCTCGCATTCCTATACATAAATCATTTTTCTCCGTAGCGTTTCCTTTGTCTTCATGCACTTGTTTTTTTTTTACGATGGAAATGGCTAAACGCCCTATGCCTTTAATGCCCGTGGTCCTGGATCACAAGTCTTAATCTGATTAACTTTTACAGTTGCTCGCAATGTAAAACAAATTCGCCTTCCCGGGCTTTGCCGCCTGAAGCTTTTCAATTATTTTGAAAACCATTATTTTTTGTTTTCTAAGCAGCCAACCACATCTCAGCATCTCCTGGTGTCTTGTTTGATTACACACAATTTCAGGCCATGCAGAGAGGCCTGCAAGGCCCAGGAATCAGCATCTAAACAGAGATTGGAATGAACAAGGAAGGCCATTAACAGTGTAACGTCTTTCTTACATGTTGCATACCTTGTTGCATGTACAGTATGTAACCAGAAAGAGATTGTGCAGGAAACCTATACAGTGGGTCATTTTCAGTGAGTACATATTACGAGTTAGTATAGTAATATAGGGGCACCCCTGCAAGAGCCGCTGGTAAACGTAGTCCTATTCCCCCTGGTCAGGCAGACAACATTTTCCTCATTCTTCCACTGGCTTAAAGGAACAGTCTAGGTTTTTTTTTAGGGTTTTATTGGAATGATGAACTTGGACGGGGTGAAGGAAGCAGATGATACCCAGAACTCAAAAACTGAATGCTTTGAGGACTCTGCTTCAGGACTCATAAAGTGGTTGTAAACCCTTACAAACCACTTTGACCTACAGGTAAGCCTAGATTAAGGCTTACCTGTAGGTCCAATAAGTATCTCCTAAACCTACACGGTTTAGGAGATTTTTGCCAAAAGACAGGCACTGCTGTCTACGGCGCATGCGCCGTAGACAGCGGCGCGCAGGCGCACTGAGTGCGCGGTTCTCGACGGCGATATGCTGCAAATGGCGGCTCCCGTGCGCATGCGCGGGAGTGACGTCATTGCGGCGCCGTTGAACTGACAGCGCCGGAGCCGCGAGACCCACCAAGAAGACTGAGGCTCCGTACACAAGGGGACAGCGTTGACTTCGCTGGCTCCTGTGTCAGGTAAGTGACACATAATGGACTACTATGTGATGCATAGTAGTCCATTATGCTTTACCTTTGCAGGGAAACAAAGAGGAAGTAGACCCATTAGGGTTTACTTCCTCTTTAATGCATTAAGTTAAAAAAGCCATCTGGGTGCAGTGCCCCCCCCCCCATACTTACCTGAGCCCCATCTTTATCCAGCACTGTTCATGGGAGCAGGGGCTCTGCTGCTGCTGTCAATCACAGCCAGTGAGCCAATGAGAAAAAGGAGGGGACGGACACATAGAGTGTGGCTCTGGAGTGAGCCTGCTTAAGTGCCCCCAAAGCAAGAGGCTTGCTATTAGGGCACTCGGCACTTGGGAAGAGCCAGAACCCATAAAGAAGAAGATTGGGGCCGCTCTGTGCAAAACCATTGCACAAAGCAGGTAAGTATAATATGCTTGTGTAAAAGTCCACGGCTATCTACGCATGCACCAATGGCGTGTTGCAGCAAGAGAAAATCCATGTCAACTGAGCATGCGCCAAAGACGCCTCAGGGTGCCAACCCGCACCTGCGCAGAAGACTTGATAGAAAAGGGCTGGAAAATGCCCAGGACGTGCACAGGAAGTGACCTCAACCTGATGGAAAAAGGCAGGAAAATACCCAGGAGGCGCACAGGAAGTGACATCAACCTGATGGAAAAAGGCGGGAAAATGCCCAGGAGGCACACAGGAAGTGACCTCAAATTTCCCTATATAAACCCAGCCCAGACACTGCCAAATTGCTGGATGATCTTCAGTCCCCCCTTGTTCCTGTGCTAGTGTGGGATCTGTCTGAACCTGGAAACCTGTTTGACTACTCTTGATTGCTGCTTGCCTTTGACCTCGGATTTGTACCTTAACCATTCTACTTCTTTGCCCCTTTTGTACTCTCGACCATTCTTCTTCTGATTAACCCTTGTGTGCTTCGTTGCCCAACTGGACTTGACCTCGGCTTGGATCCCGGACTAAGGCTTGCACGGTGCTCCGCGCCCTCGGCCACTCGGTGTCCCCACCAAGTCTCTGTCTCCATCTCCAGAGGCTTTAAAGCGGAGTTCCGCCTAATTTATTTTATTTTTTTTAAAGTCAGCTGCTACAAATACTGCAGCTGCTGACTTTTAACCACTTGACCACTGGGCAGTTAAACCCCCTTCCTAACCAGACCAATTTTCAGCTTTCGGTGCTCTCACACTTTGAATGACAATTACTCCGTCATGCAACACTGTACCCAAATGAATTTTGTGTCCTTTTTTTCACACAAATAGAGCTTTCTTTTGGTGGTATTTAATCACCGCTGGGTTTTTTTTTTTTTTTTTTTGCGCTATAAATCAAAAAATACTGAAAGTTCGGTAAAAAAAAAAAAAAAATTCTTTGTTTCTATTAAAAATTATTGCAGAGTATTGGCGAGTATTGGCAGAGTATTGGCGAGTATTGGCGAGTATTGGCGAGTATTGGCGAGTATTGGCAGAGTATTGGCAAGTATTGGCAGAGTATTACAGTGTTGCACAGTGTTGGTAGAGTATTGCACAGTGGTTGCAGAGCATTGCAGTGGTGGCAGAGCATTGCACAGTGGTTGCAGAGCATTGCACAGTGGTGGCAGAGCATTGCACAGTGGTGGCAGAGCATTGCACAGTGGTTGGTTGCAGAGCATTGCACAGTGGTGGCAGAGCATTGCACGGTGGTGGCAGAGCATTGCACAGTGGTTGGTTGCAGAGCATTGCACAGTGGTGGCAGAGCATTGCACAGTGGTGGCAGAGTATTGCACAGTGGTTGGTTGCAGAGCATTGCGCAGTGGTGGCAGAGCATGGCAGAGCATTGCACAGCGGTGGCAGTGTATTGAACAGCGCTGTGGGCACTACACATCCAGCCCACAGCGCTGGTCCCGTCTCTCCCCCTCTCTCCGCTTCTCTCCTCTCTGTACCGATCGGTACAGAGAGGGGAGGGAGGAACCGGCGTCATGACGTGACGCCGGTTTGTGTACATGTGATCGCTCCGTCATTTGACGGAGCGATCACGTGGTAAACGGCCGCTATCAGCGGCTGTTTACCGTGATCCGTGATGCGCCGGGTCCTCGGGACCCGGCGGTCACGGATGTTCCCGAGCGCGCGCCCCAGGGGGCGCACGGGAGCAAGTTTCTGGGAGGACATCCGTAGGACGTCCACTCAGGGAAACCCGACCGCGCTGTAGCCGTCTTTCGACTATAGCGCGGTCGGCATGTGGTTAAAATAAGGACACTTACCTGTCCAGGGTGCCCGCGATGTCGGCACCCAAAGCCCATCTATCCCTCGGCTGTCGGGTGCTGCCCCTGCCATCCTCAGTAAGGCTTCACTTCCTGGTTCCCTACTGCACATGCGCGACTCACGCTGCACTATCCCACCGGTCCCTGCTGTTTTCTGGGACCCGCGTGTCTCCCAGAAGACATCGGGGTGGGACGGGAAGTGGTGTAGATACCCGCGGGTGGCTCGGGTATCTATGCCCAGAAGTGGGAGAAAAATATCTGTATTAGACAGGTATCTGCTCCCCCCTTAAACACCGGAGGGGGGGAGGAACTGGAAAAGCGGGAGTTCAATTTTTAGGACCCGATGTGCAAGGGAGGCCTCCCCACTACTTCAGTCTGACATCAGGTACGTGGCCCTCGCGACAGCTTGTTATTAAAAAAAGCCTTTATGCCACATACACACGACCGGACTTTCCGCCAGAATAAACTCCAAAGGTCTTCCCGACGGAGTTCCGACGGTTTCCGAACAAACGGACTTGCCCACACACGATCGGACCAAAGTCTGTTAGTTTCGAACGCGATGGCGAACGACGGGACTAGAAACGGAAGTTCAATAGCCAATAGCCAATAGCTGTCCTTGCGTTGTATTTGGTCCGTCAGACCAGCATACAGACGAACGGTTTTCCCGATAGAAATTGATTCCGTCAGAAAGATTTGAATCATGTTCTATTTCAAAGTCCGTCTGGATCGGATTATTCCACACACGATCGGAATATCTGACGGAATGATTCTGTCGGACCTTTCTGCCGGAAAGTCCGGTCCTGTGTACGCGGCATTAGAATCACTTTAATGTTATGTACATTGCTGGGATTTAAATAGCATTGTAACAGATTACTACCTTTTGTTGCTGTGAAGAAATAACTGTTTGTTTCACAGGACTGATTGCATACTCATTCTGAATAGGGAGGTCTGGTGCACTTTCTGCATTCTAATGAAGATTGTTGCAGGTTTCCATCTCTTTATAAGCAATTATTCCATAGGGAGTATCTTAACAAAACTTAAATTTCTGTTACAAGGGATGACATTAGTTTAAACTTCTAGGAAAATCAGTGAACCAATCACACAAGCTGGAAATTACATTTTAAAGCTATCTGTACACCAATGGTGTACAGAATGCCTCTAGATTGCCATCTTGGATTGAATGTTACAGAAAATTACAGCGGCTGCAGTTCCTATGGATTTCTTTGTCCTCATAAGCCTAAAATATAAGATAAATATAAATAGAAAAACATAATAAAAATAATATATAATCAACATGACATAAAATATAACAAATATATAAAATATATGTTCTCAAAAATATATAAAACATGTTTATTATGCAATCTAGCCATAAATATACTATCAAATTAGGCAACGCATTCCATGCTGACACTGAATGTGGCCAGGGCACCTAGGAATCCACGACCTTTGAAAGGGTTAAAGGATAACTGTACCAAAAAAAAATTAAAATCAGGCAGTCCTGGGTGGCTTTGGTAGTAGCAAACAACTAGTGCAGAAAACTTAAAGTGGTGTTTCCCCCCCAAAAAAAAAATGCCAGTGTCATTTATAAAGAAATCAATGCATTTAAATGCATTAATTGCTGTAAAAATGACAATGGGCCCAAAAATGTGTCAAAAATGTCCGATGTGTCCGCCATAATGTCGCAGTCACAAAAAAAATCGCATTTCTCCGCCATTAATAATAAATAAAAAAATTAAATAATAAAAAAAGCTATAAAACTATCCCGTATTTTGTAAACGCTATAACCGCGCAATTGTCAGTTAAAGCGACGCAGTGCCGAATCGCAAAAAGGGGCCTGTTCCTTTGGCTGCAAATTGGTCCGGTCTGAAAGTGGTTAACAAACTTTGTTGCAGATTCCAATCTTCTGTTGTTATGAAGAAATATCTGTTTCTTTGTCTGTGTCCATGTGGAAAGTGAATCTAATGGGAGGGATTTTATAATTATCAATCAGCTGTTACACCTGCAAGTGGAAGGGTCTGCATCCCTTTACATATGATTTGCATTTGGGAGTATCTCACCAAAAATATAATTTTTGTTGCAGGGGATGCTCAAAATCTGACTTGTATCTTAGTGCACACTTCTGGGAAAATCAGTGAGCCAATCATTCAAGCAGAAAATGACATTTCTGGGGGGTGTTCTGTACACATTCGTGGTAGCCATATTGCATATTACAGAAAATTATAGTGGCTGCAGATTGAAAAGGAAAGGTCATTTTAAAATAGCATTCAATTCTGATATGACTTGTGTAGCAATTGTATATACTTTATTAATTGTTTTTTTTTTTTTTTTTATTTGCCAATTCTTTCCCTGCAAAAGTAGAGTTAACCTTTAATGACCACATCCTGACAGAGGTCCTCCATTCCACTTGTATGTCTCCTAAGTTGTGCCGAACTTGGAGTGCAAGTTTGAAGCAACTTTGAATGGGTGCAACTTGGATATGACTTTGGCTTTGACCAGTGTTAATGGACAACTGTAAGGCTAGTTTCACACTGGGACGTTGGGGGCGCTGGCGGTAAAGCGGCGCTATATTTAGCGCCGCTTTACCGCCGTTTTTGCGGCGCATTTCGGCCGCTAGCGGGGTGGTTTTACCCCCGCAAGCGGCCGAAAAAGGGTTAATACTGCCCGCAAACCACCGCTGCAGCGGCGTTTTGCGGGCGGGTTCGGAGCGCTGCCCCATTGTTTTCAATGGGAACGGGCGCTATAGGAGCGGTAAATATACCGCTCCTACAGCGAACCAAAGATGCGGCTTGCAGGACATTTTTCAGCGTCCTGCAAGCGCACCGCTTCAGTGACACTGAAGACACAGCAACAGCTGTTTCGGGTCGGTTTGCAGGCGCTATTTTTAGCGCAATAACGCCTGCAAACCGCCCCAGTGTGAAAGGGGCCTAACTGTTGCACAACTGCTGCATTGTATGACATTCAGGTAAAACTTTCATGCAACTTTTGAGGGTTAACATTGAAGTCTGTGGCCCACAAGTTGCATGAAAGTCGGACCATGAACTACTTTGAAGTTGCTGCAACTTTACGGCCGGATTCACAATGCTCTGACATGAAAGTCCCAAGACTTCCGATCCGACTTTGCCCTGCAACATTGATCAGACATCAGTCAGACTTTAAAGAGATAGTGAACTCTGCCACTCCGAGATGATTAAAATTCCTAAAAAAATAAAAAATAAAACGTTTGGAAAATTGATTCACGGCACACTGAGTGTGCCGTGAATCGCGGGGGAAATGCGCATGCGCCGGTGACGTCAAAGAACAAAACGGTTTACAACAACACTGAGCAAGTAAGGAGACATCTACATGCAGTGATCATTAGGGTTTTTTATGCTGATTTAAATGTGATAAAGTTGTAGGGGAAAGTTTACAACCACTTTAATAAACATGATCCATATTGAGATTAGTAGAAATGGGGTCTGATATGGATTTTAAATTTTTTTTTTCAATACATTTTGCAGTGCTAGCATTGCCTCAGAGCACAAGTCGTAATGTCACAAGTCGGATCAGTTAAGATGCTGATCCAACTTGGATACGACTTCAATGATATTCAATGGGCTGAAATCAGACCAAAGTTGGACCAAAGTAGTGCAGGAACCTTTTCCAGAGTCGGACCGACACAAGTCGGACCAGTTAAGACGGCTCTCATAGGGAATCATTGATTTATACACATCATGCAACATGTTCTCTCAGAGTTGGAGCGCATGTCATACCAGTGTGAACTGGGCCTTAGTCGAACATTTATAAATGGTTATCATGGGGACCGACTTGTCATGTGACTTCCTTTTTTTTTTTTTATCAGAAAAGGTTTTATTTAGGAATACCAAGAACAATAAACCGGTACAGAGTTTCCATTCCAGTGCTTCAATTTACAACCATATACAATTCACAGTCCATAATGATCATCTACAGAGACCTGTTATATCCCAACTCTGTCAAACATTTATAATAAATTCCCGGGCCCCACTGACCACAGCCAGCAGCATACATATATGATAAAGTAGTAAACGATGGAGGTATGGGACCCATACGGAAGTGTATATCTCACATTAAAAATTCCCGCACACCCAGGGGTCCCCCGAGATGCGCTCAACCCACAGGGCACTGCAGAGTCCTCGTCAAAGCCAGTTCCCTAGGGGACAACCCTGGGGTATTAAGCCATGGATCCCAAAGTTTTTCAAATTTGCCTAGCCGGCTCCTATGTTGATAGATATAGCGCTCCAGGAGAAGTGTGTTCCCCATGTGATGCACCCATGTTTGAACTGATGGGGGGGTTGCAGATTTCCAGCCTAAAAGGATAGCAGTCTGGCCTGAAATAGTGCCCTAGAGAAGGCCTCTCTGGTCATCTCCCCTGGGATCACCTCCTCAAAAATGCCAAGTAGACAGTGAATGGGATTCAAGGGAACAGTCACCTGGAATACTCCATTGAGTGTGGAGAGAACCTTGCTCCAATACTGATGGAGTTTTGGGCATCACCAAAGGAGATATATAAGATCCCTGGGCATTTGTCTGCATTTACCACATAACGAATCGGGGAGCCTACCCATTCTAAGGAGCTTCTCTGGAGTATAGTGTACTCTAAACAGAATATACAATTGGGATACCTTCTGAGAAACATTAAGAGAGCATATATTAGCTGACTGGAAGGCCTCTTCCCACTAATCACCTGTCAATGCACCCATGTCCTCCTCCCACTGAGACATAGCCTTGGTAGGGTGCGCCTTCAGCTATTCCGTCAAGAGTATGTGGTAACACTGAGATATAAAACCTTTTGTTTTAGTTACAGACAGGAGTAGGTGAAAAATTAGGGTAGGTGAAAGCACCCTGGGCCTTAACTGCGTGAGACAGCTGTAGGTAGTAATAAGCCATATAAGATGGCAGGGTGAATTTGTGCTGGAGATCTAAAGAAAAAAAACAGCTTCCTATTCGGAAAGCTCTGTGATAGAAAAGTTACCCCTAAGGCACGCCATGTGGGCCCCTGCTGAATTTTGGCTAGTTCAGTATAAGTCTTATTACCCCAGATCGGGCTGTATACTGTGAAACCTGTAACTCTCTGCAATTGTTAAGATTTATTCCAGACCTTTTGGAGCATCATATAAGTAGGCATTTACTTGTTAGGTTTCTGGAACAATTGGCCCTCCGGAATGGAATTTATAGCAGTACCAACCAGCAAAAGATGGGCAGAGGGGCTGTCGGGAGTAGATGACATGGATCCTATAAGGTGCTGGAGCTGGGCAGCTATGTAGTACATCCAGGGGTTTGGAAGTGCCAGGCCCCTGCCATCTTTGGGAAACTGCAACTGTTCCAGTTTGAACCTGGGAGAGCGTGCATTCCAAGTAGTCTAAAAAAGGAGTTTACCACCTGAAATACCTTTAGGGGAATGACTTCAGGTGAATTGGGAAGGACGTATAAAAGTTGGGACATAAGTATAATTTTAAATTAGATTGGTTTTCCCACCTAGGAATATCTTAAGTTTATTCCAGATATAAATTTTGTCTCTAAAAGTAGTTAGTAGGGGGAGTGTATATTGAGGTGGCAATAATCTATAATCATGGGCGAGATATGGATGCCCAAGTATTTAAAGGAGGTTACTGTGGAAATGGGGCATGATAGTGACACCGACTGCCCCAGTGCGCCATCCAACAGCATCAATGCAGACTTGGTCCAGTTAATAGTGAGACCAGAATACTGCCCAAAATCAGTGATAATGGACATAACACTGGTTAGTGAAAAGAGGTATCTCCCAAGAACAGTAACATATCATCGGCATACAGCATGATCTTTTCATGCAAGCCGCCATATTGAAACCCAATGACATGAGGACTATTATGCACCAAGGCAGCCAGGGGTTCAATTGCTATGGCAAAGAGCAGGGGTGACAGGGGACAACCCGGCCTAGTCCCCCTGCTCACTGCGAAGGCAGGTGACATTCTATCTGAGGTGAACTGTATAGGAGATGCACCCAGTCTATAAAACGAGCGCCAAAGCTAAATTTGGACAATATGGCCCAGAGATAATGCCAACTGACACTATCAAACGCCTTGTTTGCATCAAGAGAAAGGAGTGCTGCCCCATGTTTTCTGCCGGTGTCTGCATATTAAGGAACAGCCATCTGAGGTTAGTAGCCATAGAATTTTGTGGCATAAACCCTGCTTATTGTCATGCGACTTTGATGTCCAAAGTTGCATGACAAGTCACACAAGTGTGAATGGAGCCTTATGCCCTGTACACACGATAGTATTTTCCGACAACAAAATCCATGTTTTTTTTCCGACGGTTGTTGGCTCAAACTTGTCTTGCATACACACGGTCACACAAAGTTGATCGGAAATTCCGAACATCAAGAACGCGGTGGCGTACAACACGTACGACGAGCAGAGAACAATTAAGTTCAATAGCCAGTGCTGCTCTTCTGCTTGATTCCGAGCATGCGTGGCACTTTGTGCATCGGAATTGTGTACACACGATCGGAATTTCCGACAATGGATTTTGTTGAAAATTTGAGAACCAGCTCTCAAATTTTGTGTGACGGAAATTCCGATGGAAAATGTTCCGATGGAGCCTACACACGGTCAGAATTTCCGACAACAAGCTCCTATCAAATATTTTCCGTCGGAAAATCCTATCGTGTGTATGGGGGCATTACTCTGCTACAAAATGTATTTTTTATTGCAGCTTGTGTCCCCATTGTAGAAATTTCCCCTAACTTCCTGTTCTGTCTGACACCAATTAAGTAGGGAGCAAAGAAAAAAAGACTCCTAAACAAGGACGCAGACAGCAATAACAATTTGACAGATGATGATACCTTTTACATTCTATCTAAAACATAAAAAAATTAGTTTTTTAGGTTATCTGATGCAGTGTCACCGCATGGTACACATCCCGGGGGCACACAAATCCACGTTGAGCTGTGTGGCCAGCTGTTCTAATAATTTTGTTTTATTGGCTCAAAAACATGTTATTTGGAGCCAACACACCGAGGTGAAGATTTATTCCACGTGAGAATCTGATGCAAGTCAACAAGTAAGCACAAAGTGGGAGCCGGGTGATTTATGCCACGTATTGTTTTGCGGAATCAGTAAATAAGTCTTTGAAAGTAGCACAATACTCGAGAAGTCTGCAGACATAGAGCCCTGATAAATACATACGCCGTGGAAACTGTAAACCATTTGGATTGTCAGCCACAGCGAGTATATAAAGATGATAAACAGCTCTTTCATTCCTCCCCAGCAGGATATCATTAAGAAAGGCCCAAATCGCAGGTTGTAATTTACACTGTAGAGTTCGACTCAATCACATGTAAATATGGGGATTTTTTTATGTTTCCTTTTTGAAATTCTTCTTCTTTTCTTCTGCAGGAGATACAGAGCTAGAGCCAAATGAAAGGAGATTTCCTACTGAACATCATTCATTTATTTTTTTTTGTAATTAAGTTAAAAGGATAGCTCATGGAGTTCGGTAGACCCTTTGTGTTTCCAGGAGCAATAGCCGACAACAGGAAGGACAGGTGCTACAGCGATGTCATTTCTCAGACAGATGGTCCGAGCAGACAGCAGACAGTAGCAAAGTCAGCAGAGTCCAGGTTCCAGACAGGTAAAAAAGAGCAATGATGGACAAGCTATGGTAACAAGCCAATGGAAAGGATTAGCATAGGCAAGCTCAGCACAAATGCAGTCCAAAAAATACACAGGAATATTCCAAGGAATGAACAGTCAAACAGAAGTAAGATAGTCCTCTTATCAGGGGTCTGTTGATCGGGCAAGGGCTTGAATCTGTGGCCTTGCTATAAAGTCTACTAATGAGGGCAGGTGTGCACAGCAGAGAGCTGACCAGCAGGTGGCAAAGGTTCTAGGCCAGGGGTGCCCAACTGCTGGCCGGCGGCACCCTCTGATGTGGCCCGCCACGTCTTGCTCTGAGATGGCGGGTCGGCAAGCCCAGATGGCGGGTTCCCGACCCGCCATCTCTGAGCATCAGCGCAAAGAATGGAGCCGCCGCTAGAGGAAGCAGAGCCGATGCTTCCTGTATAGCGCCGGCTCCTTCACAGGCGGAGTGATATCAAATGTACTCCGCCTGTGACAGACTCTGCTCTCTACTGCAGCTGCATGCTTCCTGCAATCTCGAACAGCAGCCAGCAGTGCCAGAGCCAGCAGTACCAGCCAGCAGTGCCAGTACCAGCCAGCAATGCCAGTACCAGCCACCAGTACCAGTACCTGCCAGCAGTACCAGCCAGCAGTGCCAGTACCAGCCAGCAATGCCAGTACCAGCCACCAGTACCAGTACCAGCCAGCAGTGCCAGTACCAGTCACCAGTACCAGCCAGCAGTGCCAGTACCAGCCACCAATACCAGTACCAGCCAGCAGTGCCAGTACCCGCCAGCAGTACCAGTACCCGCCAGCAGTACCAGTACCCACCAGCAGTTCCAGCCAGCAGTACCAGCCAGCCGTACTAGTACCCACCAGCAGTACCAGCACCCACCAGCAGTACCAGCCAGCAGTACCAGTACCTGCCAGCAGTACCTGCCAGCAGTCCCAGTACCCACCAGCAGTACCAGCCAGCAGTACCAGTACCAGTCAGCGGTATCTGCCAGCAGTACCAGCCAACAGTACCAGTACCAGCAAGCAGTACCAGTACCAGCCAGCGGTATCTGCCAGCAGTACCAGCAGGCAGTACCCAACAGCAGTACCAGCCATCAGTACCAGCCCTGGAGGACAGTCAGCAGCAGCCACCAGTTATAACCACCTGGGGGACAGCAGCAACCAGCTGCAGGAATCCTGAGGAAGAAGTGAAGATTGAGGTCAGTTGAGATGCAGGTAAACCACAGTGCATCAGTGTGAAAGCAGCCTTAGGCCCCTTTAACACGATCGGTCCGATTGGGTCTGCCTGTCTGTTTTTCAGGCGGACCCAATCGGACCCTCCATTCATCTCTATAGAGCGGCAGATGTAAACAGACTCGTGTCTGCTTACATCGGCCTATCTGCAATCCGATCTGCTTAAAAAAAACAGAAGGGGATCTGTCCCCTTCTGTTTGGGCAGATCGGTGGGCACTTAGGGTAGAGCGGGTTGCATCTGTGTCTGCTCTACATATGCAGAGTGGACACAGACCTGCCATCCGCCCTTTACACTCATTGTGGCCCGCGAGCGGTTACCAAGATGCTAAAGTGTCTCCTCAAAAGGTCGGGCACCCCTATTCTAGGCAAATGATTACAGTAATGCTACCCAAGAGATCTGGATGGAAGTCCATTAGATGTAGGAGTGAGTATTTGATTATGCCCTACAATTGCTCTGATAACCCATTTTCAAAGTGAAAGCCCAGTCAAGATGTTTTGTTTCCTACTTGTGAATAGGATGTTTGTTGTTGTTTGTATGCCTAATGGAGTGTTTTATTGAATTCTTGCCTTTTCTGGAAACAAGTAATCATGAGAACTGTCCCCTTCTGGAAGAGAGTCCAAGTTCCAGACTGGTTAACCACTTCAGCACCGGAGGATTTGGCTGCAGAATGACCGGACCATTATTTGCGATTTGGCACTGCGTCGATTTAACTGACATTTGCGCGGTTGTGCGAAGCTGCACCCAAACAAAATTGATATCCTTTTTTTCCCACAAATAGAGCTTTCTTTTGGTGGTGTTTGATTGCCTCTGCGGTTTAAATTTTTTGCGCTATAAACAAAAAAAGAGTGTCAATTTTGAAAAAAAAGCTATATTTTTTACTTTTTGCTATAATAAATATCATCCAAAAATATATAAAAAACAATTATTTTCCTCAGTTTAGGCCGATACGTATTCTTCTACATTTTTGGTAAAAAAAAAAAAAAATCGCAATAAGCGTATATTGATTGGTTTGCGCAAAATTTATAGCGTCTACAAAATAGGGGATAGTTTTATGGCATTTTTATTATTAATTTTTCTTTATTAGTAATTGTGGCGATCTGCGATTTTTATCGGGACTGCTACATTATGGACTTCGGACATTTTTGACACTATTTTGGGACCATTGTCATTTATACAGCGATCAGTGCTATAAAAATGCATTGATTACTGTGTAAATGACACTGGCAGTGAAGGGGTTAACCACTAGGGGCGGTGAAGGGGTTAAGTGTGTCCTAGGGAGTGATTCTAACTGTGCGGGTGCTGGGCTTCAACACACAGGACAGCGATCACTGCTCTCAATGACAGAGAGCTGTGATCACTGTCCTGTCACTAGGCAGAACGGGGTAAATGCTATGTTTACAAAAGTATCTCCCCGTTCTTCCTCTCCGTGACACAATCGCGGGCACCTGGCGGACATCGAGTCCGCGGGACCCGTGATCATGGTCACGGAGATCGCTTCTTAAAGCGGACATACCTGTACCAGTGTTGCCAACCATCAGTATTTTTACTGGCAGCTAATAAAAAAACAGGCAATTTTCTCCTGTCAGTAAATGCCAGTAAAAAGAAAAGGTTGCCAGTAAAAAAATATGGCTGTGACGCTTGGCCCGGAGCCAGCCGAGACCATACAAGTGCCTGCTACAGTGTGTTCGGGCGGCTCTGGTGGAGGCGGTGCCTGAGCATGTCCTGTGATGTCATGGTGCAAGAGAGCCAAGCAGAGCGGCCAGAGCCTTGTGTGGGGGTCTGCGGGATGGGAGCAAGGCAGGCCGGGAGCGGGACCATCAGTGCTGTTTGGACTGGAAGGACCACCTGGCTTGGAGAGAGACTGTCACTGTGACTCTGGAGGGGATGTTGCGTGTCGGTAATCTGTACTGCTGCACACTGCTGCATCACTGTGAGAGTCAATTTCATGTGTGTGCCGCCCATTCTAATTTCTTGCCCTCTTGAGTTCTGTCCCTGAGCTACTTACTTACTATATCGAAAATAAAATAAAAAATATGTTTTTTTTTGCCTTATTATCTACCTTAAATCACATTGCTAATTACATATTGTACTTTTTGTAGCCTAAATACTGAAATTTGTACTTAAAACTGTCATTTTGTAACTTTTGGAAATGCCAGTAAAAACTTGGCTGTGCCAGTAAATTTTGGGCGTCGTGTCAGTACATTTCAATCTGTTAGGTTGGCAACACTGACCTGTACGCTCTTTTGCCCACCAGTGCCATTCTGCCGACGTACATCGGCATGCGCTGGTCGGCAAGCGGTTAAAAGAGCAACGACGGACAAGCTGAGGTATCAGGCCAATGAACAGGATTAGTAGTGTGGGTGACCTTCGCGCTGTTAATAAACTCGATCTTATGCACAAGAAAAATAAATATGTGAATAATAGATATATAAAAAATATAAATATCAAAAGTATAAAGTGCTAGCTCAAATGCTGTGTGTAGAAGAAATTCCTAAAAAAGCAGCAAAATCCAATGGTGAACACAATCCCACAAATAGCACAAAATAAGTAATGATTTTGCGCTAGTATGCACCAAATAGTGTAAATAAATGTGATATTACAGTTAAATGAATTAATGTATATGTAGTGCACCAAGTGCTAAAAAATTGATAATAATAGACAATATACATAAACTTAGTAAATATCAAATATTGTGTATATACACCATATCTATAAAATAATGAATAAAAAGTGCTCAATGTGCTAATTACCACAAATAAGTGGAATAATAAAAACCAACAATGGTGTAAACATAGAAACACAGTAATCCTGGTAAATATCAAATGAGTGTATGAGAGATAAAGTGCAGACAATTCTATTGAAAGATAATAAATTAAATGGTAAAGTCCAGGTGGTGATTAAAAAATAATACATTAAATGGTATAGTCCAGGTAGTAAATACACAAGGAAAACGTCTCTAGATATAGGATGCCCGTGTATGTCTATTTACAGGTGAGAGACTAGAGAGCACAATTTAGGATCAGGTCTTCAGAAATCCACCATCCCTTACTTTGGAGATAGAAGATTACTGTCATTGCTGCTACCCTCTTTATATCTAGAGACGTTTTCCTTGTTTATTTACTACCTGGACTATACCATTTAATTTATTATTTTTTAATCACCACCTGGACTTTACCATTTAATTTATTATCTTTGCAATAGAATTGTCTGCACTTTATCTCTCATCCACTCATTTGATATTTACCAGGATTACTGTGTTTCTATGTTTACCCCATTGTTGGTTTTTATTATTCCACTTATTTGTGGTAATTAGCACATTGAGCACTTTATTCATTATTTATTTTATAGATATGGTGTATATACACAATATTTGATACCTACTAAGTTTATGTATATCGTTTATTATTATCAATTTTTTAGCACTACATATACATTAATTCATTTAACTGTAATATCACATTTATTTACACTATTTGGTGCATACTAGCGCAAAATCATTACTTATTTAATGAACAGGATTAGCATAGGAAAGCTCAGTACATATGAAATCCAAAATGTACACAAGAGTATTCCAAGGAATGAACAGTCAAACAGAAGTAAGAGGTAGTCCTCTTATCAAGGGCCTGTTGATGGGGCATGGACTTGAAGCTGTAACCTCGCTTTAAAGTCTACTAATGAGGGCAGGTAGGCACAGCAGAGAGCTGACCAGTAGATGGTGAAGGTCCGAGGCAGATGATTACAGTAATGAATGAATCATAAAAGTCCATTAGATGTAGGAGTGAATATTTTATTATGCCTCACAATTGCTCTGTTAACCCATTTTTAAAATGGAAGCCCAGTCAAGAGTTTTTCTT
Source organism: Lithobates sylvaticus (assembly GCA_028564925.1). NCBI lineage: Eukaryota > Metazoa > Chordata > Amphibia > Anura > Ranidae > Lithobates > Lithobates sylvaticus. Next base: position 250,793,109 of record CM053032.1, read on the forward strand.
CATACTTGTGGATAGGATGGGGAGTTTTTTTTTGCCTCTCTTTGTTGCCGTTTCTATTCCCAATGGGGAGAGTTTTCTTGACTTCTTGTACCTTCTGAAAACAGGTAATGATGACAATTGTCCCCTTCTGGAAGACAGGCCAGGTTCCAGACAGGTAATAAGAGCAACGATAGGCAAGTTGAGGTAACAGGCCAATGAACAGGATAAGCATAGGTAAGCTCAGTATAAACGCCGTCCAAAAGATACACAGGAATATTCCAAGGAATGAACAGTCAAACAGGAGTAATGCCCCATACACACGGTCGGATTTTCCGATGGATTTTGTCCTATCGGACAATGTTGTCGGAAATTCCGACTGTGTGTAGGCACCATCGGACAGTTTCCATCGGATTGTCTGACGGACCAAGTTCTATCTCCTGCTGGATAGATTTTCCGACAACAAAGTCCGATCACACCAATTCCGATGGTGTGTAGCGAATTCCGACGGACAAAGTGCCACGCATGCTCAGATCACATTACAAGACCAAAGCTATTGGCTACTAGCCTCTACGTAGTCCCGTCGTAGGCAACAAACGTCACCACGTTCAGAATGATCGGATTTTCCGACAACTTTGTCCGACCGTGTGTATGCAACACCAGTGTCGGACTAAATCCGTCGGACCAAATCCGATGGATTTGGTGGTCGGATTTTCCGACCGTGTGTATGGGGCTTTACAGATAACCCTCTATTAATGACCCATTGATCAGATGTGGGCTTGAAGATTTGGTCTCGCTTTAGAATCCACTAGGGAGGGCAGATTAGCACAGCAGAGAGTTGACCAGCAGGTGGTGAAGGTTCTGGGCAGATCATTATAGTAATTCTACCCAAGAGGTCTGGATGAAAGTTTATTAGATGTTGGAGTGAATATTTTATTATGCCCCATATATGCCCCATAATTGCTCTGATAACTATTTTTCAAAGTGGAAGCCCAGCCAAGATTTGTTTTTCTTAGTTGTGGATAGGATGGAGAGGGTTTGAGCCTCTCTTTGTTGCTGTATAGATCCCTACTGGGAAGAGCTTTCTTGACTTTTTGTTCTTTCTGGAAACAGGTAATGATTAGAATTGTCCTCTTCTTGAAGAGAGTCCTGGTTCCAGACAGGTAACATTGAGCAAAGATGGACAAGCTGAGGTATCAGGCCAATTTCCAGGGTAAGCATACTGTAGGCAAGCTCAGTACAAATGCGATACAAACAATACACAGGAATATTCCAAGGAATGAACAAACAGAAGTAACACACAGCCCTCTATCAATGGTCTGTTGATCAGGCGTGGGCTTGAAGCTGTGACCTTGCTTTAAAGACCACTAATGAGGGCAGCTGTGCACAGCAGAGAGATGACCAGCAGGTGGTGAAGGTTCTTGGCAGATCATTACAGTATTGCTACCTAAGAGACCTGGATGAAAGCCCATTAGAAGTAAGAGTGAATCATTTATTATGCCCCACAATTGCTCTGATAACCCATTTTCAAAGTGGAAGCCCAGTCAAGATTTGTATTTTTTAGTTGTGGATAGGATGGGGAGGGTTTGAGCCTCTCTTTGTTGCTGTTTGTATCCCTACTGGAAAGAATTTGCTTGACTTCTCATCCTTTCTGATGTAGCACCCTGGTGCTTAGGCAGAGTTGCTCAGTAAATTTGCCAGGCAGTAGTTGTCCTGGTTAATTGTTAGTAGATCCACTGATTCCTCCCTAGTTCTGGACTTGCTGCACCTTCTCTTTTCTGTCACTAGGTGGCGTTATGCTGGTGACATTAGATAGACAAGGTCAGATTATGAATGGATGGGGTGTCTCAGCCAATGGGCAGGGGTTTCTTTAAGCCCTTTGGCCTGCTGGGAGAGCCTATTTATTTGAGTGGAGACAGGTGATTTGGGTGCTGTGCCACCTGGACGGCTGTCAGGGTGGACATGTGTTATGCTGCTAGGCCAGAATCCTGAGGCCTATCCCGGGGACATCTGGCTGCTAGGCTGTCTGAGGGCCTATACAGATGCAAGAGAAGCAGTGCAGGGTTGGGACTCCAGGATTCAGGGGAGGGCTGGCAGCCTTAGGCCTGGGGGGAAGTCCAGTCAAGTGGCCCATTGAACCACCGAATCAGCCCACCATCCATGCCCAGCTGGTTTTTCAACGCAGCCTCACCAGTGCCCCTCAATGCAGTCTGATCAGTGCCCATCAATGCTGCCTCATCAGTGCCACCTCATCAGTGCCCATCATTGCAGCCTCACCAGTGTCCATAAATGCAGTCTCACCAGTGCCCATCCAATGCAGCCTGCTCACTGAGGCAGGGTAAATGGGGTGTATGGGGGGGTATGGGATGTGGGGGTCAGCTGTGGGTGTCAGGTTTTCTTACCTGGCAGCTCAGCTTGCACGCCACGACCAGCGCAAGCCAGCACCCAGCCCCACAGCCCAAGACAGTCACTGGCACCCTGCCTACAAGACTCTGGTCTCTGGGGGTTGTAGTTTCCTCTGCGCTGCTTGGGAGCTTGAGTACGGACTACAACTCCTGGAATGCAACAGTGGCCGACCGCCGCAGCCGTAAAAATAGCAGCGGGCAGTGGGCGCCGGACGTTTTCAACGTAAGTTAAGGCGGCCTGGGGGGCAATTGCCACTCTGCCCCCCAGCCCAGCCCTCCCCTGCCAGGATTGGAGTCCAACCGAGGGTATTAATTTATGTGGATATTCCTTCCTTGGGATATAAAGGTCAGTGGCCGGGAATGTCATGTGGAGGCCTTAGGCAAGGAGAGGGCACAATAGGGTCCGGCCTCTGCAGCAGCAATAATGTTCTAGCAAAAGGCCTGGAGTGAGGCAGGGACTTGTGCTTTGGATCCACCATCCAGGTAATCACAAAAGCCTTCTTACAATCCCATGTTGGGTTCTCTGGTGAAGAGCAACTGTCACTTGGAAACCATGTCCCGAGTGAGCCTGTATCACCTGCCAGGGGGTACGGTAACAGCCAAGAACTGCACTGGATTGTGTCAATGTTTAGCCACATCTTGGTCCAGGAAGTAGTTGGTGACCTTGGGTGATGCCTGGACAAAGATGGTGCAGTCCTTTTTACAGATGTAGCGGCCATAACCCTCGATGTGGCGGCCTTGACTTTTGGGCTTACCGGTTACCTCCGCTTGGCTTGTTCCTCCAGGTCTAGGGGTTCCCAGAGTTAGTACCCAACGACTTTGCACACTGACACCATAAAAAGTCCTTTGAAATGTTTTTTATTTGCAGGGGTAACATCCAACAGACACAGTCACATGAGGGAACAGAGGGCAAGGATGAAGAAAACTCAGACACCTTGAACTGCTAAGTATGCAAAAGTCTCTATTTGCCAACCCAGAGAGTAGCCACTCGCAGCTGGGCGCTTCCAAGCTGAACAAATCTCTAGCCAGAGATTATGGCAGTCAGCACTTGAATAACACATTTTGCACAGTCTTTAACCTTGACTCAAAACGGTACTCAGAAACAAAACAGGAACCTTTCCTCAGTACCTGGAATGTTATCCGTCTCCTTGACAGTATTGGGGAAGTGTGGATTCTCTAGTGTTTTAGACAATCCAGCAACCAGGCACTTCTCAGGATGGCAGCTTGTTGGCCCTCCTCCGAAGAGTCCTCCCCTGGTCGATTGCACGGGCTGAGAGCGCACCCGGATGCCTCAGTTACTGCGCCTCGGACCAGCCAGTTCCGAGACTCGGGAACAGATGGATCCTTGCCCCAGACCAAGCAGGTCTGTGGGGGCTGTCAAACCAAACATATTGCGGGGCGGCACACACTCCCCTGACCAGGACCCCTCACGGGGCTACCCCGGCCCAGATCCAGGAAACAGGCAGCTCAGGCCTAACGAACCCCGAACACGTGACTTCAGCATTTTAAGTACCCTTCCCCAGACTCCTCAGCGGGGCCAAACGCACCCACTGATTGGCTCCGGGGAATGCCGGTACTCAAACCGTCCAACCAGGCCTGGTTCTGAGCCTGTCATGTGTGTCTCACCGCACACATGATCAGGCAGAACCCCAACACAGCCCAGCCAAACTGATGCCAAAGCTTCCCTATCCAATTAACTCTCAGAACCCAGTTACTGTTCTGAGAAACAAAAATAACTAAATTTACAATAGCGGACACCTAGAAAAGGTGTCACCGCTACACAGAGAAAAGCAGAAGAAGACATTCTTAGGGGGAGCACAGTATGCTCTGCAAGAGATAATGAATACCAGCATTAATTAGCATGCATGTACCGTATATACTCGAGTATAAGCCGAGTTTGTCAGCACATTTTTGTGCTGAAAGTGTCCCCCTCGGCTTATTCTCGAGTCAAGCACTTTTCTGCAGCAAAAAATGACATTTTCCGACCCGACTTTGCTGCCCCGTATCTCGGGGCCACTTGGTTCTAGGAACCCCAAATTTGGAACCAACTTTACAACATATCCAAATTTGGGGTTCCTAGCACCAAGTGGCCCCGAGATTCGGGGCCGCAAAGTCGGGTTGGAAAATTTCATTTTTTGCTGCAGAAAAGTGCTTGACATTTTCCGACCCGAATTTGGGGCCTCGTATCTCGGGGGCCACTTGGTGCTAGGAACCCCAAATTTGGAACCAACATTACAACATATCCATATTTGGGGTCCCTAGCACCAAGTGGCCCAGAGATACGGGGCCCCAAAATCGGTCAACTGTGTCCATCTGCAGCAATGTCATTTCGGGACCCTTTGGGTCCAGAGACCCCAAATTTTGGCTGCAGTTAAGGGGGGCATCTAGGAACCCTTAACTACTAAGTTTGAATTTCATTGGACCTATGGCTGCAAATGGGCACAGTGAGGCATGCAAATGGGCACAGTGAGGCTGCAAATGGGCATTGTTGACACACTTTTCCACTTACAGTAGCTGCGCATTTCTCACCCTAGGCTTATACACGGGTCAATAAGTTTTCCCAGTTTTTCGTGGTAAAATTAGGTGCCTCGGCTTATATTCGGGTCGGCTTATACTCGAGTATATACGAAAAAATATATCTCATGTTAGGTCCTCTTTAAGCCTCAACGGAAAACACACACACATTTCATCCTGGGAAGGGATTTTTATAACTATACACTCAGCAGCAGACTTTTTGGCTGGACCGATGGAACGGCAATAAAACTGGGTCATGACTATTTATTGGAAAAATTCTTTAAAAGCATATAAGCCAATTTTGGTTTATTTAATCGTTAAAATGCTGGGAGGTATAATTGAATGTTTTAATTAGCAAGCGTAGTGAAGCACCATCCTACCTACAATTACCCAATATTGCAGCTCCAAATAATTTGGCAATCTTCTAATTGAAAATTGGGCAGTAAAGTCTAGAAGGTCATTCTTCAGCCTCCGCACACAATACCCAGACACATTAATATGCAAGGCTCAGCAGCGTTATTTAAGATATAATGACCCACGTTCCGTCCCTAGATTATTCCGTAATATTAGATTATTGTCGCGCGGGGTATATATTTATAAGTAGCATTGTGCCTTGTTGCGGAGCCCATCAGGGCGTTAATAACTCCTCCGACGGTAATTAGCAGTAAAATTGGATGACAGAGTGAACTGTACAGGCTAAATGTGCCTATTCAGATTGGAATTTGGAGATTAATTGTTAGCTCATTTCTCTATCACCAGTGACATTAAAGTAGTACTAAGCACTCAGAGACGGTTTGTATAGCGATTCCCAAATAGCCGAGTAATAACGAATTCTCCCCACGTGTCCATAAAATTGTTATGGGTGAATTATTGTTGCGGTAAATTTAGACAAACTTATAATTAATGTGAACAAAACACAGCATGGATGACATTCGAAAAAAAAGTTGCTGAAAAATTTATGTTTTGGGTTTATATAATACTAAAAGTTAAAGCGTTTGGAAACCCAACATTTAATTTTCCTGATACGTACCTGCTGTACCATGTACCGTATTTATTGGCGTATAACACGCACCGGTGTATAACACGCACCCCAAGTTTAGGAGGGCATTTTAAGGAAAAAAAGTTTTAGGAGGGAAGTATAAGGAAAAAAAAACAACTTACATTTAAGCGTCATTTGCAGCTTGCCCAGCGTCATTTGCAGCCTTGCCCAGCGTCATTTGCAGCCTTGCCCAGCGTCATTTGCAGCTTGCCCAGTGTCATTTGCAGCTTGCCCAGCGTCATTTGCAGCCTGCCCAGCGTCATTTGCAGCCTTGCCCAGTGTCATTTGCAGCTTGCCCAGCGTCATTGCAGCTTGCCCAGCGTCATTGCAGCCTTGCCCAGCGTCATTGCAGCCTTGCCCAGCGTCATTGCAGCCTTGCCCAGCGTCATTGCAGCCTTGCCCAGTGCCATTGTAGCTTGCCAGCGTCATATTCATTCTTTTCCTGGTTCAAATTTCCCGCCGCCGAGACGCTGTCGCGTGCGCCGCTGAAAAAACCTGAAGCACGACCGAAAAAGACCGAAGCGCCCACGGAAAAAGCCGAGCCGACTCGGACAGCTAAGCTCGCGGTCCCGCCTCCCTGCTGTTTCCGGAGCGAGCGCAGGGAGGCGGGACTACGAGCAGAGCAGAGTCTGCTCGGCTTTTTCCGGGGGCGCTTCGTTCTTTTTCGGCCGCGCTTCGGGTTTTTTTCGGCAGCGCTCGCTATTTTTCAGCGGCGCTTGCAATTTTTGTCATTTTTTTGGGGGGGGTATCGGCGTATAACACGCACCCACGACTTTCCCCCGATTTTAAGGGGGAAAAAGTGCGTGTTATACGCCGATAAATACGGTACTTGTATGAGAAAGTATCCTGTTCTCTTTGTACTGCTTCCATTGTGAAATCACTGGTGTTCCTGCCAGTTCCTCTGCTTTCCTATATAAAAAAACTGACCACACTAAGCAGGAGAACACAGTTTGCTCAGTTCTCTAGCTATGCTGGGAACTCATCCTGCTCTCCTCCAATGACAGATAAAAGCAGAAGATTCCAGGAACAAGACCTGCTGAGTGTAGACAAGAGGCACAGTGGCAGTCTCAGCCTGAACCCCTGCCAGGCCATGCTGCCAATGTGTTTCACTCCGCCCACTGGAGCTTACTCAAGGCACAGCAGGTCTGAAGCCTCATACACACGATCGGACCTTGGACCAACTTTCCCGTGGATTTTTGTCCAAAGGGCGTTGCTTCCTTTGTGTGAAATCCCTGGTGTCCTGCCTGTCCCTCTGCTTTCCTAAAACCGACCACACTAAGCAGGAGAACACAGTGTGGTCAGATCCATAGCTATGCTGGAAACTCAGTCTGCTCTCCTCCAATAATCAGACTTTTCCTGACCCCCCCCCCCCCCCCCCCCCACAAGAGCTAGAACTCCAGTTTCCTACTGTACTCTGAGGGTGCTAAATGTATTTCTTCCAGATCTATGCAGCAATCCAGCTCTTGCCCTTAATGTCTGTGCAGGAGCTGGTAACTGGGAAGTTCAGTGTACTGTTGCTTCTTCTCCCCTAGGAGGGTAGGTGATCACTTACAAAAAGGGTGGAAGGGTATTTATAATGTTCTTTTTTTTTATAACTATACACAAATGTTTTACTTTTCATTTTTATTTTACAATGAATGGGTTGTTTTACAAGGGGAGAATTTACAACCAATTTAAGTTGTAATTTAAAAAGAAACTCTGGGCAGAAAGAACCTTTTTTTAAACAATATATTTCTCAATAGCCACAAAGGTTTTTAACCACTTCAACTCTCAAATGGAAGGTGGCAGAAACACCAGTGATTTCACACAATGGAAGCAGTACAAAGAGAACAGGATACTTTCTCATACAAGTACATGGTACAGCAGGCACATATCAGGAATATGAAATGTTGAGTGGTGACCTACCCTCTGTTCTCAGATGTATAAGAGCTGGGGGGAGGAGAAGCAACAGTACACTGAGCTCCTCAGTTCCCAGCTCCTGCATAGACATTAAGTGGAAGAGCTGGATCACTGCATAGATCTGGAAGAAATACATGTAGCACCCTCAGCGTACAGTAAGAACATTTAGTTTTAGCTCTTCTGTAAGCATGGGAGCTGGGGTTAATTGTTGTTGTGCTGGTCAAAGCTCCAAGGGCTGAGTCTCTGGTACCTCCCCCTGGCTTCTGGAACTGTTGGAGAGTTTTAGAACTTAGATGGCAGAGGAGCAGAGATTAGGCCTGAATATTTATGGAGTCTCCTCCAATCCCAGGGTGGGGATGGCCTAGAAGGTGAGGAGATAGGTCAGAAATATTCTGGAGCCTGATAGCAGGGGGTACAGTGTCCAGGGTCCAGTTGCCTGGAGGGGACTCTTGTGCTGGGGGCTCTGTCCCTGGGCAAAAGACAAAGCAGGAGAGAGAGACCAAAAGCAGCTGAAGACTCGCATCCCGTTCCAGCCTCAGCTAGGCTTAGCTGAAGCCATCCTGGGAGCCATGGTCAAGATCTTTCCAGCAGGAGGCCTGTGCAGCAGTCACTTGAGCTTTGGGAACCACCTAAGGGACTGAGTGAGTAACTTCAACCAATACACCCCAGAGACAGATAGAGGAGAAGCAGCAAGAGGCAATACCCAGCTAGCCTACCACCAGGGACAGCTTAGAGCCACTTAAAGCCAGAAAGCTACCCTACACCTCTTACTTGGGGATCAGCATTTTCTACAGAGAGAGAGAGAGAGAGAGAGAGAGAGAGAGAGCACCTGAATTCAGTGTTTGGAACATTTTTGCTATTAGCTTAGCTGATTCATTTATCATACAGAAGGACAGCATAGTGATTGTTAGCAGTCAGAATACAGTTTCAAGTCCTCAGTTTGCATTCAAGTTACAGTCTCGGGCATCCCATATTTTCCCCTACCCATCAAAGTTCATCCCCTAATAAACCAAAATCAAAACACCCTGGACTGGTTCTTGACTACTGCGCAAGTGGTAAAAAAAAATTCTGTTGCCTGGGTGTGCATGAGAGGGGAGATCCAAAAATCCAGCAGCCCTTACTGGGTCAGCACTACATACACAAACGGCAGTGGGAAGCAACGAGCAATGCATTCCACCCAGCCATTCAGTGGCCAGCCAGGAATTCCTTGGCTGACAGCTGAATGTAGACCGAGGGTGGCTGATGGTGGCTGATATCACTGACCAAATATGGGCATGGCCATATTTGGTCAATGATGTTCACATTGACATCAGCCAGCATCACTATCCTTTGATTACAAACTAACTGTCAGCCAGGAATCTGTCATTTAATGAGGTGGTTTGATGGGTGCAGACATGTCGGTGGTCAATGTGTTTTTTTTTTTTTTTTGGTGGGTTGGCATTGTTAATTATGATTGAAGTGGATCTGCATCACGTGATTAATGATGGATTTAGATTGTGGGACTTATTTTTTTAAAGGACTTGTCAAAGTGTAGTGTGTTTATTTGCTGTTTACATGTGTTTTTTTGTTGAATGAATAGGGGTGCTATGTACCTCTTGCTCATTCACATAGCAGGGGCAGTATATGGGGGCCTCCTTACTTTGAAAGGGGGCTTTAAAGTAATACTTAAGTCTTGTTTTAAAAAAAACTAACAAACATGTTATACTTACCTGCTCTGTGTAGTGGTTTTACACAGTACCCCCAGATCCTCCTCTTTTCGGGTCCCTCGCTGGCGCTCCTGGCCCCTCCCTCCTGCTGAGTGTCCCCACAGCAAGCAGCTTGCTATGGGGGCACCCGAGCTGAGCCGCAGGTCCATGTGTCCATTCAGACACGGAGCTGCGGTTCGACCCTGCCACACATCTCCTGATTGGCTGAGACACAGCAGCGGGGCCATTGGCTCCAACGTCAGTTAGCCAATCCGGAGGGAGAGTCCCGGATGGCTGAGGCACTCGTGCACAAAGCTGGATAGAGATGGGGCTCAGGTAAGTATTAGGGGGGCTGCACACAGAAGGTTTTTTATCTTAAAAAAAAAGATAAAAAAAAACTTCTGCCTATACAACCACTTTAAGGTTCCAATAAGTCCCCTGTCTACAGACTTCCCTAACTGACTGGCCAAGGTAATGGGGAAGAGTCCTTTGTTCTCATCAACATAGGGACAAGGTAGGAGGGATATGGACATGAAGGCGGGGAACATTAGCAACACCACCCCCCCCCCCGCGGTAGACGGACAAATGGGAAGGCCTCCATACCTAAGGATGGCAGATGTCCTGCCTAGGAGGACATTCATATCTCCCCTCCTCCTCCCTCCCCCACTGTCTGAGCCGAGGAGTGCTGGATGTGGCTGAGCCGCTCTCTGGAGACAATGATGGCTGGTGGGTTGGTCGGGCTTCCTCTGCATCTCCTCTGGCCGTGCGTCTCCTCCCTCCTCCTCCCAGGCCATAAGGAACGCTTTCCTTTCGGCCAATTGGGAAACCAGTCTCAGGACCAGATTCCTGATTGGCCGGGAGGAGAATCAGTGTAACAATAGTGAATATACATTCACTATTGTCACACAACTGGGTGGGCTCAGGGCACAGTGCCCTGAGCCCATCCTTTTTTGAAAGCTTCAAAAAAATCCTTTTTTGAAGCCTATTAGAGCCTCAGGCTCTAATCACATGCATCAAAAAAAATTATAAAAAACCCCATTAGAATCCATAGAGTTGATTTACTAAAACTGGTGGCATGCAAAATCTAGTGCAGTTGTGCATGGTAGCCAATCAGCTTCTAACTTCAGCTTGTTCAGTTAAGCCTTGGCAAAAAACCTGGAAGCTGATTGGTTTCTATGCAGAGCTGCACCAGATTTTGCACTCTCCAGTTTTAGTAAATCCACCTCCATCAACCTCCGGCTTGCATGTAGATTAGGGAGCCGGACGCATGGATAGGGGGGTTAGTGCCCGCGCACCCCTAATGAACGTCATCATTGTAACACACATACCTAAATAGTTAGGCCCCTTTCACACTGAGGCGCTTTGCACGCTCCTAAAGCTCCCCTTTGCATTGAAAACAATGGGGCAGCGCTCCAAACCTGCCTGCAAAGCGCCGCTGCATCGGCGCATTGCGGGTGGTTTTAACCGTTTTTCAGCAGCTAGCGGGGGTTAAAACTGCCCCGCTAGCGGCCGAAAAGCGCCACTAAAACAACCGTAAAGCGCCGCTAAATCAAGCGCCGCTTTACCGCCAGCGCGGTCAGTGCCCCAGTGTGAAAGGGGCCTTATAGAAATAACCTAAAATACCTAAATAGTTGGCTTCATTCCTGTTTCATAAGTCTTCACTGTGTGGCCATGCCTGGCACTGCACAGCCTTTGTGCAACAAAAGAGGTACTGCACTTTTGCTTTCCTATGCCTGAGGCTGTACTTCTCTGGATGTCCGGGCAATGTTGTATCCTGGCCTAGGCCGACAAGGCCCAGGCCTAGGGCAGCACTTTGCAGGGGGGCAGCACGGAAAGAGTCCCCGCCGACTTGCTTTACAGTGTTAGTTTAGCGCCAGTCTTATGGGGTGGACTGGGCTGAGAGGCTAATCAGTCTAGCGCCCCTATAAAGCGGCCGCACTGCTTCCGGTATGCGGGTGGCCGGCATTTCACTGTGGGGGGGGGGGCGCCGCTTCTAATTTTAACTGTCCTATCATCCTGGACCACAAACCTTCCTCACTGTGCTATGTTTTCTGCTGCATCATTGGCATGGTTATATCTTCTTAGACCTCTCCATAAAATTATCAGAAATGTGTGCTTAGAGTAGAACTCTAGGCAATGCTTTTTTTTTTTAAATTCTGGATAGAATAAGCAGGGTTATAGCCCCTGTCAGTTTATTTTTTACCATCCCTGTCCCATTGCAGAGATTTCCCTTCACTTCCTGCCCCATAGCCAAACAGGAAGTGAGAGGAAATCTATGCAAATTAAGGGAATCCATTGCCCCCCCCCCCCCCCAGGCGCTCAGAACTAGTGTTCCCAATTGAAAATTTCAGGGCGGGTCTTAAACAGCAAGGGGTGTGGCCTTGACAGGAAGGGGTGGGTCATATTTAAATTAGGGGTGCATGAGTGTAGTCAGGCCTAGGGCAGCACAAAACCTAAATACACTACTGTGTCTGAGGCTGCCATAAGTATGGGAATGAGTGGATCATTGGGTGTGGGATCACAGTAGTTGCAGGCAGTGTTGCCAACCGTCAGTATTTTTACTGGCAGCCAGTAAAAAACTGGCACTTTTCTCCTGCCAGTAAATGCCAGTAAGAGAAAAAAGCTGCCAGTAAAAAATATGGCTGTGATGCTTGGTTCAAAACTGGGCATGCGCAGCTCTGGTCCAGAGCTGGCCAGGACCATCCAAGTGCCTGCTGCAGTGTGTTCAGGTGGTACCGGGGGGGGCAGGTCTGGCGGAGATGGTGCCTGAGCGTGTCGTGTGATGTCATGGTGTAAGGGAGCCAAGCGGAGCAAACAGAGCCTTGTGTGCAAATCTGTGGGACAGGAGCAGGGCAAGCCGCGAGCAGGACTGTCAGTGCTGTTTTGACTGGAGGGGACTGAGAGGACTACCTGGCATGGAGAGAGACTGGCACTGTGAATCAGGATGGGACGTGTCAGTGATCTGTGCTGCTGTACATTGCTGTGAGTGAGTGACACTGTGAGACTCCATTTCATGGGCGTGTGTCGCCCATTCTAATTTCCTGCCCCTGAGTCCTGTCTCTGAGCCACTTACTTACTATATTGAGAATAAAATAAGAAATATGCTTTTTGCCTTAAATCACATTGCTAATTGCATATTGTTCTTATTTGTAGCCTAAATACTGAAATTTGCACTTATAATTTTGTAACCTTTGGAAATGCCAGTAAAAACTTGGCTTTGCCAGTAAATTTTGGGTGTCGTGTCAGTAAATTTCAATCTGGTAGGTTGGCAACACTGGTTGCAGGATGCAATGAGACTATTTTGTGCAGTGAGGGGGGCCGCATAGTAAAAAGTTCTGGGCTGAATATAGTGGTAAGTATGTGGGCAACACTGGGATCTTTGGTGGGCACATTGAAAGAGGTACTGTCACCTTGTCCATACAGGGCAAAATCAGTGTCTTTGTAACTGGCCCACCTTGACCCCCCTATACTCATCTTGCCTGCGCTGCCTTGCCACTCCTTCTTGCATCACAGCCAGCACTGAAATCACATAAAATTTTTTATCCATGCCAAGCTTTATTTAAACAGTGAACAACACTTTACCTTTATAGATTTATAATGAGGCTAAAACCGAGTAGCACCTGATCATAGCTCCCAACTGTCCCTGATTTCGAGGGACTGTCCCGAAATTGGAGCAACGCCCCTCTGTCCCTTGTTCCCCCTCATTTGTCCCTCATTTTGGTCATAATCCATATAGCTGTATATAAAATGTACTTTTTATCTTTCAAAAAGTGTTTCCCAGTGCTAAACCTTTCATCCAAATTCTAAATAGCTGCATTTGTAAATTTTAAAAGCCAATATAAAGGAAATAGTAGTGGTAAAAAAAAAAGCTCTTGTGGATTTAATTAACCTTTTATTTTGGTTAATTCTCCTTTGAGAGGGTGTGGCAGGGGGCGTGTCCTATGTCTACATACATTTGCTAGGAGGTGTCCTTATTCCCATCTCAAAATGTTGGAAGGTATGCATGTTCTGTCTACTTTGTAGGAGGAATTAAAACTAGACAAATGAATTGCAAGTCTTCAAGGTTTAAATTGCATCTTTTTTTTTTTTCTTTTTTAATAGACGGGTCATATACCTCCAATTTATTAAGTAAATCACCAGAGAAATAAGTGCAAAGAGAGACACTTAAGTCACTTAATTACCGTGATTAAGATTCTGTAGTAAGTACATACTGGTTTAATCAAGTATATTATGAAATTGCTGAAAAGCCATATTATGGGATAGGAGTCTTGTTCCGAGGATGGAAAATGTCCAGCAAGTTTAAAAGGTGCTTTCATTTCCCTAGTCATCCGAAAAAGGCAAATGATGGAAAGTGCTCTGTAATGGGAGAACCTTAAATTGCACCGTCCAAATTAGCTACATTAGTCAAATTTCAGATCAATAGCTGTAAATTAATGTACAATTGTGCCGTAGCATGTTGTTCTTGAGAAAATTCTGGACAGATGTGGGGTGGAACGGATACAACTCGAGAAGCAAATCTAATGCCCCGTACACACGGTCGGATTTTCTGACGGAAAATGTCCTATCGGACCATGTTGTCGGAAATTCCGACCGTGTGGGCTCCATCGGACTTTTTCCGTCGGGAATTTCCGACGGAAAAAGTTTGAGATCCTGCTCTCAAATTTTCCGACAACAAAGTCCTATCGGACTTTTTCCGAACGTGTGTAGCGAATTCCGACGGACAAAGTGCCACGCATGCTCAGATCACATTACAAGACCAAAGCTATTGGCTACTAGCCTCTACGTAGTCCCGTCGTATGCAACGAACGTCACCACGTTCAGAATGATCGGATTTTCCAACAACTTTGTCCGACCGCGTGTATGCAACACCAGTGTCGGACAAAATCCGTCGGAAAAAATCTGACGGATTTTGTGGTCGGAATTTCAGACCGTGTGTACGGGGCATAAGAGTGACCTATTTTATCTGCCCCCCCCCCCCTGCTGTTCTGTAGCCTACACCGGCCTTTCCCAAACTTTTAGCCTGGGTTCACACCAGTGCGGTGCGAATTCCAGCTACATTTTCTCTGTGAAGAGAAAATGTAGCTGTTCAGCAGTGCCGCATCAGCTGAGCAGGGAGAGAGGGGAGAGGAGGAGGTGGTGTAGTGAAGAGAAGGAGAGATTTCTTGTTCAGAACGGAATGCATCTGCGAATCAGATGCGTTCCCATAGAGGACAATGTGCTTCTAATTCGCACCGCAATGCCCAGAAAACGCATACGTTTTTTGTAGGGCTGTTACTGATTAAAATTTTCGTGTTCGATTAATCGTTTTTTTTTTTTTTTAATCGATTAATCTACTAATTTTGATTAATTATAATGCACATACAGGTCCAACTACTTTTAGCTGATCTCCTTGCATTGCAACTCTGCATTATTCAGTGGTAAATGTGGTATACACTATATACAATCACCCGACACTAGTTAGTTTCCACAATCCATGACTTAACTTCACAGTTCACACAAATATGTTTTAAATTCAAACTGTAGCACTGACGTAATTTTTCTTTCCACAGTAGCGTGACAATCCCTCCACCTCCAGTCTAACCAATCACTCTCACCTTATGACATGGACCCCTGTGCTAACAGGTGGTCATGCAAGCGGGTATCAAAAGGGTTAACACGGACCATAAACTTCTGTCACGTCTCCTTAGATCTCAGCAAGGACGCCGGTCATGGGTAGAAAGAAAAGATCTAAGTGCTCACCGCTTAAGTATAAGATTTCATTTTTGTGTTCAAACACAAACTACTCACATAAAGATGATAAAAACACAGCATGTAAAGCCGACAACCGTGTTAGTTCCGTAGGGCAGCAGCGGGTGACGTCATGCATAGCTCCTCCCCTGTAAGCGTTACGTTCAATCAGAACTTCAATGTCACCAGACCCCTCCCCCCCCTTCCCTTCGTTAGCGGACGGAGGAACTTAGGGAAGGGGGGGTGAGTCCGGTGACGTCGATGTCCGTGACGTCACAGAATCTCAGACGAAACTCCCTGAAGACCCAGAAGCCGGTGGAGAGGTGAGTACCGATCAAAAAATTTAACGATTAATCGAGGAATTAATCGTTAATTTCCGCAGCCCTAGTTTTTTGTGCAATGCGCAGTGCGAATGCAACGCACATATGTGAACAAGATACATTCATTTGAATGTATTTTAAAATGTCCTGCGAATTGGATGCGGTGTAAGCCGCATCTAATTTGCATAGGTGTGAACAAAGAGGAACCCTTGACACAAATTTCAGGTCTCAGGGAACCCCCCGCTAATAATTGCTTTATCTGCAGCTAATGATACAATGGTGTGAACAGTAAGCTGAACGTGAGACATATAATAAATAGAATAAATACAAGCATAAGGAATGTACTTAGTGTATTTGCTACCCAGGGCTGCTCTATATGCGATATGCCAAAAATGATTTTCAGTAAAAATGATAAAATGAAACAAATAAGTATTATGATCAGAAAAGAAGGGCAGACAGTGAAAACTGTGGTGTTCCCTCATATTGGTGACCAGTGGAGAAATGCCCTAAGACAGTGATGGTGAACCTTGGCACCCCAGATGTTTTGGAACTACATTTCCCATGATGCTCACCCACACTGCAGAGTGCAAGAGCATCATGGGAAACGTAGTTCCAAAACATCTGCCAAGGTTCGCCATCACTGCCCTAAGACATCAGTAATCAGTGGGAAAGGAAATGCTTCCTTACATTGGTGATCATTGGGAAGAATGATCCTTACATTGGTGGTCAGTAAAAAGAATGATCCTTACCCTGGTGATAAGTGGGAAGAATGCACCTTGTATTGGTGGTCAGTAGGAAGAATACCCCCTACATTGGTGGTCAGTGAGTAGAATACTCCTTACATAGTTACATAGTAACATAGTAGGTGAGGTTGAAAAAAGTCCATCAAGTCCAACCTATGTGTGTGATTATATGTCAGTATTACATTGTATATCCCTGTATGTTGCGGTCATTCAGGTGCTTATCTAATAGTTTTTTTAAACTATCAATGCTCCCCGCTGAAACCACCGCCTGTAGAAGGAAATTCCACATCTTTTCCGCTCTTACAGTAAAGAACCCTCTATGTAGTTTAAGGTTAAACCTCTTTTTTCTAATTTTAATGAGTGGCCACGAGTCTTGTTAAACTTCCATCTGCGAAAAAGTTTTATTCTTAGGCCCCTTTCACACTGGGGCGGTGCGGGGCGGCGACAGTAAAGTAGCGCTATATTTAGCGCTGCTTTACCATCGTTTTTCCTGCGGTATGCGGTCGCTAGCGGGGTGGTTTTAACCCCCGCTAGCGGCCGCAAAAGGGTTAAAAACCTCCGCAAAGCGCCGCTGCAGCGGCGGTTTGCGGGCGGTATCCCCGCGGTTTCCCATTGATTTCAATGGGTAGGAGCGGTATAGGAGCGGTAAATACACCGCTCCTATACCGCTCCAAAGATGCAGCTAGCAGGACTTTTTTTACTGTCCTGCTAGCGCACCGCTCCAGTGTGAAAGCCAGCCGGCTTTCACACTGGAGTGAATGGGGCCGGTTTTTTCAGGCGGTGTACAGGCGCTATTTTTAGCGCTGTACCGCCTGAAAACCGCCCCAGTGTGAAAGGGGCCTTATTGTGGGGTCAACAGTACGGTATTTATAAATTGAAATCATATCCACTCTCAGGCGTCTCTTCTCCAGAGAGAATAAGTTCAGTGCTCGCAACCTTTCATCATAACTAAGGTCCTCCAGACCCTTTATTAGCTTAGTTGCCCTTCTTTGTACTCCCTCCATTTCCAGTACATCCTTCCTGAGGACTGGAGCCCAGAACTGGACAGCATACTCCAGGTGCGGCCGGACCAGAGGGAATAGTGTCCCGAAATTGGTATCAGTGGGAGGAATAGTGTCCCATCATTGGTATCAGTGGGAGGAATAGTGTCCCATCATTGGTATCAGTGGGAGGAATAGTGTCCCATCATTGGTATCAGTGGGAGGAATAGTGCCCCATCATTGGTATCAGTTGGAGCTATAGTGCCCCATCATTGCTGTCAATGGGAGGGATAGTGCCCCATCATTGGTGTCAGTGGAAGGAATAAAGCCTCCATCATTGGTATCAATGGGAGGAATAGTGACCCACCATTGGTATCAGTGGGAGGAATAGTGTCCCATCATTGGTATCAGTGGGAGGAATAGTGTCCCATCATTGGTGTCAGTGGGAGGAATAGTGTCCCATCATTGGTATCAGTGGGAGGAATAGTGTCCCATCATTGGTATCAGTGGGAGGAATAGTGACCCATCATTGGTATCAATGGGAGGAATAGTGACCCATCATTAGTATCAGTGGGAGGAATAGTGTCCCATCATTGATATCAGTGGGAGGAATAGTGCCCCATCATTGGTTTAATTGGCAGAAATGAAGCGCTACTGTGTGTGTCAGTGGGACAAAAAGTGCTTAGTACCAGTGGGATGAATAGTGTCCCAAAAGCCTTGTAAAGGTTAACAAAGGGCTGCATGTGGGCCGCAGAAGTTTGGAGACCACTGGTCTAGAGGTATAAATCTAGTTAAACAATGTATTATTTAACTAAGAAAACAAATCTACTATGCTAAACCTTTCATCCATCCTCTGAATTCTTACATGTGTTGCTTTGATTAGCCAGTAGGAAGAAGAATTAGTGGGGAAAAAAAGGACCAATTCAATCATTATTTACAACCTGCATAGCTTGGAGTGTGGCAGGGGTGTGTCTGTTGTTTGTCTACATACAAAGGTCTCCACCTTTTCCATTGCAGAAAGTTTGGCGGCATGCCCCCAACTTTATGAGATGGTAGAAGAATCATTAGGGACTCTCTTCATTCTCCAGTAGAGGATAAAATGATTCTCAACTGAATCTCTTCAAGCAACACTGCTCTGCCTGCTGAACTCTGGCAAAAGACAGTATGACATTGGTGTGGATCTGCACACCTGCTGTGCCCATTATGAGGGGCTCCTACTCTCCCTGCTGAACCTTGTTTTATATTATGGACAATGCAACATGTGGACAGAAACACCCAAGGTTCCTGAGTGGACAGGAACAGAGCTGGGAATTACGATTGAGAGATTTTGCTGTTGGAGTATCCAAAGCATATGAAAGGCCAGGGGCTGTGTCACGGTCAGGGGTCAGGCCAGAGGTTATAACAGTAGAGGAGCTCCCACCACCAGCAGGATAAGCATATGAGCAGGTCAACCTGGTGGATGACACAAGGTGCGGGGTCTAAGCACTAACCAGTTTTTACCAGAGCTCCCTACCAGGAGGTGAATAAACAGGGCTCTGGTAGCAAATGTAGCAGGTAGGGATCGGGCAGAATTGTAGTCTGTAACAAGCCAAAGGTTGATACCAAGAGGATGTAGGTTGGGTTTAAGCGGAAGCATAGTCGAGGAGCAAGCCAAGGTAGGTAGCGAATGCTTGAAGGTTGGGATCGAGTCAAAGTATAGTCGAGGAACAAGCCAAGGTCAGTAATGATTAGTAGTGTAGATACGAATGGCAGCAGGAGAGAAAAGAGCAAGCTGTTGGCTGGAGAAGAGCAATAGTCTGGCAAATAAGTACAAAGGCATGGCCTAAGTAGCAAGTTCATGGGAGGAACAGAGAGTTTAAGCATCACCAGAAACTAGGTACAAGGCAAGATTGTCCAAAGGGTCAGCCAGGATGCTGTCCAGGTGGCTCAGAGAGAAGAGCTACTGCTGGACACAGCAGAGGTTGTGGGTTCATATCCCGGTCCTGGCAGGCTGCCTTGGCCCAACACTCTCCACCTATATATACAACATACCATTTGTATGCACTTGCACGCTAATAACCTCCTGATGCACTGCTTTCAGTCTCTTCTTCTTGTGAAGGAGAAGCCAGAGGGCCGACGGGCTCTGTGTTGAACTAAATGAGAAGTCAATCTCATAACAAAGCCCTCTAGTGGAGAATGGAAGTGGCTGCTGCACACGCAAAAAAGGTTTTAAACAGTAGGCTGGGAGGCTACAGGCCATGGGCTGTAAAATCTGAAATTAACCAGCACATGGGCTTTTGGAGGGGACTAGGGGCTTGCCTTCTATCCACTGATTATGGCCCATGGAGGAGACCAGGGATTTTGTCCGCTTCTCCAGGTCAGAGCATGGAAAAGTGCTCAGTTCAGCCTCTGATCTCATGGAGAGAGCAGATCATTCTCTAATGATGGACAACCACATGATAAACGCTGAGAGCGAGGCTTGGAATAATTCTCTGAATAAAGTCATAGACATGTGCACACTGAAATATTTTGTTTCGGAATTTAATTTTCGTCCGAAAAATTAATTTATTTAGTTACCCCGAAATTATTTTTTATTTATTTTGTTTTGTTAGAAAATGAATTCGTCCGAAAATCCGAAACAATTAAGGTTGAATCTGTCATTGAAGGCTTATGGTGTCTGTCGAATGTTCTAAGAAGATTTGACGGAGCAGCTCAACTGATTCGACATAGAGAGAAAAGATTTGACGTAGAGAGAAAAGATTCGACATTATAGAGACAATAGCAAAGAAGGTCAAATGTGCCTAACCTAACTCAATTAGTCCAAGATTATTCGACATAGAGAGAAAAGATTCGACATTTCGTACATTTCCAGTCGAATGTTCCACCTACAAGCTGTAGTAGAATTCTAATGTTGTATGACACTAGTAATAAATATGTTTATTAATTATTATGACTAGTCAAACATTAGAATTCTTCTATAACCTATGGGCGGAGCATTTGACCATAAATGTCCGCTCGCGCCGACTGCTTCGTCGAATCTTCATGTCGAATCTTTTCTCTCTATGTCGAATAATCTTGGACTAATAGAGTTAGGTTAGG
Source organism: Lithobates sylvaticus (assembly GCA_028564925.1). Taxonomy (NCBI): domain Eukaryota; kingdom Metazoa; phylum Chordata; class Amphibia; order Anura; family Ranidae; genus Lithobates; species Lithobates sylvaticus. The sequence goes on from CM053032.1 coordinate 250,813,475, forward strand.
CACATTCAACCTTTTTTGCTATTGTCTCTATAATGTTGAATCTTTTCTCTCTATGTCGAATCTTTTCTCTCTATGTAGAATAATCTTGGACTAATAGAGTTAAGGTTAGGCACATTAGACCACAGGTTCGATGGACACAGATCGCTATTGTCAGCGTCATGTCGAATCTCCTATCTATATCAAACTGTTGTTACAATGAAAACGAAAATAAAGCATTTGTTTATGTCGGATCCTTCAGTTTTCGGATTCTGCACGTTCGTTATCGTTCGTTAAAACGATAACGAAAATACCGGAAATTTGGACGAAAATGCATTCGGACAAAAACGAATGCACATGTATAAAAGACAATAAGGCTTCCTGTCTGGAGTAGATAAAACGTTGTAATATTACTCTCATACAGGTTAATGGTCAGAGGAAATATGGTGCTCCTGCAGACTTTGTTGGAGAAGCTTCTCCACCTGAGACAGAAATATTTATCAACAATCTCCCTCAAGAAATCCATGAAGATAAATGAATTCCACTTTTTGAGAGTGGAGGAACATTGTATGAGTTTTAATTTTTTCTAGTGGACAGATTAAATTCGTACATTAGTAAATTCATACATTTGTAAATTAGAAAATTCATATTCGTAAATTTGTACATTCGTAAATTAGAAAATTCATATTCGTAAATTCATACAGTTGTAAATTAGGAAATTCGTAAATTTGGAAATTAGAAAATCCGAAAATTAGACAATCTGAAAAAGTAAATAACTATTAAATTAGGTATAGGTATTGTAATTTCCTTTCAAATTTGGCTGTTAGTGAACGTAACAAATAGAAAATGTATCCAAAGTTACGACTTATCCGAAATAACGAATGCCGCATCTAAACAAATGGAAGGGAAAAAATTTATAACAAATAATAATAATAAAAAGCTTTTATTATTGTTATTTATTATTATTCATTTATTACGTTCCATTCGTTTAGATGCAGCATTCATTATTTCAGATAATTCGTAACTTGGGATAAATTTGTATTTGTTACATTCACTAACAGACAAATTTGAAAGGAAATTACAATACCTATAATTTAATAGTTAAGTTATTATTAGGTAATTATTATTTCAGATTTCCGAATTAATAAATGTACAAATTTCCGAATGTACAAATGTACAAATGTACGAATTTACAAATGTAAAATTTTACGAATGTACAAATGTACGAATTTACGCATGTGATAATGTACGAATTTACACATTTTTTAATATTCTAATTTACGAATATTCGGAAAAATTTGTTAAACAGGTTTTCGTTAATTCGGATATTTCCGAATTAACGAATTTGTCGAACTTTGTTAAAAAACTAATTCGGAACGAAACGAATTGCACATGTCTAATATTCTGTGTGAATTTACAATAAAGCCAGTTCTCGTTTGCACCTAAGCTAGTGTCGTCTAGTTCTTGGGTGCAATGCTCAGCTATAATACCTGGTTCCTGGTTCCAGAGTGGAGGAAGCTGTATCTTGGTGGAAGCACCCAGGCTGGGTCCCATTCCGTCCATCACAATATTTATCACATGTTCCATTTTAATCACTTTTCTAGCTGTGCTTTAGGGACAAGTCTGTGTAACTGATAATTAATGAAAGTATTATTATCTTTTAAATTTTAACCCAGTTATAAATTTCAATATTCTCTGTATACGGCAAGCCTAAACCCACGTGTCTGACTATAGGCTGTGCCAGCAGAAAACTCAAGTACAGTAATTTCCTTTAAACTGTTTAACGACAACAGAACATGTAACCGCTGCATAACTGGCTCGACAGGATGCTTCTAGCTTAACACAGTGATAAAGTTTTTTAATCAAATCTTTGAGCTGGCTGCTTTAATACTAAGAGCAGACAATGTACGGTCCCAGTAGAGGCAGGGAAAAAAAAAAATTAACGATAAGTGCACTTTGGGGGAAAAGTTCATTTATAGAACACCATTGACTACAGGGAAAAAATGTTACACTGAAGAATGGAACTGAGAAAAAAAGACCTTTAAAAAAAAAAAAAATCTAAATACAGTCGTGTCCTAGAAAATTATTTTAGCAAAATAAAGAACCCTCGGAGCTCAGACAAATTTTCTTTTTAAAGGCCACATTTTTCGGACACGGGATCCTTTTTGCTGGAAAGGAAAGCTTCAAATACAGTAATTCTGATGGTTTAGTGATCTGAAGATTGAGAAAGAAAAAAGGAAGCTTAGCTTTAAATGTTCATGTATTTTTCTTTTTCTTTTTTCTTTTTTTTTTTTTTTTTGGCATCTTACAAAGGATCATTTTTTTTTCTTTTCTATTCTCATTTAAAGAAAATACATTTTTTCCAGGCAGATATTATAACAAGCTTTGTGCTTTTCATTGCTGGAAATGCTGAGGAAAGCGACCTGCCCTTGACAAACAGATTTGGGTACCCTTGTTTAGAATTCAAGAAAATAATTATGCTGCCAAAAGAAACAGTTTGCCAGATTTGTGGCTGATTCTGCACATGATCCAACTTTTGAATAGAAGATGTTTCCATAAACAGCATTTTTTTTTTTTTTTTACAATATGTAGGAAGAGCCGGTCATATTGGTCCAAAACTGCTGCAATTTTTTGAAACACTTTTATTCAAAATTTTTTCTAATAAAATATCATATCTGCAACCTTGGAGATTTTTTTTTTTTTGGTATATATTATGGCTGGAAAGGACAACCTGGATGCATGGCACCAGTAATCGTGGCCAGGTGCGGTCCACCTCCTTGTTATTTCTTTGACATGCCTTTACAGGGCTAACAATTTACAGAGTGCTTTGGATACAGTTTATAGTAAATTCACATCAGTCCCTGACCTCAACAAGCTTACAATCTAAGGTCTCTAACTCATAGCCACAAGCTAAGGCCTATTTAGACAGAAGCCTGTTAACTTACCAGCATGTTTTTGGAGTGTGGAAAAAAACGGCGTACCCGGAGGAAACCCACTCACCTGTAGTTGGGATTCAAACTGCTGGCTCTAATACTGCTAGGAAGAGTTGCTAATTACTAAGCCCAGGGCTATTTTTCAGCAGGAACGTGGGGGGACACAGTTCCTGCACCTCCAGCTCTGAATTTATGTAATGGCAAGGGGTGCTGTGGTGTACTGGTGGGTCTATTGATGTTGGCTGCTTCTTTTCACATGATATACACCTCAGGGTGTCTGTGGAGGAGTATCTAGCCTGTAGAGTTCACTGGCTCTTTCTGGAGTTGGGAGGGACATCAATCCTGCACCGCCTACTGGATGTCCAGATTGCAGCACCATTGGAGGCCTCATTTCAATATGCCTTCTATGATCCTCTGTGACGGAGGGTCATAGCTTTGTGGTAAGCAGACATTTCACTCATTGTGGTGGTGGCCTGGATGTTTCACACAATTTTGAATTTGATTTGAATTTTCAACTATCAACCAATATTTAATGGACTTACACACATTGTTGACTACATGAGATACTCATTATAGCTCACGGGTGTTTTTCACATTCAAGCATTAATTCTATGGACTTTATTCTGTTTACGTTTTGTTTATAGTTATACCGTTTATTTCACCCATCACTAAGGATCTATTATCCTCTCACATATGTTGGTTGGATGGGCCAATAAACTTGAGCTTTCATTACTGCTCGGTTTGGTTTGCCATCCTCCATTCACTGTATTGGTCAAGCGCAGCTTTTTTTGTTTTTCTTTCTGCTGGGGGATCTATTGTTGCTGGAGAGGATCTATTTTTACAGGGGGAGAGTCTGTTGTTGCTGGGGAGGTCAGTTGTCACTGGTGGGGGGATCTATTGTTGCTGGGGGACTCTTATGCTATTGGGAGACAATCGTTTCTGGGAGACATCTACTGTTGAGGGAGAGGTTTATTGTTGCTAGCTGTTCAGAGTCTATTGATGATGGCTAAAGGGGATCTATTTTACTTCCTATCATTAATAAATTACATACAAATTACTTAGCACCACAAATTGATACTTGATTCTGTATCCATTACTGAGAGGTGGGTAGGGGGTGGAACCAAAGAATGGTGCTCGGAAGTGGGTAGGGAGTGGAACTAAGGAATGGTGCTTGGAGGTGGGTAGGGAGTGGAACCAAGGAATGGTGCTCGGAGGTGGGTAGGGAGTGGAACCAAGGAATGCTGCTTGGAGGTGGGTAGGGAGTGGAACCAAGGAATGGTGCTCGGAGGTGGGTAGGGAGTGGAACCAAGGAATGGTGCTCGGAGGTAGGTAGGGAGTGGAACCAAGGAATGGTGCTCGGAGGTGGGTAGGGAGTGGAACTAAGGAATGGTGCTCGGAGGTGGGTAGGGGGTGGAACCAAGGAATGGTGCTTGGAGGTGCGTAGGGAGTGGAACCAAGGAATGGTGCTCGGAGGTAGGTAGGGAGTGGAACCAAGGAATAGTGCTCAGAGGTGGGTAGGGAGTGGAACCAAGGAATGGTGCTCGGAGGTGGGTAGGGAGTGGAACCAAGGAATGGTGCTCGGAGGTGGGTAGGGAGTGGAACCAAGGAATGGTGCTCGGAGGTGGGTAGGGGGTGGACACAAGAGGTGACTCAGAAGGAGGGAGTTCCTGCACCTATTCTCTGAGAAAAAAAGCCCTGACTATGCCACTATATTTTATATACACATGAAATAGTGCTTGGATCATATCTAAATCAGCCTTTCTAAACCTTTACAACACAAAGGAACCTTTGATATTAGTTCACAGTTCATTAGAATAGTAAATACCCATTCCTAATACTTTTTGCCTAACTATCTGGGTTTATAAATAGATAATACCAGTGCTGTATTTTGGCCTAGACCTAGGGCGGCACTTTGTGGGGGGGCCAGGGTGCCCCCCCCCACAAACAAAAGCCCCTTTCTCCTCCTCCTGAGTCAGTCCATTTACTGCAGAGGTTGCTGGCTGCAGCATCTTTGGGGCGGTGCGGGAGCGGTGTATACACCACTTCTCCTCCACCCCTGCCTATTGAAATTAATGGACACCACTGCCAAAGCGCCTGCAAAGCGCCTGTAAAGCGATTCAGCAGCAGCGCTTTCCGTACGCATTTAACCCTTTCTCCGGTCGCTAGCGGAGATTAAATGTGTCCTGCTATCGGCCGAAAAGAGCAGCTAAAACAACGGAAAATCACTGCTAACACGGCCTGCTGGCAGTGTGGAAGGGGTCTATATGTGGTTAACCTTTCATAGCTACCTGTATAGCTAATGCTGCCTTCTGACATATGAAGAAAAGTGTAATTTCTGATCATAGACCAGTCTGGGTTGTATTACCCATCCTGCTGACTACATTAAGCCCAGGTTCACACTGATGCGGGCTAGAAATCAGGTCAGCTGAACTCGCACAATTTAAAACTGGCAATGCAGTCCGACATCGGGGGGCGATTTGACAGACATATGTGCAGGAAAGATGTCTATACAAATCTCACCACGAAGTCGCGAAAAGTAGTGCAGGAACTTTTTTTGGGAATCGGTGCAGCGCCGCAAAGTCAGTATCACACCAATTCCATTGCCAGCAATAGCCACCGATTTGGCATGCGATTTGACATGTCAAATTGCATGCCAAGTCTGCCCAATGTGAACGGGTGCTTAAAGAGGAACTGCAGTCTGCTCACGTAATTTGGTATGATTATAATGCAATTGGAGACACTTATTGGGCACTGGTGCAGCTGCATTGATGGGCACTGATGAGGCTGCATTAATGGGCACTGGTGAGGCTGCGCTGATGGGCACTGGTGAGGCTGCATTTATGGGCACTGGTGATGCTGCTTTGATGGGCACTGATGAGGCTGCATTGATGGGCACTGGTGAGGCTACATTGATGGGCACTGGTGAGGCTGCACTGGTGAGGCTGCGTTGATGGGTACTGGTGATGCTGCATTGATGGGCACTGGTGATGCTGCATTGATGGGCACTGATGAGGCTGCATTGATGGGCACTGGTGAGGCTGCCTTGATGGGCCCTGATGAGGCTGCCCTGATGGACACTGATGAGGCTGGACTTGGTACCCTCTTTTAATGTACAGAGAGGAAGAGGTGGGGCTCTAAGAGGAAAAGGTGGAGAAGAAGAAGGAGTGTGGTTTACAGATGACAGGGCAGGTCTTAAACAGGAAGGGGTGTGACATTGACAGAAAGGGGTGGGTCATATTTAAATTAGGGGGTACACAAGTTTAGTCAGGCCTAGGACAACACAAAACATTTTTTAGACGGACCATGGCTAACTATGCGGTCAGAATTGTGAAACCTATATGACTGGGTTTTTCAAAGATGTTTTGCTCAAGGAGAAGAAGGATACTGACTTGTCCATCATCTTCTTTAGCCTCAGGAAATTGTTAGAGAAAAAATCCTCTCTCCATTGGCATGTTTACTCCTTTGAAATATACATTGACAATTAACATTGCTCCTCTTGGACTACATCCTCAGATTTTTCTCACTATGGAGAAAATAAGTCCTTTTTTTAAGAAGGCATGGGAGGAGAATTTATTGTTACAGTATGTTCCAAAGGAGGAATATGCCAAAAGATTGAGAGATATCGATAAGGATTTGGACTCTATAACTCACTTTCCCAATATAAGGACCATTCAGCTTATGCACAATCGGATAAAGAATTAAGTGAACATTTAGAAAACTTTAATCGTCAAATTCTGATTAAAAAAGAGAAAAAAAATGCAAAGAGATACAATGGCCTTTAAGGAGGGTGGGGCCTTTATTTGGAGACCAATTCATCCCAAAAATGTTTTTTCACCTAATCACTCCACAGGATCCAAGAATTTAGATTCCCATATGTCAGATGCTTCCTCTGTTTCATCTTTATCTGCTTCTTCCTACAATTCCTCCAGGTTCAAAAAATCCAACAAAACCAAAAGGAACTCCCAGGGTGGCGGCTCCGATGAAAAGTCGTCCAGAAAGGGACTCACAGATCCAGGACGAAATGGTGACCCTAGTATGCACATGTTGTCAGGTAACCCTTTAGGTGATGGTTCTCTCTCCTCTATCTCTAACACTGCAATGGTATCTCGTTCTACCACTTCTACTAGTATTTCCGGCATTTCACGGAAGTTATCTTTACCATCCATCTCCACACAAGGTTCTTTTGTAGTGCCAGGTCAGGAGCAATCCCCCACATTGATGAGCACCAATGTTCCAACCAGGGGTGGACTGACCATTCGCCCACTGGGGCACTTCCCACTAGGGGGCCCCATCAGGGTTGCCAGCCTCAGTAAAACCAGGGACAGTATGTATAAAAATGTTGTTGTTTTTTTTTTACATCTGTTTCTGAAATGTCCCTTACTGACATCCTTTTGGTCCAAAAATCCAGAGATTATAGCTGCCCCACCTCTCCAGTACCTTCTCAGCCAATAGAAACATGTCTGTGTATACTGTGTGTACATATATATGTATACTGTGTGATTGTATACTGTGTGTGTGTATACTGTGTGGCCCCCTAATCTCTGATTGCCTGTGGGCCCCATAATCTCAGATTGCCCGGGGGCCCCATGAGTTGTCAGTCCGCCCCTGGTTCCAACTCAAATGCATCAATATCATTATCTGACCAGGGCATTTCACTCAATGTTGTTAACGTATCCCATTATCCACTTAATGATATTGAAAAAAAACATATTAACTAGGGGTCTCAGTTTTTGTCTAAATGAGGACATTGACAAGTTTGAGGCCATTAAGGATATCCAACTGTTTGCGAGAAAAATCATTTTGAAACAGCTGTATTGCAAGAACAGCAAAGAGGGAACGCAACTTAAACCACAGGAAATACAGGCAATAGATAACTTCATTGAATTATTGGAAGAAACGATCTCCATCCCGATCTTATTGATCGCATTGATCTTGAGGATCTGTTGCAGAAGCCCGATCAAAATGCTTCTCCAACTTTACCCACTGATTCATTAAATAAAAAGAAATCAGACAAATTTCCGGCATTGGGACTTAATCCTAATGCTTTGGCATTTGTCAAGCTTACTACTAACGAAATTAAGAATATAAAAATCAAGCATGATGTGGCCTGTAATCTCTTAGTTGAGGAACAACATACTTTAAACAATCTTTCCACCAATCCTACAAACACGATAAAGCTCTCTGATAAAGGGGGGCAATATAGTGGTTTTGGATAATGATCAATATATACATTTGAGAGCATGTCGGATATGTCACGGGAAAAAAATTATGACTCACGTGGAAGTCTGTAAGCACAGAAGGAGGGCTGGGTATACTCCTGGAACCATGAGGATGCTAAATAGAGGTGCTTTAGAAAACAGATATCAGGATCTTTCCAACAACACGAATGCTGAGTCTTCGCCGAAAATGCTGTAGGCCGAAGTTTAAGTGGCAAAAGCCGAAAAGCGAATAGGAATAGGGTTAACCATCAGGACTAGAGCATCTCGACTGGAAAGCCTGGAACATCCCAAGCGTATCGTGAGCCTTCCTGGTACCTGAACATCAAGGGTACAAAATCCAATGACCCCGGCTAGAACGCAACTCTAAACTGGTACCACAGCAAATACAGAAGCAATAACTTACCAACATAACTTCATTGAATTATTGGAAGAAACGATCTCCATCCCGATCTTATTGATCGCATTGATCTTGAGGATCTGTTGCAATCTCTTAGTTGAGGAACAACATGGCATTTGTCAAGCTTACTACTAACGAAATTAAGAATATAAAAATCAAGCATGACGTGGCCTGTAATCTCTTAGTTGAGGAACAACATACTTTAAACAATCTTTCCACCAATCCTACAAACACGATAAAGCTCTCTGATAAAGGGGGGCAATATAGTGGTTTTGGATAATGATCAATATATACATATGTGTACTAAAATACTCAACAATAAATCCTGGTACTCACGTGTCACTACAACCAAAATTTATAAGTTCCAACAGGAATTTTATGAACTGGTGGACTCAACCTCGACTATCACAATCTAATATCCAAAAACGAATGGGAATTAATTCGTACTCCTTTTCCGCGCACACCTACTTTCTACTCACTGCCTAAACTGCACAAAAGTATGCTACATCCATTGGGTTGGCACATTATATCAGACAATGGGTCTTTGACTGAGAACATGAGTAAACTCATTGATGGTTATTTATGTCCCCAATATTTAAAGATAAATGGCATAGGGGTCCCCCCAAAATCCATACCAGACCCTTATCAGAGCATGCAACCTGGCAGGCCACAGGAAAAGAGGGGGGATGAGAGAGCGCCCCCCCCTCATGAACCGTACCAGGCCACATGCCCTCAACATGGGGGGATGCTTTGGAGTCACCCCTAAAGCACCTTGTCCCCATGTTGATGGGGACAAGGGCCTCATCCCCACAACCCTTGCCCTACCATTTCACAAAAGAAAGTGTCAAAAATAGTAAAAAAGACAGGAGACACTATGGGACAAGTCCTTTATTAAAAAATAAAAATGACCTGCGATGTAGATCCATCTCATGCCGCCCGACGAGCCTAAAAAAGCCCAACAGCTCCACCTCCATGGGAGGCTCCCGCCGAGTGATTTTTCTTCTCGTTGAAAACTGTTATATAGCCGAGGACGGTGCCACTCGGTGACGTAAACAGGGGACCCCGCCTTCCTATATAACAGCTGTCACGAGAAGAAGCGTCACTTGGCTTTCTTCTTGCCACTCTTCCACAAAGGCTAGATTTGTAGAGTGCACGACTAATAGTTGTCCTGTGGACAGATTCTCCCCCCTGAGCTGTGGATCTCTGCAGCTCCTCCAGAGTTACCATGGGCCTCTTGGCTGCTTCTCTGATTAATGCTCTCCTTTTCCGTTAGTTTAGGTGGACGGCCATGTCTTGGTAGGTTTGCAGTTGTGCCATACTCTTTCCATTTTCGGATGATGGATTGAACAGTGCTCTGTGAGATATTCAAAGCTTGGGATATTTTTTTATAACTTAACCCTGCTTTAAACTTCTCCACAACTTTATCCCTGACCTGTCTGGTGTGTCCCTGGGCCTGCATGATTCTGTTTGTTCACTAAGTTTCTCTAACAAACCTCTGAGGGCTTCACAGAACAGCTTTATTTATACTGAGATTAAATCACACACAGGTGGACTCTATTTACTAATTAGGTGACTTCTGAAGGCAATTGGTTCCACTAGATCAGCGATATGCAATTGGCGGACCTCCAGCTGTTGCAAAACTACAACTCCCATCATGCCTTTGAGTGTCATGCTTATGGCTGTCAGAGTCTTGCTATGCCTCTTGGGACTTGTAGTTCTGCAACAGCTGGAGGTCCGCTAATTGCATATCCCCGCACTAGATTTTAGTTAGGGGTATCAGAGGCTGAATACAAATGCACGCCCCACTTTTCAGATATTTATTTGTAAATCATTTGGAAAACCATTAATCATTTTCCTTCCACTTCACAATTATTTGCCACTTTGACACAAATTTGGAAAATGTCAAGGGGTATGAATACTTTTTAACCGCTTCCTGACCGGCACACGACGTGTATGTCGGCAGAATGGCATGGACAGGCATAAGGGCGTATATATAAGTCCCTTTTTTAATGCCTCCGTGCCATCGGGAGCGCGCCAGGAGCTGCGCGCTCCCGCGCCGGTCGGGACCCCGTGAGGCCGGTCGCGGGTCCCGTGGACTCGATCGCCGCGGGGACACCCGCGATCCTCTCGTGGGAAGGCTGAACGGGGAGATGCAGAAAAAAACAGCATCTCCCCGTTCTGCCTAGCAACTAGTGACGCTGATCTCTGCTCCCTGTGATTGGAGCAGAGATCAGCATTCACTAGCTGACAGCCACGCCCCCCCCCCACAGTAATAAACACACCCCTAGGCATACTTAACCCCTACACTGCCCCTTGTGGTTAACCCCTTCACTGCCAGTGTCATTTATACAGGAATCAATGCATTTAAATAGCATTGATTGCTGTATAAATGACAATGGTCCCAAAAATGTGTCAAAAATGTCCTATGTGTCCGCCATAATGTCGCAGTCGCAATAAAAATCGCTGATCGCCGCCATTACTAATAAAAAAAAATATTAATAAAAATGCTATAAAACTATCCCTTATCTTGTAAATGCTATAACTTCTGCGCAAATCAATCAATAATCGCTTATTGCGATTTTTTTTACCAAAGATATGTAGAAGAATACGTATCGGCATAAACTGAGGAAAAAAATGTTTTTTTACATATTTTTGGGGGATATTTATTATAGCAAAAAATAAAAAAGAATGCGTTTTTTTTCAAAATTGTCGCTCTTTTTTGTTTATAGCACAAAAAATAAAAACCGCAGGGGCGATCAAATACCATCAAAAGAAAGCTCTATTTGTGGGGAAAAAAGGACGTCAGTTTTGTTTGGCAGCCACGTCGCACGACCGCGCAATTGTCAGTTAAATCGACGCAGTGCCGAATCGCAAAAAAGGGCCTGGTCCTTTGGCTGCAAATTGGTCCGGTCTGAAAGTGGTTAAAGACACTGTACATTGCTATGTAGTATAAGAATATGTATAGATTTTCTATATACAGTAAATAGAAAAAAAAACAGGTATTTAAAAAAAAATATATGTTGAACATTAGAGAAAGCTTTTTACTCATAACAGAAGCTTCTGTGTACCGTAAGTCTGATCGCCTGCGGTTGACTGTATACACTCCTAATGGCGGGTTAAATAGGTTGATAACCGGGATTTATCCCTCTACCGGGGTCACTCACTGCCAAGGAAACTTGCTTGTAGATCATCAACAGCTTCATTGCAGCGCTGACCCAGAGCAGAGCTACAGTTCACATTTACTTATCAGAAGAGGCACGGAACAAAGGAACGGGTGATTCATGAGATAGACGCAGAGACCAGAACCAAGCGCAAAAATACAAACCTCTTGTCACAAACTGGAAAATCGTTTGGCTTAAAGCTGTATTAACCACTTGACCTCCGGAAGATTTACCCCCCCCCCCCACTTTCCTGACCAGGCCATTTTTTGTGACACGGCACTGCGTTACTTTAACTGACAATTGCGCGGTCGTGCGACACTGTACCCACATAAAATGTATGTCCTTATTTCCCACAAATAGAGCTCTCTTTTGGTGTTTTTCTGCGCTATAGACAAAAAAAAGACCGACAATTTTGAAAAAAAAAACTATATTTTTTTAGTTTCTGCTATAAAACACATCCAATAAAAAAATGTAAAAAATCAAATTTCTTCATAAATTTAGGGCAATATGTATTCTGCTACATATTTTTGGTAAAAAACATCTTAATATGTGTATCTTGATTGGTTTGCACAAAAGTTATAGCATCTACAAACAATGAGATATTTTTATTTATTTATTTTTACTAGTAATGGCGGTGATCAGCGACTTATAGCGGGACTGCGATTTTGTGACGGACAATCGGAAAATAACTGACACTTATGACACTTTTTTGGGGAATAGGTGACACTAATAAAGTGATCAGTTCTAAAAATATAAAAATATTACTATACTAATGACACTGGCAGGGAAAGGGTTACCTATCTAGGGCAATCAAATGCCCTGTACACACGATCGGACATTCCGACAACAAAACCGTGGATTTATTTCTGATGAATGTTGGCTCAAACGTGTCTTACATACACACGGTCACACAAATGTTGTTGGAAATTCTGAACGTCAAGAACGCTGCGACGTACAACACGTACGACGAAAAAATGAAGTTCAATAGCCAGTGCGGCTCTTCTGCTTGATTACGAGCATGCGTGGAATTTTGTGCGTCTGAATTGTGTACACACGATCGGAATTTCCGACAAAGGATTTTGTTGTCGGAAAATTTGAGATCCAGCTCTCAATTTTTTGTTGTCGGAAATTCCGACAGCAAATGTCCGATGGAGCCTACACACGGTCGGAATTTCCTCACATAGAACATTTGTTGTCGGAAATTCTGACCGCGTGTACGCGGCAAAAGAGTTAGCAATGTGCCTAACCAGTGTTTTTCTTAAGCCTCGTACACACGATCAGATTTTCCGATGGGAAATGTGTGATGACAGGCTGCTGGTCAGCGCCGTCCATGTCATGGCACTAACCAATTAGAATTCCCTGTGTTCATACATGCTGAGAGCTACGGATGAGAGATTAAGCCCAGGACCAGGATTGTAACTCCTCCCCAGCGCCTCACCGATCACCCCTGACTGTCCTCCATATCCTCTTCCGGTCCCCCTCCATGCTCCTCAGTCCCCCTCTGTTCTCCCCGGTCCCCCTCCGGAAGAAGCCGGTATACTTGTCCTTTACTGACTCCTTCCTTTTCCAAATGCACAGAGTCTGTGATCACTGACTCTGTTCATTCATACAGTATCTCACAAAAGTGAGTACACCCCTCACATTTTTGTAAATATTTTATTATTTCTTTTCATGTGACAACACTGAAGAAATTACACTTTGCTACAATGTAAAGTAGCGAATGCACAGCTTGTAACAGTGTAAATTTGCTGTCCTCTCAAAGTAACTCAACACACAGCCATTAATGTCTAAACCGCTGACAACAAAAGTGAGTACACCCCTAAGTGAAAATGTCCAAATGGGGACCAAAGTGTCAATATATTGTGTGGCCACCATTATTTTCCAGCACTGTCTTAACCCTCTTGGGCATGGAGTTCACCAGAGCTTCACAGGTTGCCTCTTCCACTCCTCCATGACAACATCACAGAGCTGGTGGATGTTAGAGGCCTTGAGCTCCTCCACCTTCCGATTGAGGATGCCCTACAGATGCTCAATAGGGTTTAGGTCTAGAGAAATGCTTGGCCAGTCCATCAACTTTACCCTCAGCTTCTTTAGCAAGGTAGGTGGTTGTCTTGGAGGAGTGTTTGGGGTCGTTATCATTTTGTAATACTGCCCTGCGGCCCAGTCTCTGAAGGGAGGGGATCATGCTCTGCTTCAGTATGTCACATTACATGTTGGCATTCATGGTTCCCTCAATGAACTGTAGCTCCCCAGTGCCGGCAGCACTCATGCAGCCTCAGACCATGACACTCCCACCACCATGCTTGACTGTAGGCAAGACAGTTTGTACTCCTCACCTGGTTGCCGCCACACACGCTTGACACCATCTGAACCAAATAAATTAATCTTGGTCTCATCAGAGCACAGGACAATCCAGTAATCCATGTCCTTAGTCTGCTTGTCTTCAGCAAACTGTTTGTGGGCTTTCTTGTGCATCATCTTTAGAAGAGGCTTCCTTCTGGGACGACAGCCATGCAGATCACTTTTATGCAGTGTGCGGCGTATGGTCTGAGCACTGACAGGCTGACCCCCCCACCCCTTCAACCTCTGCAGCAATGCGGGCAGTATTCATACATCTATTTCCCAAAGACAACCTCTGGATATGACGCTGAGCACGTCCACTCAACTCCTTTGGTTGACCATGACGAGGCCTGTTCTGAGTGGAACCTGTCCTGGTAAACATCTGTATGGTCTTGGCCACCGTGCTGCAGCTCAGTTTCAGGGTCCTGGCAATCTTCGTATAGCCTAGGCATTCTTGATGTAGAAACAATTCTTTTTTCAGAACCTCAGAGAGTTCTTTGCCATGAGGTGCCATGTTGAACTTCTAGTGACCAGTATGAGAGAGTGAGAGCGATAACACCAAATTTAACACACCTGCTCCCCATTCACACCGGAGACCTTGTAACACTGACACATGACACCGGGGAGGGAAAATGGCTAATTGGGCCAAATTTGAACATTTTTACTTAGTGAGTTGTGTTGAGTTATTTTGAGGGGACAGCAAATTTACACTGTTATACAAGCTGTACACTCACTACTTTACATTGTAGCAAAGTGTCATTTCTTCAGTGTTGTCACATGAAAAGGTAGAATAAAATATTTACAAAAATGTGAGGGGTGTACTCACTTTTGTGAGATACTGCAACTGTCACTGAGCATCGTAAACTGTTTTACGATGCTTCAGTTTATGAATGGACAGGAGACTGTCATAGATAATGATTGTGATATATAGTAGCTGATCATGGCTAGAAAGATGTAATGAGAGATTTGCACAACATATAGGGTATACCACTGCAACCCCCTGTAGCAGTTACCCCCGAAGGAGCTGCGGGTATTTGATTGGGCTTACCGTTACCTCTCCGTTCCACCGTGTCCATCATAGAGGTCCCATTAAAGAATTTCTCACAGATTTTGGCTCCGACACTTCGTTTTTTCCCCAATGCTTTATTGACAGAAAATACATTTCAGTAGAGGGATGGAGGGTTTTGGGGAATTCAGGTACCTTATAATTGAGTCTCCAGGCTTTTCTAGAGGCACCAGCCTTGTTGCTTGGTCCTCTCTCTGAAAAGTCCTCCCCTGGTTTCTCCAATTGCTCGGCACAGGACCACCCCTGGATCGGTAGGCCCCAGGACTTCTGGGCCTACCTTTCAGTAATGAAGCCTTGGGCCAGCTGGCCCCCAGACAATTTGAATGGCGGCAGCACACCTTAGGCCAGGAGGGCCATCAGGTTGGAACATGGGGTCTGTCCCTTAAGTACCGTCTCCCAGAATGCACAGTGGGTAGACCACTCCCACTGACTGTTTCAGGGGCAAAGAGGCACTCAATACACCCAGCTTGTTGCAATTTCCAACCTTGGCCAACAACGAGAGCGCCACCCCTCGGCCAAGTGGAAAACCACCTGGACTGGAACAGAACCAGAATTTTGATATAATCAGTCTGAGGTAAGCTACAGCTCAGATAAACTAAATTTCTACTTATAGCGTCTGCCCGTCAGGAGCAGGGCGCTACACCCTGTAACGCCGAGCGCTCCGGGTGTCCCATCCACCCCGGAGGGCTCACGGCGTCCTCTGTCCTGCAGTGCCCCGGTCAGCTCCCCTGACCGCGGGCGCTGCTCGGTCTCCGGGATGCGATCCACGGCCCGCCCGGGGATCGCATCCCTCTCCTCTCTCTTCTCCCCGCCTGCTTCTTCCGGCGCGCGCGCCCCCGCTCCCTAGGCGCGCGCGCGCGACTCTGCCTTCTCTTAAAGGGCCAGTGCACTACTGATTGGTGCCTGGTCCAATTACCATTTCACAGTATCCCTCATAAACCCACTTCCCCTTCCTGTCCTGGCCGGATCTTGTGTTGCCCTAGTGCCCAGTGAAAGCGTTTTTGTGGTTGCTCCTGCTTGTGTATCCAGACCTCTGCTGTTGCCCCTGACTACGAACCATTGCCACCTGCCTTGACCTTTTGCTACGTTTGACCTCGCCTCTGCTCTATCCTTGTGTACCGCGCCTGTCTCAGCTGTCAGTGAGGTCGAGTTGCTATTGGAAGACACGACCTGGTTGCTACCGCCGCTACAAGTCCATCCCGCTTTGCGGCGGGCTCTGGTGTAAACCAGTAGCAACATTAGAACCGGTCCTCCAATACAACCCGTGCTATCGCCTCACTGGCATAGGGGATCCACCTCCTATTTCCCGCCATACCCGGAGCGTGACACACCCCTTTCTTTCTTTATTGAGAATTTTGGATGTGGCATGGGTAAAGGTCTTCCTTTGTAACTATTGCACAACATAACTGAACCAGAACTTGCAGCAGACTTGCAATTGTGCAACAAACTTGTGAAGCCTGACAAGTCATTTTCAAACTTGCAGCACAATTGTTTGCTATTTGGGGCCACACCCACTGATCGCCAACCCACATTGCTACTCTCCCAGAGATGCCCAAAAGTTCCCCAGTTTTGTGCAATCCAAGCAGTGCCCTGGCACTGAGGAAGACTGTCCCCTCCCCGTTGCCCTAATTTAGCAGCACCCACTTTTTGCCACAGTGCCACATCTGCTTTTCAGGTCAATATCTCCCATGCGGTGTCCCTCATTGTCAAGTTCTAAAGTTGGGAGATATGGAAATGCACCCATGCTGTAGCAATCCATACACCATAAAAATCACGTATAAGATGTGATCGCTGTTTATTCCGGTTTCCCCTCATCCTATCACAAACAAGATCATTTTTTTTTTAGATCAATGTAATAACACCCACTCTCCGTGACTCACCCCCAGGGACCGATTCCTTCCCACTGTCTAATCTTTTCCCAAAGCAGTTTGTCAAATAGTCCATCACATCTGCACAGCAGTAATTTGGTTAAAAAAAACACCTACGGACGCGGTTTGCTTGCACGCAATTCACTTATATCACACGAGGACGCCTTTCATCATATTCTGATGACTGCTCGTTGGAAGATTGTAAAATATGCAAATATCAAGAGTCAGGTGCGGCTTAAATAACGCAGCCATTCACTGCGAGATTGTCAACTGTTACCCAGGTGTAAAACACATTGTACTCCAGAATACGCTTTACATCATATAATTACACCCGCTCTAATACTGGCATCTCGCTGCTTTTGTTCATATTTCGCACACTTACTGCAATTCATAAGAGCAATAATGAGAGCTTTTCGTAGATCTAGAATTGCGTGTTTTCCATTCATTTGAACACGTCTCGGGTTCTTGTAAGTGCGTGCTGCGGCGTGTTTCTTAAAACACAGCTCTCTGTAATGTTACGAGTCTGCAAGATTGAGTTCCTGACATGTCACAATATATAGAGCAACCGTATCATTTTTTTTTTTTCTAAAGCTGTTACTTTTATCATTAAAATAGTGATAAACCCTCAAAGTTTTTTTTTTAGTTTAACACATTCAGCACAATGAATTAAACATTCCCCAGTAAATTATTTGTTAAAATGCTTACACCAGCACTTACAGTTTATAACTTTCTAGATTTCTGATATGTAATTGAATCAATACTTTTTCAATCTGCGCAACACAAATTAAAAACAAATATCTAAAATTATAACCTCTGTGTTGCCAGCTATAAGACTATAAGGTGTTCCAACTTCACCTCCAGCCAGTGGTGGCTGCTCCATTAGAGGCACAAGGGGCGCCGCCCCCCCTAGTCCATGCGCCCAAACCCCTAATCTACATGCAGGGCACCGGATGCATTGATTTCAATGTTTTTTTTTTTTTTTGAAGCACATGATTAACCACATGCCGACCGGGCCATAGCCGAAAGACGGCTACAGCGTGGTCGGCTATTCTACGGACGTCCTCCCAGAAACTTGCTCCCGCGCGCCCCCTGGCACGCGCACTCGGGAACATTCGTGACCACGGATGACGCTAGTAGCGGCCGTTTACCACGTGATCGCTCCATCAAATGACGGAGCGATCACATGTAAACAAACCAGCGTCACGTCATGACGCCGGTTCCTCCCTCCCCTCTCTGTACCGATCGATAGAGTGAGAGGGGAGAAGCGGAAAGGGGGAGAGACCAGCGCTGTGTGCTGGATGTGTAGTGCCCACAGCGCTGGTCAGTGACAGCTACACTGCAACCACTGTGCAATACTCTGCTACCACTGTGCAATACTCTGCCACCACTGTGCAATACTCTGCCACCACTGTGCAATACTCTGCCACCACTGTGCAATACTTTGCCACCACTGTGCAATACTCTACCAATACTGTGCAACAATGCAATACTCTGCCAATACTCTGCAATAAATTTTAATAGAAACAAAGAATTATTATTATTTTTTTTAACCAAATTTTCTGTATTTTTTGATTTATAGCGCAAAAAATAAAAAACCCAGCGGTGATTAAATACCACCAAAAGAAAGCTCTATTTGTGTGAAAAAAAGGACACAAAATTAATTTGGGTACAGTGTTGTATGACTGAGTAATTGTCATTCAAAGTGTGAGAGCACCGAAAGCTGAAAATTGGTCTGGTTAGGAAGGCGGTTTATGTGCCCAGTGGGTAAGTGGTTAAAGCCTGAGGCTCTAATTGGCTTATAAAAAGGGTGGGCTCGGGGCGCAGAGCCCTGCGCCCTGAGCCCACCCAGTTGTGGGACAATAGCAAATTAACATTCACTATTTTCTTCGGCTATTCTACGGACGTCCTCCCAGAAACTTGCTCCCGCGCGCCCCCTGGCACGCGCACTCGGGAACATTCGTGACCACGGATGACGCTAGTAGCGGCCGTTTACCACGTGATCGCTCCATCAAATGACGGAGCGATCACATGTAAACAAACCAGCGTCACGTCATGACGCCGGTTCCTCCCTCCCCTCTCTGTACCGATCGATAGAGTGAGAGGGGAGAAGCGGAAAGGGGGAGAGACCAGCGCTGTGTGCTGGATGTGTAGTGCCCACAGCGCTGGTCAGTGACAGCTACACTGCAACCACTGTGCAATACTCTGCTACCACTGTGCAATACTCTGCCACCACTGTGCAATACTCTGCCACCACTGTGCAATACTCTGCCACCACTGTGCAATACTTTGCCACCACTGTGCAATACTCTACCAATACTGTGCAACAATGCAATACTCTGCCAATACTCTGCAATAAATTTTAATAGAAACAAAGAATTATTATTATTTTTTTTAACCAAATTTTCAGTATTTTTTGATTTATAGCGCAAAAAATAAAAAACCCAGCGGTGATTAAATACCACCAAAAGAAAGCTCTATTTGTGTGAAAAAAAGGACACAAAATTCATTTGGGTACAGTGTTGTATGACTGAGTAATTGTCATTCAAAGTGTGAGAGCACCGAAAGCTGAAAATTGGTCTGGTTAGGAAGGCGGTTTATGTGCCCAGTGGGTAAGTGGTTAAAGCCTGAGGCTCTAATTGGCTTATAAAAAGGGTGGGCTCGGGGCGCAGAGCCCTGCGCCCTGAGCCCACCCAGTTGTGGGACAATAGCAAATTAACATTCACTATTTTCTTCCTGCTTCTCCTCCTGGCCAACCAGAAAGCGGGTCTTAAGACCCGATTGGCTGGGAGGAGAAGCGACCGTATTGGTCGCTGAGGAGGAAGCCACCGAGGAGGAGGAGGAGGAGATGCAGGGGGAAGCCGAAGCTGCTCGCGACATAGAAGGGAAGGGTGGTGTTTGGTTTACTGAGCGACGGGGGGGGGTTCAGTTTGACTGACTGTATCATTTTATTAATAAAAATGTTTAATATTTTATATTTGAAGTTGTTCACTATTCTTTGGACTTTCACATATTGTATTTGAGCTACTTATTATTTAATAGTGTTGCACTACACTTTATTGCATTATATAATTTGGCTGGAGGCAGTGGCGGCTGGTGCTCCATTTTTTAGGGGGGCGGCAAAACAAACCACCAGGCTCATCTGTGTCCTCCACTGGCTATTAATCCCCCAGATAGTAGACCTTCAACTCATCCCATTAGACTTTGGATGGCAAACAACTTCTCCTTCCTTTTGTCCGGCACTCACCATATGTTAAATTAAACAAAAGGGCAACAACACAGTGCTCTTAAAACTTTTTTTTACCCCTCACTAATAAAAACACTTACAATAAAGACAATCAAAAATTGCTTAAAACAATTCCTTTAGTCAGTTCACCACTACCCTCGTATTGCAGCAGTGGCGGGACATCACTGGCTCGGCTCCTCCCTCCCGGACGCGTTGCGCCTTCCGATTGGGCTTCCTCAGTAGGTGGGGAGCCAAGTCACCAGAGCCCTTATAAAGCCTAGAGTTGCATCTCATTGATTAAATCTATTACACTGCTGTGCACGAGAGCCATAAGTGATGTGCCCACTCTGACAACCTCCGCTCAATCCGGAAGTCATAAAAAAACACAATCACCTACTCGGGGACACTAATTACACCCGTTCTTCAGGGACTAATTTTAATCCAATGGCTGGAATAGGGACTCACTTCTGGAACACATGCAGGCATTACAATACTATACATATATACACTATATTTTCAAAAGTATTGGGACACCTGCCTTCACTCCAAACTCGCTCGTCCATGCCTTTATGGATCTTGCTTTTTGCAGTGGTCCAAATCATTTGGTGGAGGGGGGATTATGGTGTGGGGTTGTTTTTCAGGGGTTGGGCTTGGCCCCTTAGTTCCAGTGAAGGAAATGTTAAGGCATCAGAATACCAAGACATTTTGGACAATTTCATGCTCCCAACTGGGAAAAGTTTGGGGATGACCCCTTCCTGTTCCAACATGACTGTGCACCAGTGCACAAAGCAAAGACTAGCCTGCACAGAGTCCTGACCTCAACCCGATAGAAAACCTTTGGGATGAATTAGAGTGGAGACTGTAAGTCAGGCCTTCTCATCCATATCAGTGTCTGACCTCACAAATGGTTCTGGAAAAATGGTAAAAAATTCCCATAGACACACTCCTAAATCTTGTGGGCAGCCTTCCGAGAAGAGTTGAAGATATTATAGCTGGGGTGGGCCAACTCAATATTGAACCCTACTAACTAAGGTTGGCCATACACTATACAATTTGCATCTTCAACTTTCCTTTAGACTTACCAAAACCACATAATATGAGGTCAAACCTAAATAATTTCAATTTGTATGCAGTCAGGCAGGCCCTTGCACTACATAGTTGAAGGTAAGTCTAAAGGAAATTGAATAATAAAATTGTATAGTGTATGGCCAGCCTTAGACTGGGGTGCCATTAAATTTCATGTGCATGTAAAGGCAGGCGTCCCAATACTTCTGACAATATAGTATATTCACACAAACTTAAAGCTCACTTATATCTCACAAATTATATAAAACCTATATACATTATATACATTACAAAAATATGAATCAAAAAGGAAAAAAAAAAGCGTAACCACTTCACACAAATTGCCGTACACGTACATCGGTACTTTGACGCTAAATACCGTTGTTATGGCAGCTACAGTAACTGCCATAACCCCGGTATTTTCGGGAACGGCGTGTGTTTCTCTTTGAGATAAAAGTGGTCTCTATGGCGTCAAACGTCAATTCTGCCCAATGCTCTTAAAGGAGAATTAAAAAAAAAAAATGTTTTTCAAATTACATTTTATTTTTATTTTTTTATTGCATTTTAGTATAAATATGAGGTCTTTTTGACCCCAGATTTCGTATTTAAGAGGACCTGTCATGCTTTTTTTCTATTACAAGGGATGTTTATATTCCTTGTAATAGGAATAAAAGTGACCCAAATTATTTTTTTAAAAGACAGTGTTAAAATAAAAAATAAAAAGTAAAATAAATAAGAAAAAATGTAATAAAAAATGTAAATTGCCCCGTCCTGACGAGCTCACACGCAGAAGCGAACGCATACGTGAGTAGCGCCCGCATATGAAAACGGTGTTCAAACCACACATGTGAGGTATCACCACGATCGGTAGAGCGAGAGCAATAATCTTAGCCCTAGACCTCCTCTGTAACTCAAAACTGGTAACCTGAAGATATTTTTAAATATCGCCTGTGGAGAGTTTTAAGGGTAAAAGTTTTTTTTTACCATTCCACAAGCGGGCGCAATTTTGAAGCGTTGGGTGTCAATTTACTTGGCTTAACATCATCTTTCAAAATATTTAAAAATAAATTGGTCTAACTTTACTGTTGTCTTATTTTTTAATTAAAAAAAGTGTATTTTTTTTTCCAAAAAAAGTGTGCTGTGCAAATGTGGTGTGACAGAAAGTATTGCAACGACCGCCATTTTATTCTCTAGGGCGTTATAAAAAAATATTTATAATGTTTGGGGGTTCTAAGTAATTTTCTAGCAAAAAAAAAAAAAAAAATTTTAACTTGTAAACACAGAGTCTAAAAAAATAGGCTTGGTTCTTTAGTGGTTAAAGTGAATTTAAAAAGGACCTAACTATTACTTATAAAGCAATTAAGATCAAAATCGACATTTAAGCCACAGGGTATTAACACCTTGATCCTGTATATCCAAAAATATTCCCTCTATCTCAAATATCTAACAAAATTCCCCCCGCCCTCTCCAATGGTTATTAACCTTCTCACCCCCCAACCCCCCCCCCCCCCCCCAAGAATTTAGGAACCTTTTTTTTTAATAAACATCCGTAAAATGTCTGGATACAGTAAAAACAGTGAAAGAACTATTCACATATAGAGCACTATTGGATGCAGGACTGTATAATTTTTGAATATAATTTTATATTTGAAGTTATTCGTCATTTATTAGACTTTCACATATTGTATTTGAGCTAGTTATTACTTAATAGTGTTGCGCTACACTTGCATTATATTACTGATATGTGCCTACTGTACTGTGTACTTGTATGGAAAAATCTCTTGTTCTCTTTGTATCGCTTCCTTTGTGTGAAACCCCTGGTGTTTCTGCCAGTCCCTCTACTCTCCTACTAAATCTGACCACACTAGGCATGAAAGCACATCCTGTCATTTCTTTAGCTATGCTGGGTACTCAGCCTGCTCTCCTCCAATAATCAGACTTGCCCTGATCCCCGCCCCATGCACAGTTCTTCACTGGGAAGCTCAGTGTGCTGCTGCTTCTCCTCCCCCAGCTCTTATGAAGAATAAAGTTTGCTCTGCTAAATAATAATAAAATAAACAAATAAATAGACGTGTGCAATTCATTTAGTTACGAATTAGTTTTCCGTTAAAATTTGTTATATTCGTTAATTCGTAAGCATACGAATGAACGAATGGTTTACTAACAATTCTAACGAAAAACGAACTATCAAAAAGAACGAATATGGAAAACAACGAAAATACAAATTAATTAAATTAGAAACAACAAAATTACGAAAGAAGGAAAATCCAAAAAACGAAAACAGAAACAACGAAAATACCGAACAAAGATTCAAAATAACGAAAATCAAAATGAACGAAAAATTGAAATTACGAATATTCGGAAAATGGAAATCAAAACAATGAAAATACGAAATAACGAAAATTTGAGAATTCGAAAGAACGAATGTTAGTTCTGATTCTTAAATATTCCATCCAGAGTCCAGATAGGGTGTGGTTGGGTCAGAGGCACTGTGTTTTGGTGGATTTTTGAGTTAAGTTCTGACTTGTGAGAGAGAAATTCTTTGTTTCTTAAACATATAAATAGCATACACATTACATAAATCGATGAATTATGCTCCGATTACGAATCTACGAAAACAATGTTACGAAAGTACGAATAAATGAGGCAGTCAATCTCACGAAAGTACGAATGTAATTAAATCTACGAAAATACGAATTTCGAATCAACGAAAATTAGATTAACGGAAATACGAATCAACGAACAAATAACTCTACGAAAATACGAACGCGTCCGAATATGAAATATAAGGAAAATACGAATTTCGAATCAACGAAAATTAGAACGAGTCCGAATACGAAAACCCACGTCTTACGAAATTACGAATCGTTACGAATCAACGGAAACGAACAGAATGAAACGAAACTAAACAAATTTTTCTATTGTGCACATGTCTACAAAAAAACAAATAGCTGCTAACACTAGATTGCTGGACACAATAAACGACTAACAGAGAAATAAACAGAGTAAGAAATGTACCCCCAACACCAGGACCTTCGAATGTTGGAAACCCCAGACCCAACACACACTGGAGAGAGGAACAAGATGAACACGAAAATTCTCTATACATGCACCCCCCTCCCCGTTCATCTACTCCCATTCAATGGAAGAACAGAGGAGGAAAAGGAAAAAACCAAAGAAATACCCATCAACAATCACAGCAACAAGCTTATGGCGTAGTGACCCACAACAGGTTTCAGCCCATATATGATTATGCAGATGATTATAATCATTACCCTGCACCCCGTCCTTTTTTAGGACGAGGCAGAGGAGGACAACAGAGGGGTCGGGGGTACCCGCCACGCAGGGGTCGACCGCCCACTCAGACGCCATACTACCACCCCCACCACATGGAACAACAATCCCAGGAACAGTACAGAGAACAAAATCCTCAAGGTTCCCACAGGGACCCTCAACGAAGAGGAAATCCTCCATACCCACCGAGGGATCTCGGACCAATTCTACCTCAAAGAGGAAATACCGAGGATGCAGAGCAGGCCGGAAACTCAAACAAAAGGCGAAGAGGGTCGGAGTAGGAGGAATTTTTAATTTGGCCAATGTTGAATTAACGGAAAAAGAAACTAATATTCTAAATCTTGGCTTAAAATGTGGTCTAAAAAAAACAATTAATAAATTTAATGTATATATCGACGTCCATAAATTTATCAGAAAGATCAATATAAAAAAATATTTTCTGGGACGGGAATCCCTAAGGGAAGTTACATCAGGTAATCCAGTACTACCCAGGAATGTTCAATCGATCAATAGCGGATTGAAGAATAAATCGACATTTAACCCTCCGAATAACCCGAACCACCAGGTAGAAGTGTTCAAAGGGCTTGTCCTACAGGACCTGGCTAGTCTACAACCAAAAAGGGAAACCAATACCAGATACATAGAAGAAGGAATCATGGCCTTGGAAAAACGTAAGAATATAATCATACGCCCAGCTGATAAAGGAGGAGGAGTGGTAATTTTATCGAAAGATGTATATCACAATCAAATAATAGCGATGTTAGCAGATACCACCACTTACTGCACCTTAAAGGGGGATCCAACTGCAGAATACAGAGATCATCTGGAGAGATTGATTGACATGGGATCAATTAAGGGAGTCCTAACCGAGAAGGAGAAGAGATACTTGGTACCAGCGAGCAGCAGAATACCAACTCTCTATACACTTCCTAAAGTGCATAAGGATCCAACAAACCCCCCAGCAAGACCTATAGTTAATAGTATTGATTCGATCTCAGCTAGACTTGGGCAATACCTTGACAAATTCCTCCAAAATAGTGTGAGAAGCACTAGGTCTTACATACGTGACACGAAAGATTTTCTGAATTGTCTCCAGAAGGTGGATTTATCTGAAAGAAACGACATTCTATTAGTCACCGCGGATGTATCCTCTCTTTACTCAATCATTCAGCACGATGACGCCCTCCTGGCCCTGAATTGGGCCCTCAGCAAGAGAGAAGATCTACCATTGAACCAAAAAGTGTTTTTAAAGAATGCCTTGGATTTTTGTCTTAATCATAATTATTTCTGGTATGGTGGCAATTTTTACTCCCAGCAAAGAGGTGTGGCCATGGGCGCGAAATTCGCACCGAGTATTGCTAATTTATTCATGGCAGAATGGGAGGACAAAACTATTTTTAATGATCAACGGGCAGAACTAGTGTTTTATCGACGTTTTATTGATGATTTATTTTTTATCTGGGCAGGGACAAGTGAAAGCTTGGACACTTTTTTATCCCTTTTAAACACAAATAACAGTAATATCGTTTTAACATCAACAAGCAATAAGGAGGAGATTGACTTTCTGGACGTCACAATATATCGAAAATTAAACCAATTGGAAACAAAAGTTTTTTTCAAAAAAACTGACAGAAACAGTTATTTACCCATATCAAGTGGTCATCATCCTTTATGGTTAAGAAACATACCAAAAGGCCAGATAATGAGGGTAAGGAGGAATTGTTCAGAGGATAGCAACTTCACTTGCCAATCGAAAATTTTAACAGACAGATTTGAGAACCGTGGCTATGACCCGGTCAAATTAATGAAGATTGTTGAAGAAGTAGGTGCAATACCTCGAGCCACCATTTTAGAAGAAAAAACGTTAGTCCAGCCAACCACTACCACCCCCAAGAAAAACACGAAAGAATGGTCGTTCATCTCTGGATACCATGAACAGTACAAAGAAGTAGAAACCATTTTCAAAAAACATTGGCACGTGTTATTATTAGACAAGAAACTAACCACAGCTTTACCTGATACCCCCCAATTTATTTATAGGAAGGCGACCAGTTTCGGTGATAGGGTGGTCAAAAAAATCATTGACCCCCCAAAGAAACCATTGTCTTTCTGGGATAAGAAAGGTTTTTATGCCTGTCGTAAATGCAAGGCCTGCAGGGAAGTGGGGAAACCTATAAGGGCACTTGATAAATTTGAAGCAACAGCAAATCACACATCTTTTGATATTGAACAATTTATCACGTGCAACACAATGTTTGTGGTATATGCATTAAAATGTCCATGTGGCCTAATGTATATTGGCCGTACAAAAAGGCTTTTGCGTATAAGAATAGCTGAACATATCAAGAATATCAAATTAGGTTACAAAGACCACAACGTGTCCTTACATTTTAAATTAAAACACGATAGTGATCCCAGAGGCCTGGAATTTTGGGGTATTGAACACCTTCAACCTCACTGGAGGGGCATCCATAGGGTAAGAGA
This sequence comes from Lithobates sylvaticus, assembly GCA_028564925.1. NCBI lineage: Eukaryota > Metazoa > Chordata > Amphibia > Anura > Ranidae > Lithobates > Lithobates sylvaticus. The sequence goes on from CM053032.1 coordinate 250,840,501, forward strand.
ACTGTCTAAAAAAGAAACTAAATGGATTTTTCTGACTGACGTACTCGCCCCTAGAGGTTTGAATGTAGAGCTTGACATTAATTGCTGTATCAGTGACACTTAACCACCCCCTCAGCAATAATGATATTTTTTTAGGTATATGACCTCAATAATCTGGATGGTGCATTTATTCTGTGTTTTATTCTGGGTTTTTACCTGTTCCTGTTGTTATTTAATTTATTTAATTTATTTATTTTCTCCTGTAACTTTGTACACCCTAGATGTATTTGGGGTGCATTCCATTCAAGGAGATCTATGAGCATAGTACCCCTGGAATTTTGGCTAAGCCATTGGATAAGCATGTATTAATATGGACACTGCATCCCATCCTTGGCTGGACAGTGATTCAGTCAATGTGCAATAACATACCACGTAGGATCCATTTTATATCAGTATAATTTTATAGGTTTATATATATATGTTTTTATATAAATTTTATAATTTCATAATTTTATAATCGCCTACCCGAACCCTCCCGTGGTTTGCAAATAGTATTTATCAACATGATTTTATCCAGTGGACTCAGTGAACATTTTCCTTCCCTTTTATATACATATTTTATACATGCGTTTTACATGCGGTTTCTTATGCGGTTTTATATGCGATTTTAACATGCGACTCTTTAGGTGCTTTTATATGTATATTTTATACATATAGGTCCGCAGTCGCATATTTATATTTATTCGCATATTTTAGCTCAGACTCTAAGGAGTATATTAAAATCAACTGTTATTATTATCTATATATCATGCTTATTAGCTGTCATTTCAACATAGCTCAGCCATAGCCCTCCTTTGCATGGATCCACACTTTGAATCTGATTGTGGCATAAACATGACTGATTGCTTAAGGGTTAATGTAAGGAGGCACGCGCATGCATGCAAGGAATCTTTATATCTTAAAAGTAAAGCATATAGTACGATAATCCATTTCTCCTTGTCCCTGAATGCATATATGATTATTGCCTATGAAGCTTTTAATTGCCTTCTGCAAAATCTATTTCCTGGGGATTAACTTGATATGAGCGGACTAGCGCTGTAAGATTTCCTATTCCACTCATGCGTGCGCTCCGATTGGCCTGAATATCTATCTATCACTATAAGAGTGACACTTCCGGTTCTCTAGTCACGCCCTCGTGAAGAAGTCTGATAGGACGAAACGTGCGTCAGGGACGTTGACTAGAGAAACAAGGAAGTGACGTGTGCGCTCCAGCCTGCGGTCCACCGACCAGGAAGCATCCTAGGACGCTTGAAACACCGCTCTCTATAGCGGAAATCAGCTGTAAAGGATCCGGAAGGCGTTCACAGGCAGAGTGCTTTACATTTATCTTACATGCTGATTTGTCTTTTGCATTTGGTACGCATTTTGTACTAAGGGGTGTTCTATTTTCAACTGATTGGGGGGTTTAATAAATGCTTTAAACGGAGTCACACTATGTAGTGCAATTTGTTTCAACATATGATCTACCTGCCAATGGTGAGTCACTGAATGGGAGGATGTTGAGGAGAATTGGTGGACTTCAATAGAGAGAGGCACAGGACCCTGATGAAAGTGTATACATGCCCATATTCTATTTAGCTCTGGTGAGTGCATCCCCAAAGGGGAACCTTATATCACGTGGTGAAGCACACTGGTGGATGGACTAAGCAGTCTCTGCGACACATTGAATACTGAGCTAGCAATATCACTGTGTATTGATTACCACATCATGGAGAAAACAGGACTTTAATTAATTAATTAATTAATTTATTTATTTATTTAGTTATTTATTTATTTAATTATTTATTTATTTATGGTCACCGTGAAATGAATGGACTCTCGTGAAATTATTGATTAATTTATTTATTTATTTATTGATCGATTTACTTACCCCCTATCTTATTGATTTTTTATGATTGATTACTCCGTGGACTATTGATTGATTTACATATATCTAGATTCAGCTATTGATCCATTTATATATTCAAACGATATCCTGTCCACCTAATCAGTTCCTTCTGATACCCAAGCGCTGCTACAATATTGATACAGGTTGGATGCAGGTAATTGTTTACTCAATTGCTCACTCCGAGACACTGGTTATTTATTGTACATCTATATACTACGTTCCCTTTAAGCAGCTGCTACTGGTGTACCTATGCTGAGTTGCACACCAAACTTAGTATATGTATATTCAGTGATTAATACACTACACTATTAGAACTCATACCTAGACAACATATCCTTTTGAGCGCAGAGAGTTGTTGGATAGAGGCGGGCCAGAATATCAAAACAACCTTTTGTACAATAAACGTAACAGGGGTAAATGGTGTATGCAGCTGAGAACAGAGGGGATGTGATCACTTACTTAAAAAAACAGAAAACATTTATTTATAAAAATTGGAGAAAGTGGCAGATGGGTCCGTTTTAGATAAGGCACCTCATCCTAATGGTTAGTTTATAAAATGGGAGGTAGAAGTGAGGTAGAAGGGATGGGGATTATTGCAGTGGTAAAACGACTCAAAGTGAATGCAGTTAAAGAAAATATATATTTTATTACATCATATCAAAGAAACACATAATACATGTAGATAATAGTAAAGGTTAAAAATGAGGAGCACATCAAAATCAATGAAGGTCTGGAATGGTATAGGCCTTTATACAATAGCAGGTCAGGTCTTCCCTACATGTTTCGCCAAAGCATTGGCTTCCTCGGGGGAATAAGACATGAGAAACAGAAAACATTTATTTATAAAGTTTTGTTTATATCTATACAAAAATGTTTTGCCTTTCATTTCTATTTTAAACTGAATAGGTTGTTTTACAAGGTAGTGCAGTATCCACCAGTCTGTTATCTTAGAGAAGGAAAGGGGGGGTAGCGAGGAGCAGAGGAGTGACTAGCCACCCTAGGCTATGGGGGAAAAAAAAAAAAAAAAGGAGCGCCAGACTAAAAGATAAAGAGTCCAAATTAATTTATTAGAGTGTACTAAAAACAACCAACGTGTTTCGGGGATCCAAGAAGCTCACCCTTCATCAGGTCTATGCAGGAAAGATAATTGCTAGATCAGGAGACTTACTGGTCATCAACAGGACATACGTGAACAATCAAGATAAGGCTAATCCTATGCTATGGAGCTGTATGTTTCTATTGATGCACACAGTGTTGGGAAACCCTGCTGTAGTCCCTGAATGCAAGGGTGACTCCACCATAGTCTGCTGCAAGAGAAAGGACTTTCAATGCTGCTGGCTCCTGATCTCTTGGTGCTGCTTCCCTAAATTGCTGGTCTTTTTAGGAAAGGGATAACAGTGGACAGTGCAGTCTGGAGTCAGTTTTGGAGATAGAGGGGGAGGAGAAGGGAAGAGCAGGGGAGGGCCTTGCTATCCTAGGTCACAGAGCTATTTGTTTCTATTGATGCACACAGCATAGAAGGATGCTGTAGTCCCTGCATGCAAAGGTGGCTTCATAGGGTGCTGCAAGAGAATGGAGCCACCCTAAAAACAGGAAATCTGGGCAGCGTTCATAGCACCAGCTTAACCTGGAATATAGGCAAGGATAAAAAGATGGGGAAGCTGCATACTCAGTAAGTGATTACTTTAAACCCCTAAACAAATATATCATTTCTATAAGCAGAGGCCATGTAGAAGAAAATGTTGGCAGGTGCTATGCACAATATTTGCGCAACTGTTTACTAAATGCATACCTGCCAACATTTTGAGATGGGAATGAGGGACACCTACTAGTAAATGTATGTAGGCATAGGACACGCCTCCTGCCACACCCCCTTAAAGGAGAATTAACCCCAAAAAAAGGTTAATTAAATCAACAAGTGCTTTTTTTTACCACTACTATTCCTTTATATTGGCTGTTAAAATGTACAAATGCAGCAATTTAGAAATCGGATGAAAGGTTTAGCACCGGGAAACACTTTTTTGAAAGATAAACTTTAAAAGGCTTTACAGGTTATTAGTTTAGAGTGAACCATGAATTGGGACCTTAAAATTATTGTTCTTAATGTCCGCAACGGTACTCCAAATGTGTGCCACAATTTATGTTCACATACACATGTGCAGCCTGCGCTGCCTTTGCATGTGGGTGTGTATAGGGGCAACAATATGCTTTTAATTTATTTTTTTTATTTTTTTTATCATAATTTTTTAGCACTTGTTTATTTTTTTTCATTTAACTTTATTGCTATCACAGGAGGGTTAACATGCATGTGATAGCATGGGCATGTGACAGGTCCAATTTATAAAGGCATCAGGGGTCTATTAGACCCCCCAACGTCCCCCTGCCCTTCACTACAGCAATTTATGTACAAATTATGCTTGGTTAGCTGCTTCCCGAGCTACAGTAGCCTGGAAATTACAGCTCTGAACCTGGAAGTAACATAATACATGCTGATTCCAGGTTTATTCACCAAGTAGATCAGTAAAGGGATATTCCCTAAGCCCCTCCTGCTCTCTATATTGGGGAAATTTATTGGGAAAAAAAACGAATTTGTAAATATATAAAAAAAAAAACATTTTAACATTACTGGGGGGGGGGGGGGGGGGGGGGGATTCAGGGTGTAGCTCACTGGAGTCAAGGTCTATTTTAAATTTATGTTTCGCCATCTGTGGACTAATATTGATTAAGGAGCACAGGGGGCACCTTTGTACAGCAGTATTGTCAGTCTAGCGGGAGGGTAGGGTAAAGCCTCGTACACACGCTTAGATTTTCAGACGACCGAATTTCCGTTTTTTTGTGGCATGCTAGTTTCATGTCGAAAGTGAAGAGGTTACTCATAATACGAAAATTCTCGTACGACAGAATACAACTTCAGAAGTGACGTAATGTGTTGAATAGTTTGTCTCATCCCTGTAACCATAGGTGTGCACAGCCTATTGCATTAGGATGTGCACCCCAAAGTTTAACCACTTAAGGACCGAGCCTCTTTCTGAGATTTGTTGTTTACAAGTTCAAAAATTTTTTTTTGCTGGAAAATTACTTAGAAATCCCAAACATTATACATTTTTTTTCTAACACCCTAGAGAATAAAATGGCGGTTGTTGCAATACTTTCTGTCACACCATATTTGCGCAGCGGTCTTACAAGCGCACTTTTTTGGGGAAAAATAAACATGTTTGGATTAAAAAATAAGACAGCAGTAAAGTTAGCCCAATTTTTTTTATATTGTGAAAAATAATGTTACGCAGAGTAAATTGATACCCAACATGTCACGCTTCAAAATTGCGCCCGTTCGTGGAATGGCGACAAACTTTTACCCTTAAAAATCTCCATAGGCGACGTTTAAAAAAATCTACAGGTTGCATGTTTTGAGTTACAGAGGAGGTCTAGGGCTAGAATTATTGCTCTCACTCGAACGATTGCGGTGATACCTCACATGTGTGGTTTGAACACAATTTTCATATGCGGGCGCTAGTCACGTATGTGTTCGCTTCTGCACGTGAGCTCGGCAGGACGGGGCATGTTACATTTTTTTTTTTCTTATTTATTTAAACTTTTATTTTTACAGTGTTCTTTTTAAAAATAATGGTGTCACTTTTATTCCTATTACAAGGAATGTAAACATCCCTTGTAATAAAGCATGACAGGACCTCTTAAATATGAGATCTGGGGTCAAAAAGACCTCAGATCTCTTATTTACACTAAAATGCAATAAAAAAAAAATTGTCATTTGAAAAAAAAAAAATAAACAATGGCCCTTTAACGTTTTGACGTTGCTTCCGCCCTGAAATGGTATGGAGATGGGTGGGGGCCCTCTTCCCCTCACTCGTCTCCATGCCTAGCAGGAAAAAGGATGCGATCGAAAGGAGCGCAGCCCTCTCCCACCACCGATAAAAGTGATCTTGCGGTGAATCCGCCACAGAGACCACTATTATCGGAAACCGAACCAACCCGCTGAAGAAGAGGATAGCGGGGTTATGGCAGCTAGCTGCTGCCATAACAAAGATATCCCTCTTCAAAGTTAGGACGCATATCGGCGTGCGGAGGTCCGGAAGTGGGTAAACACAAATGCTTGTGTGTGCATATATACTGACAGTGTCAGTAGGGCAGAGATTGGTGTCAGTAGGGAAGTGGACAGTGTCAGTAGTTTTTATTTTTATTTTATTTTTTTAATTTTTTATTTATTTTTATTTTTTACAATTTTTTTGAAGAGCCCCGTTAAGGGGCTTTGGTGAAATATCAGGGGTAAAAACAGGGGCAATCTGTGCCACACGGAGTGATTAGGGTGTGCCCAGGCACACCTGGCACACCCTGTGCACACGCCTTTGCACAGTGTTGGATCGAATGAGGGCTCAGGTAAGTAAAAAGAGAGGGGATGCTGATGCCTAAAAAATGTTTACTTTAATGTAAATAATGCATTAAGGTAAAAAATGTTTAGGCTTTAAAACCACTTTAATTAATGAACAAAAATATATAAAAATGACTTTCCCTTTAGAAAATATATTTAAAAATGCGTTACCTTTAATAATATTATTTGTAATAATTGTAATTGTGCTTGAGAGGTTCTCTTTAAGTCCTGGAAATATTTGACCTAAATTAATGATTTTCCAGCTACAGTAATGAACCACTATTCATCGTTGGGAATATGACTTTGATGCATAGTTATTAATTAAAGCATATCTTAAACAATGCATTTTCCATGGAGAGAGTACAGTACATTCTCAATGTTCATTCTATAAATTATTCAACTTTCTATCTTTTGGTCATCTTATCTGTTGGGATAAATTGAGGATGAATTTTATTTAAGTTGATTAGAAAAAGCAGATTTTCCAGCATTCAGCCTCATATAATATTTAAATTAATCAGATCCATATGTGTTGTTTTTGTCTTGGCCCCCATTCCATCTGCCACATGCTTAACATTTACTCATGATTAAATTAGAACTATGAGCAAAACTTTTTTATTTTTTCTTTCCATTTTGAATAGCGCAAGGGAGGGTTATAACCTCTGTTAGATTTTTTTTAAGCCATCTGTCTCCCATTGTAGGGATTTTTCTTCACTTCCTGTCCCATAGGAAACAGGTAGTGAGAGGAAATCCCTGCAAATTAAGGGAATTCTTGGGGACCCCCAGGTCACCAGAACTAGTGTCCCCATTGGAAGATTTCCCCTCTATTGCTTTTCTGGGGACAACCCAAAATTTGTGATTTTCTTTTACTTTCACTTTCAATGATAATGGTAAACAGGACAAATAGAGAGGGGGATCTACTTAACAGGGGCCCAGAAAGCAATAAAAAAAGGTGTTCTAATCTATCTCCACTATGTCCAAAACTGAAATAAAGTTGGGTTCAAACCTATGCCAATTGGATGCGGGTTTCTCCACATCCAATTCACATAGCAGGAGAATATGACCGGCTCTCTATGGAGCCGGTTCACATGTCTCCGGGGCGGCGGCGGAGAGCACTGCACGTCTTTACCTCCGTTTCAGGGCCGAATTCAGGCAAAGATTCTGCCCTGATTCATCCCTGAAATGGAGAACAATGACGGACAGCGTCCGCGGCTGGTTTAGGTGTGAACTGAGCCTAATGCCGCGTACACACGTGCGGACTTTTGCCGGCGGACTTAGTCCAGCGGACAATCCCGCCGGACTTTCCAGCTGGGTCCGCTGGACTTTCCGAGCGTGTGGACCTGCCCACACACGCACGTACTTCTCCAGCGGATAATCCCCCGGCCAAAAGTCCGCGGGACTTTTGAAAATGAACGGACTTGCCCACACACGGAGCAGTCCGTTCATTTAGAACGTAACTTCAGGTTACGTAGCTAGCGTAGGCAGTAAATGCCGCCGCGCTAGCTCCGTAAGCTGGCATGGATTTAAAGGGACTCCCCACGCCGAAAAACGGCGTGGGGGTTCCCCCCAAATCCATGTCAGACCCTTATCCGAGCACGCAGCCTGGCAGGCCAGGAAAGGGGTGGGGACGAACGAGCGCCCCCCCCCCCTCCTGAGCCGTACCAGGCCGCGTGCCCTCAACATGGGGGGTGCCCTAGGGAAAGGGGGGCCGTGCGGCCCCCCACCCCAAAGCACCTTGTCCCCATGTTGATGAGGACAAGGGCCTCTTCCCGACAACCCTGGCCGTTGGTTGTCGGGGTCTGCGGGCGGGGGCTTATCGGAATCTGGGAGCCCCCTTTAATAAGGGGGCCCCCAGATCCCGGCCCCCCACCCTATGTGAATGAGTATGGGGTACGATGTACCCCTACCCATTCACCTAAGGTGTAAAATGTAAAGTACAAAAACACACACACTTTTGAAAAAATATTTTATTGCACTGCTCCGGGGGTCTTCTTCCGTCTTGGGGGTCTTCTCGCCGGACTCCCCCGCCATTTACCAAGCTCTTTTACCGAGCGGGGGAAGTCCGGCTACCTTCTTCGTCGTCGCCGCCGTCGTCTGGGGGTCTCGATCCGCCTTCGGGGGTCTTCCGGGGGTCTCTTCTGTTCTTGCGGCGGTCGTCGTCTTCCGCGCCGCCGGTGCCTTCTTCTTGTCCTTCTTGTTCTTCTTCTTCTTCCGATGTTGACCCGACGCTGTCTCTGCCCGGAATGCCTGTGCCGCTCTGCGCTGGGACTTATATAGGGACATGGGGGACAGGGTCACATGCTCATGTCACATGGTGACCCCGCCCCCTTGTGTTGTCACAGTCCCGGAGGATGCTGGGACTGTGACATCGCAAGGGGGCGGGGTCACCATGTGACATGAGCATGTGACCCTGTCCCCCATGTCCCTATATAAGTCCCAGCGCAGAGCGGCACAGGCATTCCGGGCAGAGAGAGCGTCGGGTCAACATCGGAAGAAGAAGAAGAAGAACAAGAAGGACAAGAAGAAGAAGACGGCGCCGGCGGCGCGGAAGACGACGACCGCCGCAAGAACAGAAGAGACCCCCGGAAGACCCCCGAAGGCGGATCGAGACCCCCAGACGACGGCGGCGACGACGAAGAAGGTAGCCGGACTTCCCCCGCTCGGTAAAAGAGCTTGGTAAATGGCGGGGGAGTCCGGCGAGAAGACCCCCAAGACGGAAGAAGACCCCCGGAGCAGTGCAATAAAATTTTTTTTTCAAAAGTGTGTGTGTTTTTGTACTTTACATTTTACACCTTAGGTGAATGGGTAGGGGTACATCGTACCCCATACTCATTCACATAGGGTGGGGGGCCGGGATCTGGGGGCCCCCTTATTAAAGGGGGCTCCCAGATTCCGATAAGCCCCCGCCCGCAGACCCCGACAACCAACGGCCAGGGTTGTCGGGAAGAGGCCCTTGTCCTCATCAACATGGGGACAAGGTGCTTTGGGGTGGGGGGGCCGCACGGCCCCCCTTTCCCCAGGGCACCCCCCATGTTGAGGGCACGCGGCCTGGTACGGCTCAGGAGGGGGGGGGGGCGCTCGTTCGTCCCCACCCCTTTCCTGGCCTGCCAGGCTGCGTGCTCGGATGAGGGTCTGACATGGATTTGGGGGGAACCACCACGCCGTTTTTTCGGCGTGGGGAGTCCCTTTAAATCCATGCCAGGTCACGGAGCTAGCGCGGCGGCATTTACTGCCTACGCTAGCTACGTAACCTGAAGTCACGTGCTAAATGAACGGACTTGCCGATGAGCGGCAAGTCCGTTCATTTCAAAAGTCCCGCGGACTTGCCTACTAACGGCGGGATTGTCCGCCGGACTGCCAAGTCCAGCGGATAATTTTAAAACCAAACTTAAAACTTTGGCGCCAAAAAGTCCGCCGGGCACACACGGACGCGCCCACACACGAGGGGATTATCCGCTGGACTTCAGTCCAGAGGATAATCCCGCGGGATAGTCCCTTCGTGTGTACGCCGCATAAGTTATACTTAAAATTAAACAAAAATTTTTTTCCATCATGCACATGGCTACTAGTTTAGAATGGTTAAAGAGAACTTCAGTAGCTCTCCTGAGCCATTTAGAACCTATTGCAGAGCTCCCAACTGTCCCTGATTTTGAGGGACTGTCCCTGATTTGGAACAATGTCCCTCTGTCCCTCATTCCTCCTCATTTGTCCCTCATTTGTCCCTCATTTTGGTATGATCTCTATAGTTGTATATAAAATGCACTTTTTATCTTTCAAAAAGTGTTTCCCAGCGCTAAACCTTTCATCCAAATTCTAAATTGCTGCATTTGTACATTTGTCAATATAAAGGAATAGTAGTGGTAAAAAAAAAAGTCCTTGTGGATTTAATTAACCTTTATTTTGGTTAATTCTTCTTTAACCGCTTCCCGACCGGTGCACATCGATGTACGCCGGCAGAATGGCATGGACAGGCATAAGGGCCATGCCATTGCGTGCGCGCCGCCGTCCGATTGCGGGTCCTGCGGACTCGATCGCCGCTGGGATAACTGTGATCGTCTCACGTGGAGGAAGAACGGGGAGATGCCGATGTAAACAGCATCTCCCCGTTCTGCCTAGCAACAAGTGACACTGATCTCTGCTCCCTGTGATTGGAGCAGAGATCAGCGATCTGTAAAACACAGCCACGCCCCCCACAGTTAGCAACACGCCCCTAGGACACACTTAACCCCTACACTGCCACCCCCTGGTTAACCCCTTCACTGCCAGTGTCATTTACACAGGAATCCGTGCATTTGTATAGCTTCCACTTCCACAGTGATCAAATACCACCAAAAGAAATCCCTATTTGTGGGAAAAAAAGGATGTCAATTTTGTTTGGGAGCCACGTCGCATGACCGCGCAATTGTCAGTTAAAGCGACGCAGTGCCGAATCGCAAAAAGTGCTCTGGTCTTAAGCCAGCAAAATGGTCCGGTCTGAAAGTGGTTAAGGGGGTGTGGCAGGGGGAGTGTCCTATGCCTACATACGTTTGTTAGTAGGTGTCCCTCATTCCGATCTCAAAATGTTGGAAGGTATACTATTGCACCCTTAAATACCACCAAAAAACACCTTAATTTCACGTTCCTAATAAACTGCACTGCATTTCCCCAAATAGTTTTGTAAACATTTCAGAGAGATGAACTGCGCTCATTCTAATCCTCAGATCCTCATTTGATCCACAAGTATGTACAAGGCTAGGATCTAACTGACAGTTCTGCCTCTATGTAGACCCCCCCCCCCCCGGTCAGTTGGTCGGTAGCACTTACCCCATCACGGGGCGGCCTATTTCCTCCCTCCTCAGCGACCAATCGGGAGTCTTCTCTTTTAGGCCAATCGGAAAACGGGTCTCACACCCACTTCTGCTTGGCCGGATTGAGGATCAGTGTTTCCAGTGTGATACACAACTGGGTGGGCTGCGTTCGCATTCTCTGCGACCCGAGCCCACCCTATTTTGAAACCTATTAGAACCTCTGGCTCTAATTGGGTAAAAATAAAAAACCTGTGCGTGAATCTATCCATTTGCATATAGAGGCTGGTCTGGAGAGAGGGGCTAGCGCCGGGGCAACCCTAATGGACGGGCCACCCCCCTGCTTGTATTTTTAACCATTTATTTTTATCTTTACTTGCAATGGGACTGGAGGACCTACAGACTGCCTGCTGACTAAGCACCAATAGTTTTCATACTTGTTAATACTTGATAACATTCACACCTGTACTTTCCTTTAAGCATTGTAATTTAGCTAGCTGAAGAACACCAGGCACCAGACTTTTTTTTTCACCTTCATAAAGAATCTGATTTAATTTAAACTGCAGTTATGAAAAAAAAAGACTATCACACTGAACACATTCTCCATATGGAATGTAAGAAAAGTGTTGGAAAGGCACTTTCTATAGAACATTAACACATACACCTAAGTTGTTCAGTGCAGATGCTGAGCCTATTAATGACTTAATTGTTATTTTAACCTAAGCGCATTACCTTTCAGAGGTGTACACTTTGTTATGATCAACTGTATCCATCAAACAGAGCTTCACATGGATGTTTGACACCCCTAATAAATATAACCACAACGTTCTCCACAAAATCCGTCGGATTTTTTCCGACGGATTTTGTCCGACACTGGTGTTGCATACACACGGTCGGACAAAGTTGTCTGAAAATCCGATCATTCTGAACATGGTGACGTTCGTTGCGTACGACGGGACTACGTAGAGGCTAATAGCCAATAGCTTTGGTCTTGTAATGTGATCTGAGCATGCGTGGCACTTTGTCCGTCGGAATTCGCTACACACACACGATCGTAAAAAGTCCGATCGGACTTTGTTGTCGGAAAATTTGAGAGCAGGATCAACATGGTGCGATAGGACATTTTCCGTCGGAAATTCCGACCATGTGTACGGGGCATAAGGCTGCTGGTCTTTTGTGGTACAACCAAACGGAGTACGGGGTTATGTAGGGGTTAAAAGGGGAGATAACCATAATTTTTTTTTTTTTATAAATATATTAAAAGCAGGTGCCTAAAATTTTCTGTAGTAGAATAAGGGCCTACAGCAATTGACTTTAAAGAGGAAGTAAAGCCTCTTAAAAAAAAAAAAGACACCCTGCAAGGCAAAGGCATAATGAGCTAGTATGCATAGCATACTAGCTCATTATGAAAAGCTTACCTGAAAACGAAGCCCCCGAACCCATCCTTATCCTCGATCTTCTTCGCCGCCATCCAGGGCCGAAGTGACTTCCGGGTCTCGCACGAGATCGACATATTGCCATGATCTCGGCATCTTCAGTGCGCCCTCAGTGCGCCTGCGCACCGCTGTCTACGGCGCATGCGCCGTAGACAGCGATGCCTCTTCATCGCTAAATGTCTCCTAAACCATGTAGGTTTAGGAGATATTTATTGGACCTACAGGTAAGCCTTAATCTAGGCTTACCTGTAAGCCAAAGTCATACGGAAGGGTTTACTTCCACTTTAAGCTTGTGTTGATGGCATTCGTTTGAGGTGCTTCTGAGATCATTCAGACTGAATTGATAGGCACACTTGACCTGCAGTTAATGACATGAATGTGATTTGCTTTAAGCAGGTTTGTTAATTCTTATAGATGTAGCACTGAACCCCGAAGGAGCTGCTGGTTTTATTGGGCTTACCGTCACCTTCTTCACCTCGTCTCCGTCTAGTGGTTCCCGTGGTAGATGGCCCAAAGAAATGTGGAAACTGACACTTTATCTTCCTTTTCCGGGTTATTTATTCAAATAACGATAAAACAGTCTCTTAAATGTAGGGTAGAGGGTTAGGGTGAAAGTCCAGGTACTTTTGGATACTGCAAAGATAAGAAGTCTCTCACTATAGAAATCCAGAGAATTACCGCTTCACAGCTGGATTCCCACAACCTCCGGATAGACCTCCTCTCACTAGGCCTAGCAGCCGGTAGTGTGTTAGGTAAAGCAAAAGTCTCTGCCACACACTTGGTTGTAGAGGGACTTAGACAAATTTAGAGACCTATCATACGGTACCAGTATCTTGCAGCCGGTCCGGCGATACCGTATGAGTGTAGATCCATTTAGTGTCCTTCAACTGAGCCTCCAGGCTCCTACCGAGCAACCAGAGGAGGGTCAAACACTGGCAGGCAAGGTCCAAGGCAAGGTAACAAGGCGTTTAGGCAAAGAGAGTCCAAGACAGGCCGGGGGTCAAGTACTGGCAGCAGAGAGGAGAATCCGGGATACAGGCCGAGGGTCAAGTACAGGAGAAGGTAACAGATTCAGAGGCAAGCCGAAGGTCAAGGTCAGGAGAAGGCAGAGTAGTCAGACGATCCGGGTTTGGCAACAGGTAAGACAATCTTAGGAATCAGGCACAGGGTACGAGCAGGTAGTAGCTGTCAGACGAACCAGCGTCTGTCTGGGCACAGAGGTCCTCCTTTTATAGGGCCGCTGAGGTCACATGGGGCGAGCAACGCTACTGCGCATGCGCGCACGCCGCTCGGCGGGGCCGCGCGTGCGCCGCCGCAGTATCTCCCTGTCACTGGCTATGAGCCGGGGAGCCGGACCCGTGTGCCTGCGCACTAGAGTGCGCAGCGGACGGAATCCCTGACATGGACTTACCTAGATGCATGATGTTCATACAGATGATTTTATGTCTCTTATTTTGTTTTACTCTAGATTTTCCAACATCATTCAGCCCTTCCAGTGGCCCATGTTGTGCAGGAATTGTTTTTTTAATGATATGCCAAGTACAATGGCGTCAATATTTATATGCGGTTTTCAACATGCCCTGCGTGTATGCGATTCTGTGTATGCATTTTTGTGTTTTTCAGTATGTTATACATGATCTCACATGGTATAATAAAATTTTCTTTGCCAAGACTGCTTTTTGGTATACATCTCTCATTCAACCCCCCCCCCCCCCCCCCTCTTTTTGTTGGAACCCATAAAAGCAACACTGTGTTCTATATCCCACATGTTTACTTTATATAGTGATTGGCCTCATTTAAAGTCCCGCTGACCACTTTCCCTTTTCTTTGAATCTAAAATTTGGGATGGAGGCCAATTATTTTTGGTGAAAAATGGGAAAAGAAACTGCGCTGCGGGGATATACCCAAGAGAGGGTATAACTAAACGTAATGGATGTAAAGGCTTAAAAAAACCTGGTTGGAAGCTGCAACTCAACTGTAAAACATAACCACAGTGATAAAGAATAAAAAGAAAAATGAGTAGCGCTAAACCAATAGTGCATCAATAATACAGTGCATAAATAATGACCTTGTGATATATAAACCCTATAGTGATCATAAATAAATGGAGTGAACCAACATATATAAATGCCTGTAAAAAATGCCAAAAATTGTGAATATAAATGTGCAAAAACAATCGAATGCGACAATCACTCATGAAAATCGCACATACAATAAATGATAAAATATAAAAAACGTGAACAAAAATAAATAAATGAATAGTGCAAGTCCAAGAAAATCCTCATAAAAAGTGAATCTTCATAAAAAATTCCACCCGTGCAGTAAATGGCAAATAAATGAATCAATCCATCTCTGTGAATAATTGAATGAATCTTTCAAACTGTCCAAAGTGCTCCACCACCAAAGAAAAAGTTGAGAGTTACTTCTTAGCAGAAGTAGATGACACCCCACTACAGGGTGTCAAACATGCCTGTGTAAAGATATCCCTCTTTGGATCTCCCTGGAGATATGGCAGATGCCAACAGCCTGATAGCCCACTTCACAGCTCAGCTGTGGATAAGATCTTGTTGCTGTTGTTCTCCGCACGTGTGTTGCTGTTGTTCTCCGCACGTGTTTTCTGAAGGGTCTGCTACTTTCTAAAGATTGTAAGTGAAAGGCAGACCATATGGATTAAGAAAAAGGAAGATTTATTTTTGGTTCCTTGGACCACATCATTCTTTATCGCTTAATTGACTCCCTGGTCATCTCTCGCCTCGACTACTGCAACTCCCTTCTCACTGGCTTACTTCTGCATAGGCTTTCCCCCCTTCAATTCATCATGAATGTTGCTGCCAGACTCATCCACCTTACCAACCGCTCAGTGTCTGCTACACCTCTCTGTCAATCCCTCCATTGGCTTCCACTCACCCAACAAATTAAATTCAAAATACTAACAACTACTTACAAAGTCATTCACAACTCTGCACCCAGCTACATCACTAACCTTGGTCTCAAAATACCAACCTAATCATTCTCTTTGTTTCTCCCAAGACCTCCTGCTCTCTAGCTCCCTCGTCACCTCCTCCCATGCTTACCTCCAGGACTTTTCCAGAGCCTCTCCAATCCTATGGAACTCCTTACCCCAATCTGTCTGATTATCTCCTACTCTGTTAGCTTTCAGAGAAGCCTACCCTACCCACATCTAACAACTGTATGTCTATTTTCTACATCAGTTCATCTCCCACAGTTATTACCTTTTGTTTCACTTGACCCTCCCTTCTAGATTGTAAGCACTAACGAGCAGGGCCCTCTGATTCCCCCTGTATTGAATTGTATTGTAACTGTACTGTCTTCCCTCATGTTGTAAAGTGCTGCGCATACTGTTGGCGCTATATAAATCCTGTATAATAATAATAATAATAATAATATCGTCATTAAAGCGGAGGTCCTGCAAAAAAAATTTTTTTTTTTTAAAAGTCAGCAGCTACAAATACTGAAGCTGCTGACTTTTAAAATACGGACACTTACCTGTACAGGGCACCTGCGATGTTGGCACCCGAAGCCGATCTGTCGCTCAGCTCTCGGGTACTGCTGCCACCATCTTCGGTAAGGGAATCAGGAAGTGAAGCCTTGCGGCTTCACTTCCCGGTTCCCTACTGCACATGCGTGAGTCGCGCTGCGCAATCCGGATGGTCCCTGCTGTCTCTGAGATCTGTGTGTTTCCCAGCAGACAGCGGGGGGGGGGGGGGGGCGGGAAGAGGTGTAGGAGGTGCAGGAGTCTATGCCCAGAAGTGGTTGCAAATACCTGTATCAGGTATCTGCACCCCCCTCCCCCCTGAAAGGTGCCAAATGTGACAACGGAGGGGGGGTTTCTGAAAAGCGGAGGTTCCATTTTTGTGTGAACCTCCGCTTTAGAGCGGTGTTCCGCCCCAAAAAAATTAAAAGCCAGCAGCTACATTTACGGCAGCTGCTTGGTTTTAACAATAGGACACTTATCTGTCCTGGAGTCCAGCAATGTCGGCACCGCAGCTGATGTTTCCATTGCGGGTAAGGGAACCCGGCAGTGTAGCCTTGCGGCTTCACGCCGGGAACCCTACTGCGCATGCGTGAGGCCCCGCTCCTCTCTCCTACTGGCCCAGCGACAGGGAAAGGAGGAGGAGGGAGCCCCGTGGTGATGTCAAGGGCCGCGGCCCGGACTCCCGGAAGTAGGAACAGGATACCTGTCAAAGACAGGTATCCTGTCCCCCCCCCCCCCCCCAAAAGTTGGCAATTATGGCACCGGAGGGGGAGATGAGACAAATTAGTGGAAGCTCCACTTTTGGGTGGGACTCCGCTTTAAATCGTAGTTTGCGTAATAATAATTTTGCCCCTATAAAATCCCATCCTTTAACTTTTTTGCTATGGGTTTAAAGCTGTTTACTGAAGGTAGCGACAGGTAATAGGGCTATTCAACAAGCAAAAGAGTACATAACAACATATATATGGATGTACATGTTATGCACATGTAAATCAAAAAAAAGGGGCTTCATAGTGTAAACTGCTTGGTTTATTAAAAAATGAAAGCTAAAAAGCCACTCACAAGATAAAAAGTCAGTGCCCACCAGTGCCGCCACATCAGCGCATATCAATGAAGGAGAAAAATTACCTGTTTGCAAAATTTTCGAACAAACTATTTAACATTTTTATTTTTTTTTTACAACATTTTCCATCTTTTTTTTGTTTGCAAAAAATAAAAATCCCAGCTGTGATTAAATACCACCAAAAGAAAGCTCTATTTGTGGGAAAAAAATGATGAAAATGTTATTTGGGTACAGTGTTGTATGACCGCGCAATTGTCATTCAAAGTGCGTCAGTGCTGAAAGCTGAAAATTGGTCTGGGCAGGAGGGGGGTTTAAGTGCCCAGTAAGCAAGTGGTTAAGTACTAGTAATTTTATGTATTTATTTTATTTTTTATTTTTAAGTATTATTTTGCTGTTTCATATTTACCTTTATGTTTATAGCACTGAGCTGTTTGACAGATCAAGACTGCTTAAAGATTCTAGTTGGACTGTGTATGGGACTTTTATTTAATCACTTCTTATTTCACATGTGTTATATTTGGGACTTTATTTAGGACTTAACTTTATTTGCACTACTGTGTTTTGTTGTCTTTTATCTATTTTCATGTTTGTAGTGTGGAGTGCTTCACTTTTATCAGATTGTTCTTTTTTTTATGTGCATAGTGACTGCACCTATAGGTGGCAGCAGCTCTGCTTATATCTCTCTATGGTGTGATATATTGTCTGTCTTCTGTGATATTTAATAGCGCAGGATTTATTATTTTAGTATAAATATGTAGAAATGGAAAGGTGGCAGCTAAAAACACAATCAAATAAATCCCATAAGAGCTGTACAAGAAAAATATACCTATGTTTAAATAAAATATCAGATGGTGTAATTGATTACTGATACAGAAACATGCTGCCAAATAAAATAAATACAGAAATAAAAATAAAAGTAAATAGATCAAAAGTAGACATAAAGATAAAATCAATATACCACACCTAATTTCAAGCTGGGTACAAACCTTTGGAAGGGAACTCTTCCAACCGGCCCACATCATCACCTACCTACAAACAGTGACTGATCAAGTCAGTCCAGCACGATCTCCAACCCTATTGAGCCACCTTCTTCAGAAAAATGTCTCTTTGTATGTAATCTGTAGCGGTATGGGTCAAGAACATGAACGGTTTATATGGGTCTTCTCATACTTTTGTGTTTATTTGTGAATTGAATAGTGTATCTTAGGCTAAAACTTAATTTTTTAGTTTTGGATAGAGAAGGGAATGAATAAAACCCCTGCTAGTTATAAAATGCTGTGAAAAAGTATTTGCCCCCTTTCTGATTTTAAATTTTTTTTTATGACTCAGATCATCAAACAAATTGTACTATTACACAAATATAACCCGAGTAAATACAAAATGCAGTTTTTAAATGATGGTTTAATTTATTAAGGCAAAAAAGCTGTCCAAACCTACCTGGCTTCATGTGATTGCCCCCTAAACCTAATAACTGGTTGTGCCACCCTAGGTGGCAACAACTGCAGTCAAGCGTTTGCGATAACTAGCAATGAGTCTTTCATATTGCTGTGGAGCAAGTTTTGCCCACTCTTCTTTGCAGAACTTTCCAGCATGAACGGCCTGTGTAAGGTCAAGATACAGCATCTCAATTGGATTTAAGTCCGGGATTTGACTATGCCCCTCCAAAACCTAAATTTTGCTTTGTTTTAATCATTTGGAGGTGGACTTGCTGTTTTGTTTCGGATCATTGTCCTGCTGCATAACCCAAGTGCACGTGAGCTTGAGGTCACGAACTGATGGCTGGACATTCTCCTTCAGGATTTTCTGGTAGAACTCAGAATTAATGGTTCCATCAATTATGGTAAGTCATCCAGGTCCTGAAGCCACAAAGCAGCCCCAGACCATCACACTACCACCACCATGTCTGACCATTGGTATGATGTTCTCGTTCTGAAATGCTGTATTAGTTTTATGCCAGATGTAACGGGACGCACACCTTCCAAAAAGTAGAATTTTTGTCTAATCAGTCCACAGAATATTTGCCTAAAAGTATTGGGGATAATCAAGATGTTTTTTTGGTAAATGTGAGATGAGCCTTTGTGCTCTTTTTGGTCAGCAGTGGCTTTGGCCTTGGAACTCTCCCATGGATGCCATTTTTGCCCAGTCTCTTTCTTATTGGTGAATCATGAACACTGATCTTACCTGAGGCAAGTGAGGCCTGCAGTTCTTTAGATGTTGTTCTGGGTTCTTTTATGACCTTCTGGAGGAGTCGTTGTCATGCTCTTGGAGTAATTTCCACTCCTGGGAAGGTTCACCACTGTTCCAAGTGTTCTCCATTTGTGGGTAATGACTCACACCCAAAGCCTTATGCCGCGTACACACGTAATTCTCGTCGGAAAAAGCTCTGATGGTTTTCCCTGTCGGAATTCC
The DNA here is from genome assembly GCA_028564925.1 of Lithobates sylvaticus. Classification (NCBI taxonomy): domain Eukaryota; kingdom Metazoa; phylum Chordata; class Amphibia; order Anura; family Ranidae; genus Lithobates; species Lithobates sylvaticus. The sequence goes on from CM053032.1 coordinate 250,860,000, forward strand.
GACGGAATTTCGCTCAAACTGTCTTGCCTACCGTGTGTCACACCAAATTCCGACGGTCAATAACACCACGGCATAAAACACATTCGACTGCACTATAAAAGGGAAGTTTAATGCTTCTGAGCATGTGTCGAATTGTTTCCAAGCATGAGTCGGAATTTTGCGTGTCGGAATTGCATACACACGATCGGAAAATCCGATAGAAAGGTTTTCCGTCGGAAAAATTAAGAACAGGTTCTCAATCCAAAGTCCGACAGAAAAAGACTGATGGGCATACACACGGTCGGAAAATCCGATGAAAAGCTCCCATTTCCATTGGAAATTCCGACCCTGTGTACGCGGCATTAGAAATGGCTTTGTAATCCTTTCCAGACTGATACATGTCAATGACTTTGTTTTTCATCTGTTCTTGAGTTTCTTTAGATCACGGCATGATGTGTTGCTTTATGAGAAATACGAATTTTCGTTAGGTTCGTTAACTTTTCCTAACAATTACGAACGTTCGTTATGTAGAATTTATCATTATGAGGGGCTCCCACCATCCCTGTGCTGTGCTGACTTCCTGGGTTTTTTACTTCATTATAACGAATAATCGTAATTAACGAACATTCTTATTTTGTCCGATTCTGTCTCCCACTCCCATATTATAAAAGGTAATTTTCCCAACCCTCACTCAACAGCAGAAGAAAACCTCTGATTGGTCAACAAAACACCAGTCACGTTTCCGTTGTAATGGAATTTTGATCCAAAATTCGTAAATGAAATTTCGTACAAAATTCGGAAGCATAGAAATTCGTATTTCGGATCCTCCCGAATGTATGAATTTACGGAAAAACGTACGAATTTTCCATTCGTACAAAACGAATGGCACATGTCTAGTGGTCATCAACCCTGTCCTCAGGGCCCACTAGCAGGCCAGGTTTTATGTATTACCTTGGGGAGATGCAGACTAGAATTCTGCAATCACTGAGCAGAAAATGATATCACCTGTGATGTATTTCAGTTATCTTGCAAACCTGGCCTGTTAGTGGGCCCTGAGGACAGGGTTGATGACCACTGCTCTATATCATCTTGCCACCGGACAAAACTATTTTTATGTTTTTCAGTGTTCTCTATTTGTAGGTTGGGAAAAATATCTCGTATTAATCCTCGTTTCCTACAGGCAGTCGAGGTTGCCTTTGTTAATACTTTAAAGTGTTCATACTGTAATTAAATGTTATGTTTCCCTTGTTTTGTGTTTTTTTTTTCTTTTTTTTATATACTATTTAATCATTTTTGATATTTAGTAATTTAGTTGACATACTTTTTGTTTGTATAATTATAAAAAATCAAAAGAAAAATTTTTTTATTTAAAAAAAAAAAACTTCTACTTGCTTTTAGAAAAAATAATGTTCTGGGGTGTAAATAATTTTATTGCCAAATGAAATTTTTTGTGTGCAAAAAACAAATAATTTGCTCTCCAACCGAATTGGTTAAGCAAGAAAAAAAGACAATGACATGGTAAAAGAAAGCTTTTTTTCTGAAAAATACATGAAAAAACCCCCAAGCAAAATGTGTAAAATGCACTATAAGAAGCTATCGGTCATGCAGGCGTGCATCTGATAAAGCAGAAATGTAAATAGGCTTTTTATGAGGAATCAGGGTCTGCTTAATCAGACTGTAGGTCAACTTGAATGGGGGGCATCTGGAGTCCCTACGGTGAAGATTTGCAGTCTCATGTTTTTACGAACCCCTCAGGTTATTGTTGTTCAATGGATTTTACACAACGGGGGCCCATAATGCATTCACTGCCGGGATGGAAAACACAAAAAGTCAATGCAGGAAGGACTGAGCCACCTAAATTTATTTCCATGCCTGATTTTCAAGTTGGACCGGAGTGCACCTTTAAGACCGTACCATTACCTCAAATAACTTATGGCCATACAAGCTGCTGAAATATTTACTTGTAGCATTGAAGGTTACTAATTGCTTTCCTATAAAACAGCTTGTATTGAATGCTTAGTGGTTCTTTCAAAACAGAAGGGATTTCCAAAGCTTTATTATTTGCTGATGGCGATACTTTTCTCCGCGATTTTCCCTTGTGGGCAGTTATAGGAGATTAAATGCATCTTTCATAGATACGCTGTCACTAAAACCCAGCTTTGGACGCCAAGACTGTTGGACCTTTTTTGTAAAGATGGGATCAATGATCTTTGTTGCACACAGTGGACATTTTTCTAGCTTTTCTTAGTTTTCCTTTTGGAACTTTAAAGCCTCCCACATTTTCCTGCATTTTTTTTAAGCCCATCTGCTCATTTTTGGAAACTGGAGGGAGGGTCCCCTGTGGGTTGGACTTTAAAGGCGTAGAATTTGTAACCCCAAATAGAGTGAAAATTGTTGAAAATTGAAAAAAAAAAACGTTTATTACAAAAGATGCAAAACATCAAGCAATAGAGGATTTCACATGTATAACAATATAAAAACACCTGGAAACTGTTACAGCAAAACTTGGTACAGTACAAGCTATGAATGCGCTTTATGTCATTTTCAGATGAGTGAGACCAGATGGTCCAGTGCTTTGCTCTCTTGGGGAGTACGATCAGGGGGTATACCCTGCTTGTCAAAAAGTTTCCTCAGAATCAATTTTCTGACGAATAGTTGTAGGTCCTTATAAATGTCAAACTTATTAAGATCTTGATTGGGACAAAAATTGAGGCCTTTCCTAAGGATTGTGATTTCTTCTTTAGAAAGTGTGTGGGACGAAAGGTTGATTATATTTAAATCCAATTTGATTTGTGTGCTGCTGCTTGTGACAGTTTCCATAAATTGACCTGAGTTTAAGTTTTGGGATTGATTAGTGACGGTTGGACCCCCGCCAGGATCTTCTCTAAAAAAGAAGGGTCCCTGGACAGGGTCTCAAAGGACTCTGTACCTACACCATTGCATTATATCCAACTTTTGGAGCAATCATTGAGCTCCATTTAGTTGATTAGGCATCTGCATATACCTGACACCCAACCGACCTCTTCTGAGGCTGCAAAGTGAAGAAGCTCCTCCTCCCAGCCGTTTCTTTTAAATTGTACTGGAACGTCCCCATACCTGGTGTACTCTCTATGTGAGTTTTTTTCTATATACTCTTTACTTGCAATTGCATGGATCTTTCTGATTCAAGATGTAATCATTATATGAAGATTTGCATTTCTGACATATCACCTGACCTGATATTCTTCTATACATAATAGGAATGATGTTATAGTCTCACCTTTGAGGAAGGAGTAATACACTTATATCCGAAACGCGTCAGTGTGAGAAAATGACATAAAGCGCATTCATAGCTTGTACTGTACCAAGTTTTGCTGTAACAGTTTCCAGGTGTTTTTTATATTGTTATACATGTGAAATCCTCTATTGCTTGATGTTTTGCATCTTTTGTAATAAACGTTTTTTAAATTTTCAACAATTTTCACTCTATTTGGGGTTACAAATTCTACGCCTTTAAAGTCCAACCCACAGGGGACCCTCCCTCCAGTTTCTTCATTATAGGATGTGGCGTAAACTGTAAAATACTCCCCCTCTGAGTATGATATACTCTTGCGTGTTTTTTGCTTAGCCTACACCTTTTTCTGCTCATTTTTGGGGTGAGCTTATTCAGGACTATGACAAAAAATGGAGTTTAACGTGTATCCTCACATGGTGACACTGTGGATGCACTAGTAGCAATGTGCCCATCCCAAAATAGGTTGGAAAAGACTAAGAATTTGCATAAATGGACTTTGTAGGCACACACATATGATAAAAAGTATTGACATTTTTAATTGGATAGAGTTAAAAAGATAATGTACAAAACATAAAAGAAACACACATCATACTAATAATAATGACATAAATTATATGACCCCTGAGACTCAAATAACTCCTCCGATTATTGAATCTAATCCAATGGGATAGTGATCACTATCTCATTGGATTAGATTCAATAATCGGAGGTGTTATTTGAGTCTCTGGGGTCATATAATTTATGAAATTATTATTAGTATGATGTGTTTTTTTTATGTTTTGTACATTATCTTTTTAACTCTATCCAATTAAAAATGTCAATACTTTTTATCATATGTGTGTGCCTACAAAGTCCATTTATGCAAATTCTTAGTCTTTTCCAACCTATTTTGGGATGGGCACATTGCCAGCCATTCTGCCGACGTATATGTACATGCGGCGGTCAGAAAGTGGTTAAAAATTATGATTTAAATCAAGCCTTTTTACTAGTGATTTAAATCATGATTTAAATCGTGATTTAAATCCACTTGATTTAAATCCAATCCCCCCTGGTTTTCTCCCCCTACTTTTATGATTTGTGTTTCGGTCATCTGTACGTTCTTGATTGTACACTATTCATGCAAATAGGGGTTTGTTGTTTCTGATGGATGTCACCTTTATATACTTTAGCTACTGTATATACGCGTGCTTGGATATGTCAATGCTCCTTTGCTATGACATTTGTCTTTGTGTTTTATTATACCTATAAAGGCAATAAACAAGATTAAACCGTTCGCCCCTAAGGGTAAAACAAAACTAAATGCCTAAGCACAATTTTGCAACTTTGACATGTGTTAATAAAACCGTACATATCATCACAATTACTGAGTGCATCCAGGTGGATTATACCGCGTTTTTTTCAGGACAGAAATTGGGCTTTTATTTGGTGGTAAATGGTAATTGATATGTAACAAAAAGCAAGATACTCCCAATGACTTATATGCAGCTTACAAGTAATGAAAAATACTTGTTTTATATGAAAAATATTGTTTTAATTTTCAATGGGTAAAATTGCATCAATAAAAGCAGCAATAACAAAAAGAAAAGGGGGTGGGAAGGGGGACATGTGGAAAAGGAGGAACAACAACAAGAGCGCTGGTGTACACAAAAATAAACATATTAGATGTCTATATAACATTTAACAAAAATAAATCCACAAATGGTATATCTGTGGATATTACTGTTTAGAGTAACCCAGCGCGTTTCAATAATAATTTTGTATACAATCTTCTTCAGGGGGATACAGACATCTATAACATATCAATACAGAATATTAGCAATATTGCATCGATAAAAGCATTTGATATTCTTTTATTGATGCTATTTTACCCATTAAAAATAAAAACAATATTTTTATATAAAACAAGTATTTTTCATTACTTGTAAGCTGCGTATAAGCCATTGGGAGTATCTTGCTTTTTGTTACCTATCCATTACTATTTACCTCAAATGTTACATTGTTACATATGTTAATGGGCTAGCAGCACGTTGTTTATAATCAGGAGAGGTGGGTTCCACCATTTCATGGTAATGGATATCTCCAGATTTTTTTTTTTTTCATTATCAAAGGAAAACTGGCCCAAAATAGTAAAAATACATATATATATATATATATATATATATATATATATATATATTTTTTTTTTTTTTTTTATTGATTTAGCTGTAAATTTCTTGCTACTACCATAACCTTCCACCAAAGAACAACCCAAAATAAAATCTCCTGTTCCTGATAATCACAGCAATACCACATATGTGTGTGTTAGTTGTTGTTTGTACCCGTAGTACAACTAGGGTGACCACATTTCCAAACTGCCATTCAGGGACCCCCCCCCCACACCCACACCCACCCAAAAAAATGTATGGGGCAGCACTGCTATACCGCCGGCAAAAATAGAAATACATACGTAAAAAATAAAATAAGGACATTTTATTGTTACGAACATATAGTATCAGATTCTAGAAGGAACATTGTTAAAAGCAATACATGATTCATTGCAAGCATGCATGTTCTCATAGGATAGTATTAGTGAGTGAGTAGTATACACACACCTGCAAGTTTGGCTGGCGGCTCAAGTCATGGCCCACATGGGCGGGAGGAGGCTCAGGAGGAGAGAAGTCGGGCTGCTGGCTTCTGGCCTGGCAATGAGCTGCAGGCAGCGGGAGTAGTCGGCCCTGGGACTGGCACTGGGCACAGGCTGCTGTGGTGGATTCTGGCTTACCAGCAGTGCCACTACCAGCACTGCAGAATGAACTAGAGTCAGGAGAAGGAGATACAGAAGACGCTCTGGCTCAGGCTGCTCTCTCTCTCTCTGCTGCTGCGGCCAGAGGCGGAGAAGGAGAGGAGGTGGGTGGACTCGGAGGCGCGCTGCTCAGCACAGGGCAGCACTAGGTAAGCCTCGCTCAGCCAATGTCACTGGTTACTAGACGCGTGGCAACCAGTTAGTTCGGCTGCTTCTGCAATGTTTATCATGGTGGCAGACTGGCGGTATGTTTTTTTTTTCATTCCGGGACACTGTATTATCCCGGAATGAAGGTGCCCGGGACCCAGGACACAAATATGTATTAAGGGACAATCCCAGGCAATCCGGGACATGTGGGCACCCTAAGTACAACCCAAAACAATAGTATGCATTATGCTTTTTTTTTTTATCCTACCTAAAGCACACCGACACTGACGTGAGTAGTGCCCGCATATGAAAACAGTGTTCAAACCACACATGTGAGGTATCGCTGCGATCGGTAGAGAGAGAGCAATAATTCTAGCCCTCCTCTGTAACGCAAAACATGTAACCGGTAGTATTTTTTAAATGTCGCCTATGGAGATTTTTAAGGGTAAAAGTTATTTGCCATTCCACGAGCGTACAATTTTGAAGCGTGACATGGTGGGTATCAATTTACTTGGCGTAACATTATCTTTCACAATATAAAAAAAAATTGGGCTAACTTTACTGTTGTCTTATTTTTTAATTCAAAAAAGTGTATTTTTTTTTTTAAAAAGTGCGCTTGTAAGACCACTGCGCAAATACGTGTGACAGAAAGTATTGCAATGACCGCCATTTTATTCTCTAGAATGTTATAAAAAAATGTATAATGTTTGGGGGTTTGGGGATTCTAAGTAAAAAAAAATGGAAAATTGTATACTCACCTTTCCGTAATTTTCCTTTCCTGACGCATCTTCATGGCAGCACACACTGGGTTGTGGCTCCGCCCCCACAACCTGACAGGATTGGATTAACTATAAATTTGAAGGGGAGACCCCCCGCTGCATTCTCTGTGTATATCATTACAAAACACGGGGAGGGAATCTGTGTGCTGCCATGAAGATGCGTCAGGAAAGGAAAATTACGGAAAGGTGAGTATACAATTTTCCATTTTCCTGACGCCTTCATGGCAGCACACACTGGGAAATAACTCGCCAGTCGGGTGGGTGCAAGAAAAATAATTTTTATTCCTTATAATGCGGAAGAATTGTCTCTAACCACGGATCTACCGAAGTCTGCCATAGCTAAGTGAGCAGAGTCCACTTTATAGTGTGAAATGAAGGTATGTCTGGATGACCATGTTGCTGCCCTGCAAATCGCCTCTGGTGACACTCTGCAATATGCTGCCCAGGATGTAGCCACTGCCCTTGTGGAGTGAGCCTTGATGTTTTCAGGAACCGCCAGATGTTGGATAGAGTAAGCTTTCTTAATGGACTTTATTAACCATGCAGCGATAGTGCGTGAGGTAGCCGCTTGCCCTCGTCTGCTTCCATGTGGGATGACCATGAGGGAGTCTGACTTCCTAAAGGAGGTTGTGGCTGTCAGGTAACTGATGATGGTTGTTTTGACATCCAGAGGGTGAGGATCGCCTTGATCGTTGTTGAAGGACGGGAGGACAATGTCCTGATTGTAGTGGAAGGAGGTAGCCACCTTGGGTATGAAGTGGTCTGAAGGCCTTAGAACCACTCTATCGGAAAAAATAACCAGGTAGGGTTCTGATGACATCAGTGCCTGGATCTCAGACACTCTCCTTGCTGATGTTACTGCGATGAGGAAGGATAATTTTAGAGTTAGGTCCCACAATGAGATAGGTTCTGTAAAAGGAGGGTTGGATAAGGCATTGAGGACTACCGAGAGGTCCCAAGCTGGGAAGACTGGTTTCCTAGGAGGCTTAATTTTGAGACAGGCTTTCAGGAACTGGATTACCAGAGGGTGAAAGGCCCATCTAATGCCTGTTTTGGCCGATAGGGCGGACACCTGTACCTTCAAGGTGTTTGAGCTCAGTCCTTTGTCTAACCCCGACTGGAGGAACTCTAGGATTTGAGGGGGGCCTGGAGATGCTGGGTTCCATCCCTTCTGCTGGGCCATGACAAGGAACTTGTTCCAGACTCTTGCGTAGATGGTGTTAGTAGAGGTTTTCCTGGCCTGCATCAGGGTGAATATTACCTCCTGAGAGCACCCTTGATCTCTTAGCCGAGCCCTTTCAACTTCCAAGCTGTCAAATGGAGTCTCTCTGGGGCTGGATGCCAGAACTGGCCTTGGGATAGTAAGTCCGGGGTTATCGGAAGAGGGATTGGAGGCTGAAGGCTGAGCTGTAATAGAGTCGTGAACCATGGTCTCCTTGGCCAGAGTGGGATCACTGCTATCACCGTAGCTGAGGACCTCCGAAGCCTGGACAGGAATCTCGCGATTAGCGGAGTCGGAGGGAATATGTACCCTAGTCTGAAACTCCATGGATGTATTAGACAGTCCACTCCCTCGGCTGAAGGAAATGGGGCTCTTGAGAGGAATCTCTGGCATTTGGCATTCGCAAGTGTTGCCGCTAGGTCGATTTCTGGCATTCCCCAAGCCTCCGTAAGAAGGTGGAAAGCTTCTGAGCTCAGGGACCATTCGTTGTTTGACAGAGTCTCTCGGCTCAGGTAGTCGGCTAAGATATTCTGAGTTGCCGGAACATATACCGCCCTCAAGTCTGTCAGGTGTATCTGTGCCCATTCCAAGATGGGGTGAACTTCCTCCATCAGTGTGACACTCCTGGTCCCTCCCTGCTTCTGGACATAGGCTACTGCCACCCTGTTGTCCATCCGGATAAGCACATTCCTCCCTTTCAGTATTGGAAGAAAGGCCATAAGAGCCTGGAATGCTGCCCTGAGCTCCAGTATGTTGGACACTACGCCCTGAGCCTGGAAGTGCCATTGACCTTGCGCTCCTTGATCTTGACAGTGGGCTCCCCAGCCCCTCTGGCAGGCGTCTGAAGTGACCACTTCGGGCTCTGGAGGAACTATTGGTCTGTATTTCCTGAGATTGTGTGGATGTGTCCACCACCACACTGATTGCTTCACTGACCTGGAGATGATAATGGTCTGGCGCATTGATACTCCATTCCACTGCCTTAGAAAGGAGTTCTGCAGGGGTCTCATGTGCCATTGGGACCATTGTATCATAGGAATGGTCGCGGACATGGACCCCAGGGCACTCAAACAGGCTCTGGCTGGAAGATGCGCTGCTGTCAATAGTCTCCTCATTTTTTGAATTAATGGTAGTATTTTTTCCTGGGGGAGTTGTACCCTGTTTAATTTGGTATTCAGATCTGCCCCCAGAAATACCATATTCTGGGTGGGTTGTAAATTGCTCTTCCTCCAATTGATCAACCACCCGAAGTTCTGGAGAGTTGTTAGTAAAATCTTCCGATGATGAATCAGCATTTCCCGGTTTTCGGCTAGTAGTAGAATATCGTCCAGATAATGATGGACTCGTAGACCCCTCTCCCTGAGGAGCGCGACCAGCGGTAACAGGACTTTGGTGAATGTCCTGGGGGCTGACGAGATGCCGAATGGGAGGCAGCGGAACTGGAAGTGACATTGGTTGATGGCAAATCTGAGGAATTTTTGAAAGGCGGGGTGAATGGGAATATGAAGGTAGGCGTCTGATAAATCTACTGATAGCATCCAGTCTCCCAGGTTTATTGCTAATAGTATAGATTGGAGGCTTTCCATCTTGAATGCTTCTATTTTGATGTATCTGTTGAGTTTTTTTAAGTCCAATACGGGGCGCAAGTCCCCTGTTTTCTTTTTTACTAGAAACAAGGGGGAGTAGAATCCTCTCCCTTTTTGATCTGGAGGAACTTCCAGGATTGCTCCCTTTTGTCTCAGTTCCCCTATGTATTTTACTAGTAGCTTCCTCCTGGACAGTGAATAAGGCAATCTCGTTTGCCGGGTGGACGGGCGAATTTTCAAAAAGACTTCTGCTGGTCCCCTGCCGGGTTAGTCTTGGACTTCTGCATCCTCAGGAAGGAGGGCCTTGTGTTTTTCCAGTCCCTTCTGAATTCCCTGCCCGGGCGATAGGACTTAGCTTCCCGGTATTTATCTGGCAGGTTACGTCTGTAAGATGGCCCCTTCTGGACCTTGGGTCTTCTGTCGGAGGGAATCAATCCTGACTTCCCTCCTGTTACCTTTGAGATGGCAGAATCTAACTTAGCCCCGAATAGATTGGATCCATCGTATGGGATTCTGCACCAGTTTGTTTTAGATGCGGCGTCAGCCATCCAAGGTTTGAGCCACAGAGCTCTTCTAGCTGTGACTGAGGCCAACATAGCTCTTGATGATGACCTTATTATGTCAACTGAAGCTTCCGCCACAAAGTCACCAGCCAGCTTGATTTCCTGAAGGGAGGAAGTTATTTTTTCTATTTCAACGCCGTCTTGAAGATCTTTCTCTATCCTGGACGCCCAGCCCGAGATGGCTTTTGCTACAGCTGCCGTGGTGATAGCTGGCCTACAGGCGCCTCCAGCCGTGGAATAGGCTTTTTTTAGCTCTAAGTCCATCTTTCTATCGAGGACGTCCCGGAAGGAGACAGCGTCCTCAATTGGTAAGGTAACATGCCGAGCAAGTCGCATCAGAGAGGAGTCGACTGTGGGGGCATTAATAAGGGGTTTCACCTTCGTCTCCTTTAAAGGATACATCTTGGCCAGTCTGTTGGTGAGGCTAGACCTCTTATCTGCTCGTTCCCATTCATCCTTAATTAGGTCCTCAAGTTCCCCTATGAAAGGGAAGGTTTCAGGGTCCCTTTTTAAATTTGGGAAGTACTTTCTCACTTTCTGTACTGGTTCTGCCGCGTCCTCTTCCCAGCCGATTGCCTCCTTAACTGACTTAGCAAAAGGATCAACCAGGGAGAAATCAAACCCAGCAGACATCTCTTGATCCTCATTTTCTGAGGAAGACTCTGATGCTTGGGTGCGATGGAGGTCCCCCGATGATGTACTGGGTGCTGCTCCATCCGCTGCTGGTGTAGTCGATTCTAATATGGTTTCGCGCACAGACTCTCTTATAAGGTCTGTAGCCATCCTAGCATCTGACTCCTTCTCCTTTGTTGCTTCATTGAAGCATGATTGGCATGCAAGTTTATCTGGCAATGCTGGTGCGCCGCAAACCCAGCAAGCGTTAGCTGCAGGTCGGGTATGGCGGCTCTGGCGATGAGGTGAAGGCGATCGCCTGTGGTATGATCGACTACGGCGGGAGCCGTGGTGGCGTGAATGGCTGTGGCGCGAATAGCTATGCCTTCGGTGGCAAAAGGGGGACCTCGAGCGGCTCCTGCGGGACCTCCTGCTAGAAGTACGGCCACTAGACCTTCTCCCGTGCCTGGAGCTTGCGGCTCTTGATCCCGTAGGGCTGCCAAGAAAAAAGCAGCATCTTAACGGTCTGGCACTCTTTTTTGCTCCCCTTCAATATTTACCCTTTTCGGTGCAGCCTCTTACCTCGTCTGCTGATGGTGGTCTGCGCGGGCAGTGGGCTCCATCGGAAAGAAAGGGAGTGACAGGGCAGTCTGGGAAAGAAAGATAACGGACCTTGTATATATGTATATTAATTAGTGTATTTATTAATTTATATATATTTTTAATATTTTTATATATATATATATATATATATTTTTATTTATTTATTTATTTATTTTTTATATTTATTTATATATTTTTAATTAATTATATTTAAATTTAGTTTATTTCATTTCAGTTTAATTATTTATTTATTTATTAGGAACAGTACCAAAGTTCCCCACAGGGGACTTACCTGAGTCTTTTTCCACTAATGGAACTGTATGCAGAGCGGCAGCTGCGTTTCCTCTCTGGTTCACATACACAGGCACTGAAGGAGGGAACTCAACTATTTAAAACTGGCGCCATAGCGGCGCCCGAATGACACTCGCGCATGCGCAGAAGCGTCCCGAGAACCCGGGCGCCATCTTGGATGAGGGCACAGCGCCCTAGGCAATACAGCGGCGTTACCATGCCCTACACACACGCAGGCGCAATGCGGGGGGAGCGGCGGCCATGTCCGGAGGACAGCAAGGGCCAGCAAGCCCACTGTACGAAACGGTGCAGTTACAGGTACTTGCCCCATTTTTTTTTTTTTTTTTGAGTAAGGAGTATGAAAAAATGACAGAGGGAAATACATGAATGGAGCCCACTGCAAAATTAGAAAAGCTTCTTTAAAGCTTTATTACTTGCCAGACTTCCGTTGCCCCCTGAGACCACCAGAATGGGGGTTCCCTCCATAGAAGCTCCTTTAGAGACTGTACAGGCAGGGACTTCCAAACAGGAGAGGCTTGAACCTGCTGGGGCGATTGCGGTAGAGGCTGATTCATCGGAAATAGGAGAATCCTGTCCGTCCAACCTGTCAGGTGAGGATAAAAAAGAGAATGCAGCGGGGGGTCTCCCCTTCAAATTTATAGTTAATCCAATCCTGTCAGGTTGTGGGGGCGGAGCCACAACCCAGTGTGTGCTGCCATGAAGGCGTCAGGAAAAATGTTTTTAACTTTTAAACACCACATCTAAAAAAGAGGCCCTTAAAGTGGTTAATAAATGTGTTTTGCATTTTAACATATTAATTTTATTATTTATTATTATATTATTCAAATAGAACACATAGATGGGGCAGCCATATTTGCTCATTACATATTTATGTCCACTTTAAATCACCAGCCGTGTGCAGGGAAAATTAAAGAAAAAAAATAAAACAGGATTTTTATGGGAATATGATTATTTGATTCAAGCAAACATAGGTCCACCTTATCTACTAAGCTAAATGAACATTTATTTGGCAAAGTGGAAAACCTCTTTCACAGTAGGTTCACACTTCTCTGCATTTTCATGCCTTTTATAATGCATTTTTCTTGCATTCCATGGAGCCCAAAAAAAACCACACAAATTGTGGCATCAAAAAAAAGCACCAGTACTTTCTTCCAAGACGCACAAAAGAGAAATGCACAGCTGTAAATGAGCCCCATAGAAAATAAAAGGAATCCTCTTGTTGCACATCTGCCAATAAATGTAAAATGGCACAAGTTGTGAATGGGGGCTTAAAGGGTAACTCCACTTTTGTGGGGGGAAAAAAAACAGCAAATGTAAAAAAATAATATAGCATATACAGCTGCGGGTTATATTGTAATTGAATGTTATTAAAAATGACCTTTCCTTTTCAATCTGCAGCCGCTGTAATTTTTTGTAAAATGCAATATGGCTACCTGAACCATCTGAGTACAGAACGCCTCCAAGAAATGTCATTTCCTGCTTGTGTGATTGGCTCGCTGATTTTCCCAGAAGTCTGCACTAAGATACAAGTCAGATTTTGCATATCCCTTGCAACAAAAAAAAACATATTTTTTTTGGTGAGATACTCCCAGAGGGAAGTCACATCTAAAGGGATGCAGACCCTGCCACTTTCCCCATTAGAGCCATGCAAGTACAGCAGCTGATTGATAATCATAAAACTGCTCCCATTCACTGGGCACATGGATACAGACAAACAAACAGCTATTTCTGAAGAATAACAAAAGGTAGGAATCTGCAACAATGTTTGTTAAAATGCCTGCAATGTACAGAGATCACCCAGAGGGGAATGTGTTTTTCTCAACAAAAGTGGAGTTACTCTTTAAGCTGGCCAAAGACAGTTTTTTTTCATTCAGTCAATGAATTAATAAAAAAAATACCTGCTTTGGTTTTTGAAGAGCAGTTTGCATTAGGATTGCTCTTAAAATGTTACTAAACCCAGAACAGTAAAATCAGTCTGTATATGCAGTAAAGCATGCTTGTTAAGCCTCGTACACACGATCGGACTTTAAACAAACTTTCCCTTGGATTTCTGTCCAAAGGGCATTGGCCGTGAACTTGTATTGCATACACACGGCAGGACTTTTTCAGCCAACTTTCACCAAATCACATGTTTTTTCTGCTCTTTACCACCACCTTTGGTCAACTTCTGTATTGTTGTCTGATCTTTTGCATTGGTTCTGAGCATGCGTGTTTGTACTTTGGACTAAAGCCCGATGGTTTTCTGTACACACGATCGGACTTTGCTCCATCAGACTTTTGTTGCCGAAAAGTTTGTCTGTTTGCAGAGCAAACTTTTATCCGATGAAAACCGAAAAAGTTTGTCCAATGGAGCGTACACATGGTGGGATGTTGCCTTAAAACAGCTAATTTGCATGTTTGTTGCCAAAAGTCTGATCGTGTGTGTAGGGGCCTAAAGTCTGATCGTGTGTATGGGCCTTTATACTCACTGTGGAACCTAAGGGGTTAATCATCCGCATTGTGTAAAAAGGCTGTTTGATCCTGTCTTCTCTGATCCTTCCCTTCTTTTACTGTCCCCAGTGCATCTCCTGATAGTACAGAGCCTTGGAGTCACTCTGCACATGCTCAGTTTGGTGTGTGTTGCTAGAGGTTTTTTTTTTTTTTTCTTGGGAGGGTGCGTGTGATCAGCTTACGGCCAATCAGCACTGTCCAGAGGCTCAGGGGTCCTGCAGCCTCATAGGACAGTCAGAGTAGAATTAACACTCCTCCTGCAAGCGCTCAGCCGAACACCGATAGAAGTCACAAGACTGCTATATACTGCTGAAGAGAAAAGGTATTTATCAGTTTATATTTATTATAATAATTGTATTTCCATGTTCTGTGTACTGTGGGGGACCAGATATAGTGAATGCAGGGTCCTGGGGAGACCAGATATAGTGAATGCAGGGTCCTTGGGAGACCCGATATAGTGAATGCAGAGTCCTGGGGAGATCAGATATAGTGAATGCAGGGTCCTGGGGAGATCAGATATAGTGAATGCAGGGTCCTGGGGAGATCAGATATAGTGAACGCAGGGTCCTGGGGAGATCAGATATAGTGAATGCAGGGTCCTGGGGAGATCAGATATAGTGAATGCAGGGTCCTGGGGAGATCAGATATAGTGAATGCAGGGTCCTGGGGAGATCAGATATAGTGAATGCAGAGTCCTGGGGAGATCAGATATAGTGAATGCAGGGTCCTGGGGAGATCAGATATAGTGAATGCAGGCTCCTGGGAGACCAGATATAGTGAACGCAGGGTCCTGGGGAGATCAGATATAGTGAATGCAGGGTCCTGGGGAGACCAGATATAGTGAATGCAGGGTCCTGGGGAGATCAGATATAGTGAATGCAGGGTCCTGGGGAGATCAGATATAGTGAATGCAGGCTCCTGGGGAGATCAGATATAGTGAATGCAGGCTCCTGGGAGATCAGATATAGTGAATGCAGGCTCCTGGGGAGATCAGATATAGTGAATGCAGGGTCCTGGGGAGATCAGATATAGTGACTGCAGGTTCCTGGGGAGACCAGATATAGTGAATGCAGGGTCCTGGGGAGATCAGATATAGTGAATGCAGAGTCCTGGGGAGACCAGATATAGTGAATGCAGGGTCCTGGGGAGACCAGATATAGTGAATGCAGGGTCCTGGGGAGACCAGATATAGTGAATGCAGGGTCCTGGGAGACCAGATATAGTGAATGCAGGGTCCTGGGGAGACCAGATATAGTGACTGCAGGTTCCTGGGGAGACCAGATATAGTGAATGCAGGGTCCTGGGGAGATCAGATATAGTGAATGCAGAGTCCTGGGGAGACCAGATATAGTGAATGCAGGGTCCTGGGGAGACCAGATATAGTGAATGCAGGGTCCTGGGGAGACCAGATATAGTGAATGCAGGGTCCTGGGGAGACCAGATATAGTGAATGCAGGGTCCTGAGAAAACCAGATATAGTGAATGCAGGGTCCTGGGGAGACCAGATATAGTGAATGCAGAGTCCTGGGGAGACCAGATATAGTGAATGCAGGGTCCTGGGTCTAGTAACACCTTAAGAGAGCCTTTGACAGGCAGTGAGGAGGGGTTGTATTGCCTCCTCAATGCCTGCTTTAACCCCTTGGACCCCCCTATAGCGTGCTGCAACTACATGCATTGCACAGCCACACACTGGTCAACATTCGTCTTGTCCCCGCTGAGCCGGACAAATTTCAATCAGCGTATGACCAGTTTTGGTAAATCAGCCTCAATTATTTTTGCATTTCATTTCCGACACTAGATGGCGCTCATACAGTTCTTCATATAAAATATAATGATAAAACTATATCACGCAGCAAAAAAAAAAAAAAAGAAAGGCAAAATCCATGCCAAAATGCCTTTCAGGTAAACTATAAAATAATGAATCAGAATATGTATCTACTAAAAATAACACGTTGACTTCCTTTAAAGCTTTAGTTGTGTCTAAATCTGGCCAAAAAAAATAACCTTGGCTCGCATCAGTTATGCTAATATGTTTGATTCTGACAGCTTGCAGGCTCGCTATCCATTCCAAAAAAATAAAAAAACACCTTTTTAAATATAATACGTGCAAACTTTCTGTAAACCCCAGCAGGTTGCGTTTCATGTCTCTGTGATGCAAACTCAAAAATTCTACCGGATAAAAAAAGGACGGTGAAGGCAGATGTAGTCTTGGTAACTCGATCATTTAGTGAAATGCTGTCAACTGTTAAACAGGTGTGAGATTGCAGCCATTATGCATGTTGCAAATCATATAATTATGGCACAGCTAGCTCCGGTATATAAATTCTTGGGCTTTGTTTGTTCAGCCTTCATTTCTAAGCATTTATGTAAATGTAGTAACAATATAATGAGACAGTTTCTTTCTTTATAAGCTTAAGGCTGCACAAATTTCTGTATTATCATAAAAAAAAAAAAAAAAAGAAAAAATTTTTTGCCAAATTTGTAAAATAGTTTTAAATTGTCATAACTAAGGCAGTTAGTCCGAAAAGTTCCTCATAAATTGTATTTAATAAGAAGTGTACCTGTGCCTGGACGATGGGCATTCAATTATATATATTCTCAACTGTCAAGCAGCAGAAGAGCTTTAAAACGAGCTGTCAATTACCTCTGTAGCTGCATGTACTGTGGAGTATACACAGAAGAGTCAGTGCTACTCTACCCATACACCACTTAGATAGCAGAGCTCCCAGGTATATAGATATATATATATATATATTTATTAGGGCTGTTACTGATTCAAATTTTCGTGTTCGATTAATCGTTTTTTTTTTTAAATCGATTAATCTACTAATTTCGATGAATTATAACGCACATACAGATCCAACTACTTTTAGCTGATCTCCTTGCATTGCAACTTTGCATTAGTCAGTGTTAAATGTGGTATACACTATATACAATCACCCGACACTAGTTAGTTTCCACAATCCATGACTTAACTTCACAGTTTGCAAATACATTTTTAAATTCAAACTGTAGCACTGACGTAAGTCATTTTTTTTCCCACAGTAGCGTGACAATCCCTCCACCTCCGGTCTAACTAATCACTCTCACCTTATGGCATGGACCCCTGTGCAAACAGGTGGTCATGCAAGTGGGTATCAAAAGGGTTAACATGGACCATAAACTTCTCTCACGTCTCCTTAGATCTCAGCAAGGACGCCGGGTCATGGGTAGAAAGAAAAGATCTAAGTGCTCACCGCTTAAGTATAAGATTACATTTTTGTGTTCAAACTACTCACATAAAGATGATAAAAACACAGCATGTAAAGCCGACAATCGTGTTAGTTCCGTAGGGCAGCGGGTGAAGTCATACGTAGCTCCTCCCCCGTACGCGTTACGTTCAATCAGAACTTCGGCGTCACCGGACTCCTCCCTTCGTTAGCAGACGGAGGCACTTGGGGAAGGGGGAGGAGTCTGGTGATGTCGATATCTGTGACGTCACAGGATCTCTGATGGAACTCCCTAAAGACCTGGAAGTCCGCAGAGAGGTGAGTACCAATCAAAAGAATTTTGATCGACCAAAATAATTTTGATCGACCAAAAGAATTTTGATCGATCAATAAAATTAATCGATCAATCAAGGAATTAATCGATTAATCAACGAATTAATCTTTAATTTCCACAGCCCTAATATATAGATATAGATATATAGGTATATAGATAGCAGACCGATCCACAGCCGCTGGCTGAGTAGAGTAATGTGGAAAAAATTATCCGCACTCCGGTTGTTGCTCTTAAAATTTCTTCAATTTATTAAATAGCCACAGTGAACAAACACAAATTAAGTCAGTTGACGCGTTTCAGCCTATAAGACCTTAGTCATTACCACATTACAGACATAAAACCTTGAAATAAATAGTAGCTCTAAAGATCACAGGCTCCACCCATTGACTGTCCTAATTGACCGCAGGCAATTATCCAAAAAAGAGAATCAGCTGCAATACATATAGGGTGATCCATGTGTATGCCACTAGTTTTCACACACCTTGCAATGATACTATGCACATGTATGTGCACACACGCATGTACATACATGTGCATACATTCATACACGTATAGACATATGCATAAGAAAGCACACCATAAAATTCCCAAAAAATGTAATATAAAAGATGAAAATAATAGTCCAGGTATGTGAAAAAAATAAAAAACATATTTGCCAAATTTGTAAAATAGTTTTAAATTGTCATAACTAAGGCAGTTAGTCAGAAAAGTCCCTCATAAATTGTATTTAATAAGAAGTGCACCTGTGCCTGGAATATGGGCATTCAATTGTATATATTCTCAACTGTCAAGCAGCAGAAGAGCTTTAAAACGAGCTGTCAATTACCTCTTTAGCTGCATGTACTGTGGAGTAATTTCCCGCCACCTCCTGGCAGTCGTTTATGGAGTGGGTAATGCTGGGAAGTGGCAGCGGCTTTTTGAACATTGCTGCTGGCTCCTGATCCCAAACAGTGACCAGGGGCTGTTGGTGACAACGTGGTCAGCATGCTGGGAGCGAGCAGCTCACACTCTCGGAGCCCTATGGATACAAATGTGCAGTGCCTGGACCTGCCCACCCTGCCACCGCACATATGCATTATGGGCATAGTAAAGAGGTTAATAACACATTTTAACGGGCTTTAGGCTTGGAAATAACAAAACATTTGAGCAGTATTAAACCCTTAGCCTCTTTTAGTTCAAAGTATTTGTAACGCTTATTTTTATTATTTTTTTATTAACCTCTTCCTGTCTGCACTATAGCCAAAAGAAGGCGTACATGGACATCCTCCCGTGATCGTGCTGCCCGGTGATCACTTTGGTTTCAGCTAATCACAGATCAGGGTAAAGGGCCAATCACAGAGGCCCTTTACCATGTGATCAGCTGTGTCCAATGACAGCTGATCATAGATGTAAACACAAGCTGGTTATCGGCACTCCTTTCCTCATTCTGACAGCATGAGGAGAGGAGAAGAGAGCCGATAACTGGCTTCTGTTAAAGCAGGGGTCTCAAACTGGCGGCCCTCCAGCTGTTGCAGAACTACAAGTCCCATCATGCCTCTGCCTGTGGGAGTCATGCTTGTAACTGTCAGCCTTGCAATGCCTCATGGGAATTGTAGTTCTGCAACAGCTGGAGGGCCACCAGTTTGAGACCCCTGCGTTAAAGGGACATCGACACTGATATTCAGGGCGCTGATTTTCAGTGTCCTATTTATCAGTGAAGTTCCAACTGTGCCCACCAGTGCTGCCAATCAGTGTCTCCTACCAGTGCCACCTACCAGTGCCTATAAGTGCTGCCTATCAGTGCTGCCTATCAGGGCCCATTAGTGCCACCTATAAGTAAGTGTTTTTTTTTTTTTCAAAATTTTGTTTTTGTTTAAAGCACAAAAGAAAGCTCTATTTGTGGGGGGAAAAGGGACATTTATTTTATTTGGGTACAGCGTTACACAACGGCACAATTGTCAGTTAAAGTATCACAAAAATTGGCCTGGTCATGAAGGGGGGTAACTCTTCCAGAGGGCAAGTGGTTAATGCAGATCTGTAAAGTTACTGTAAGGTCATCCAATATGTCTCAGCGACATCTCCAATTCAAGTCATTTTCCCTGAAAGCATGCTGCATATTTCTTGCTCCGGAGGCTGGGTTCACATTTGTACAGCCGCGTTTTACAGCAAGGGGTCCGGTGCGTTTCTGTTCACCAGTTCAGGTGCAATTAAGGACTGAATGTTTGCCTGAATTCGCACCTGAACAGGACCCAAAAATGCACAGGCCCCTTTTGAAATCCGGACAGCAGCAGCACCAGACCTGTGTGAAGCGGCTCCATTGAGAGCTGGTCACACTCACGTGTCCTGCAAATTGGATTCTGGGAAATCCGCACATATGTGAACCCAGCCTTAAGCCTCGTACACACGATCGGATTTTCCATAGACTGGATTTTGTCTTGCATACAAACGGTACACAATTATCGGCCAACAAACACGAACGTAGTGACATACTACAAGCCGATAAAGAGGAAGTTCAATTGTCAGGCGCCACCCTTTGGGCTCCTTCTGCTAATTTCATGTTAGTAGAAGTTTGGTGAGTGTTGATTCACGCTTTTCATTTCGCTCTTTTCAATTTGCGCTTTTCATTTTGCGCTTTTCAGTTTGTTTCTGAACGACCGTTCGTCAACCACACATGTTGCAGAATTGGAGAAGATAACGTGTTATTTATTATTTGCCTTGGAGTTATTGCTTTGACCCAAGTCCAGTCCAGGAACAGAAGGAGGAGGATTTCTTGGACCAAAAATTGGTTGCTTCATTAATCGTGACCAATTATGTCTTTGCTGCGGGAGCTCCAGGAGAATAATCCGGATGATTTTCGGAATTATCTCCGGATGACAGACCCCTGCTTTCACCAACTCTTGGCATTGTTGACCCCCTATATTAAGAAGCAGGACACATGCATGAGGCTTTTATTTTATTTTTTGGTTTTATAATGATTTGATTTGTTATATTTTCTATATTTTTGGATGCATAGAATGCACTTTTTGGTTAAATTCTATTGGCAGATAGCATGTCTAATTTTAGTTGTTTTCTTTTTTTAATGCACAATAAAAAAAATTGTGTAGAATAATACTTGGCTGTGTGTTTTACTTCAAATGACAGTTTGGGAGTCGACAGTTACATTTAAAAAAATACAATGTAAAATTAACAAGGGACACCAACATAGTTGTATCTTTGATCTTAAAAACTACAGGATAATGGTGTTGTGGTAACTTTCCCAAAAAAACAAAAAAAAACAAGCCTAATAATATTATTCTTGATATCACTAGAAAAAAAATGCCTTTTAAAATACGTTTGGCAGAACTCCATCAGTGTCACCAGCAAAGCAGCTTCATTATTAGACATGTGCAATTAGTTTCGTTTTTTTGTGTTTCGTTTTTTTTTCGTTATTTTCGTTCATTCGTTATCGTACGAATGAACGAACGATTCGCAAAAAATTTTAACGAATAACTAATCGTTCGAATCGAACGAATCCGAAAACAACGAAAATCCGAAAAAAACTAATTAGAAACAACGAATGTACGAAAGAAGAAAATCCGAAAAACGAAAACAGGAACAACGAAAATCAAAATGAACAAAAAAATTCGTACATTCGTAACTTTTTTTTTTGTTGAATTGGTAATTTTTCGTGTCCCTTACAATGGCGCTGCTTAACATGCCTCAAATGGATTGAAGGAAAAAATTTGTACATTCGTTACTTTTTTTTTTTCGATTCGTAATTTTCCGTGTCTCTTACAATGGCGCTGCTTAACGTGCTTCGAATGGATTGAACAAAAAAATTCGTACATTCGTAACTTTTTTTTTTCGATTCGTAATTTTTCCGTGTCTCTTAAAATGTAATAATAGCATACACATTACATAAAATTATGAATTATGCTCCGATTACGAATCTACGAATGTTACAAATGCGTCCGAATTTCGAATAAACTAATAAACGAAAATTAAACTAACAGAAAAACGAATCAACAAAAAAATAACTCGATTTATTACTACGAATCGTTACGAATACGAACACCGACGACTTACGAATTTACGAATCGTTACGAATCAACGGAAACAAAAAAAACGAAACTAAAATAAACAAATTTTTTTGTTGTGCACATGTCTATTCATTATTATCCCAGAAGAGAATTGTGCGCTGCATTTCAAGATTTCATAATTTGCAGCGTCACGAATGTTAATTCTCTATTACAAACGCTAGTTTACAAGACCGACAGCTTCTGGCTCGTCCTTGCTTCCGAGCATGCGTGTTTGTACTTTGGACTTTTGTCCGACAGACTTGTGTACACACTCTCGGAAAATCTGACAGACATTTGTCCGCGGAAAATGTATAAGCCTGCCATCCAAATCCAACAACAATTGTCCGATGGAGCGTACAAACGGACGGATTTTCCGCCAACAGCCTGTCATCACACAATTCCTGGCAGAAAGTCAGATTGTGTGTACGAGTCTCTGACACTAAACCAAATGCAGAGCAACTCCAACCAAAATAGCTCAATTCACTAAAGCATATCTCTTGTGGTATTTGGGTCACATGACATATTTTTCTCAAATATCCCATGAGAAATGTCTGTAACTGAAAATGTCAGTTCACTATCCCTTTATAGCCTCCCAGCGACGCGCCGTCTGACGTCATGCGCCGGCGACAAGGTTCGTCGCTGACGCATGCGCACCACTCATCTACGGACGTCCATGGCCGGATGCAGCCGTTTTGGCGCCCGCGACCCGGCGGTGATGTCAGACGCCGCCGGGTCGGAGAGCCGCTATATAAGGCAGTTCCCTCTGCCTTTTCTTTTCTGCATGGAATCCTTAGCTAGGAGTGGTGTAGGGCGGTTTATCTGTCCCCACTCAATGGCCAATTCCGCTACAGATATTCAGCACAAAACAGGGTAAGACTTTACCAATCTTTTTCTTCATACACCTTTTTACAACTCATCATTTTGCTTTCTTCATTTACATTCAGCAATTAACGGAGTGCTTTTCATTTTCACTCTGGTTCATTGCAGATAAACCCTAGGCTGACTCTCCAAACAACATTTTTTGGATTAACTGCAACTACTAAACTTGTATACTATACTGAACTTTTATTAAGCTCGGTTACTCTTAGCGTACTTTGCAACAGGTACCATTTATTTAGTTATTTTTCATCAATGAATACAATTTTATCACCTTGAACCCCCTACATTTACTATTTGACTAATTAGTCCCATTTATCCCTTCAAACATTATAGCGTGACTCTCTGCAAGCGACACTGTGCTGTTTTGTGGCATTTTGGAAGCGACTTCATCTCTCTTCATAATCTATTTGTTTTTATACAAAAATTTATATTTCATGTAAGCAGACACATTCTAGACCAATCCAAGTTTCTGCGGTAAGTTCTGCCTGGTTTTACTTTTCAAGCCCTCCCTCTGCTTTCTATGTCCCTCCCTATATTTATACCAAACTTGTAATTATGTATCCATTGCTCATTCATCTATATGTATATTTTGTTCTGAGCCAATTGCTCCATACACTGTATGAACATGTACACTTGTTCTGTACATTTTTTGAATAAGGATGCATTGCTTATGCAATTTTGTTATTTCAGTACACCTTTGAGCTTAACCTATCAAACTCCTGAAGAAACTCCATAGAGTGAAACATGTCGAGTATGGCGAAGCTCCACACCTTCATCTGATTTAACTTATATGTCTGTAAAGTATGGATGTATTATCTGTGTCCTTGTTGTTTTCTACCCCTAAGGGAAAATAAAATTCTTTATTTTATATATACATCTCTATTTGTCCCTATATACTAGTCTACTTAGATACCACTCAAAAAATCCCAGAGGTATGCGGCCTCACATTTCCCCCCTTTTCTTCCTAGAAGATTTTTGTTTTCAATAAAATTGGGATTTTGGTATCGCCACTTGTTCAAACTTCTTCATCTAACAAACTAAATCACTATCCCTTTATGCGGCATTTCCCTCAAAAAGCAAAAATGTAAATACTACATAAAACAACATTAAAATCAATTCACCAAAGGCAATAAATAAATGCATGCATTAAATAAGTAGTGGTTCAGACATGCGAAAATAAATGAATGAATTTTCAGCTGGTTGCTAAGAAGCTGGCACTCGCTGCATCCTTAACCACTTCAATACCGGGCACTTTCACCCCCTTCCTGCTCAGGCCAATTTTCATCTTTCAGCGCTGTCACAATTTGAATGACAATTGCGCGGTAATGCAACACTGTACCCAAATTAATTTTTAATAATTTTTTCCTACACAAATAGAGCTTTCTTTTGGTGGTATTTAATCACTGCTGGGTTTTTTATTTTTTACAAAAAAAAGAAAAAAACGAAAATGTTGAAAAAAAAATAAAACGTATTTTTTCGTTTCTGTTAGTAAATTTTGTAAATAAGTGATTTTTCTCCTTCACTGATATGCGCTGATGAGGCTGCACTGATGGGCATTGATAGGCTGTACTGATGAGGCGGCACTTATGGGCACTGATTAGGTGGCACTGATGAGGATGCACTAATATGCTGCACTGATGGGCACTGATAGGTATCACTGATTGGTGGCACTGGTGGGCACGGATAGGTGGCACTGGTGGGCACAGATAGGTGGCACTGGTGGGCACAGATAGGTGGCACTAGTGGGCACTGATAGGTGGCACTGGTGGGCAACACTGATGGGCACTGATGAGCGGCACTGATGGGAGGCACTGATGGACATTGATGGGCAGCACTGACGAGCAGGCACTGATGGGCAATAAAAGGCTGCACTGACTGGCATCACTAATGGGTACTAATTGGTGTCACTGATGGGCACTAATTCGTGTAACTGATGGGCACTGATTGGTGGCACTAACGGGCACTGCTGGGGCTTTCCTGTTATCAGAGCACTGATGATCAGTGCCCTGATTACCTGCCCTGGTCTCCCCTGTGAGGAGATGCCACTGATCGGCACTCCTCGCCACATACTCAATCAGTGTGAGGCGAGGAGAGCCAATTATCGACACTTCCGCATTTACATGTGATCGGCTGTGATTGGACACAGCCGATTACATGGTTAAAGAGCCGTGTCATTGGCTCTTTACAGAGATCATGGACACGCCCTGTCCTAGGCACATGGCACGGGCATGATCACCGCGCAGAGAGCCCCCGCGGGCGTGCGAGAATGGCCGTTCCGTGGGCGCTGTTATATGACGTCCTCCCAGGAAGAAAGCTGATGGTGGGACGGCCGGCAAGTGGTTAACAACCATTACTCATCTGCTGTCGGCATGATTTCTCGCTGACAGCAGAATGTAAAACAAAAGCTAGCATTAAAAACTAAAAAAAAAAAACAGTGTGAAGGAACTCACACAATTTTTTTTCCTTTTAATTGGCGTGAGGTTCTCCCCAAAATCCATACCAAACCCAAAGGGAATCCTGCTGACAGCAGATGACTCATGGTTGCTAAGGATGCGGCGGGTGCCGAAAGTGACATATTGATGCCTAATGAGTGGCAGCGCGGACTCCTAGGTTACATTTACACTGGAGCATTTTGTGAATTGTTAATAGTACCCCACATGCAGCAAGATATTGTATGTTTTCTCATGTCTCTAACCGCGTTGTTAGAAAAACGTGAAGCTCATAGCCCAAAAAGGTACATGAGCTACTTTTAGTGCTTTTGTCACATTGAAATGGATGGACTGCTGTTTGCAAGCGGCACGGAAATGCGTATTTACAAAACTCTGTGCACCCCTGTCAGTTTAAGGGAAAGCTGTTGGCAGTGATGTAAGTAACAGAGTTAAAATAAACTGAGTTACCTAACGCAGTTACTTTAGAGGTAACGAGTAATCTAACTGATTACTTTTCCCCTCATGGTAACTCAGTTCCCATTACTTTGGCTTAGTTACCCCAATTACATCTACCGCCACTAGATGGCAGTAGTGTAATTCCGGCGTCCTGCCGAAAAAGTTCTTCCGCCGGATAAGGACCCCCTGTACTGCGCAGGCGCAGGGCTTGCACAGTACGAAGGACTACGGAGCTTCCGAAAATTGCCGAACCTAAACAGCTCTGAGTGAACTCTACACCGCGCAGGCGCAGTTAACATGTAATTGTACGAGGTGATGCCGCACGCTCCTGATGCTCGTGCTACTCTGCAAGGGGCGTCTATTGTGTAACTAAGGGGCGGGTCTAGTATTACTGTAACCAAGGGGCGCATTTATTATTATTGTTATATATAACGAGCTCTGCCCATTAATTTAACATTCGCCGTCTTCTGTAGCCATCCGCCCCTTACACAATATAATAATAATAGACCCGCCCCTTGCTTACACGCTATAACAGATCTGCCCCTTGGTTAGAGTAATAATAGCGCAGCCCCTTGGTTACACGATATATAACAATAATAATAAATGCGCCCCTTGGTTACAGTAATACTAGACCCGCCCCTTAGTTACACGTATAGAATATTTAAAAAAAAATGTCAGTTACTTTGCTGCGTAACTAATTACTTTTCCAACGTAGTAACTGAGTTACTAACGCAATTACTTTTTGGGAGAAGTAATTTGTAACTTAACTAATTACTTTTTTAAAGTAAGATGACCAACACTGGCTGTTGGCGAGTGGCAGGGGGGCAGGCTTGATTGCAAGCTGCGGATTTAAATAGGTAGCTGGAGTTCTCCTTTAAGAACAATCAGCTCTCTTTACTATGAACAAATTAAAGAACAATAACAGAATGGAAATAGAAAAAGAAAGCGGAGGTGCCAATGCCACTTTACTCTGTGTAAACTGTAATGTGAGCGCACAGCTGGTTACAATCTTGTCCCAGCCAAACGGCTAAACACACCGCTGAAAAACATATTTAGAAACACATTTACCTGCCAAACGATCTGCAAAAGTGCACCTGTCTGCACAGAAATATGGAGGCTGCTACCGCTAAACCTTTGTTAAAGGGGCAAGCTCCTAGATTGTCATCCTGATCCTGCCGACACTACATGGATTTCAAACTTCACTGGCTGCATGCTTGACCCACCTAGGTGACTAGGGTCATTTAAAGTGTATACATTTTCAAAAGAATAGAGAATAACTGGAACCCGTAATGTTTTTTCTTATTTCGCGTTCCGTTAGGGAGATTTCCTTTATGCCGCGCACACACGAGCGGAATGTCCAACAGAAAAAGTCAGACGAAAGCTTTTCATCGGATATTCCGATCGTGTGTGGGCCTTACCTGACTTTTTTTTCCGAAAATTCTGACAGACCTAGAAATAGAACATGTTCTAAATATTTCCGACGGAGCCAATTTCTTTCGGGAAAACCGCTCATCTGTATGCTGTTCCGACATACCAAAAACGACGCATGCTCTGAAGAAAGTATGAGACGGCAGCTATTGGCTACTGGCTATTAAAATTCCTTTTTCTAGTCCCGTCGTACGTGTTGTTCGTCACCATGTTCTAGACTGTCGGACTTTGGTGTGATCGTGTGTAGGCAAGACAGTTTCAGCGGAACTCCGTCGGAAAAACCTTCAGAGTTTATTCCGACGAGAAAAACGGTCGTGTGTACATGGCGTTCGTTTTCTGCCCTAGAGACACAACAGGAAGTAAGAAGAAATCTCTCTAATGTGGGGGATATTCACATACATGGAATCTTTTGAAAATCAGAAAGTTCTGATAATGGGAGTGAAGTAGGGGGTGGAATAGTTTGTGGGAATGATAGTGGTGCGTGCAGTAAATGGTGGTTGTGCCAAAATTGTGTTAAGAGTGGTAGGGACTTAAAACTTGAGCTTAAAACGGGTGCAAGAGTCAGAAGCATGTAAGGTACATAGTGTAGGGGTCTGGGTTGGGTAAGGTATATTCTGCAATGGTCCGGGTTGAGTAAGGTATATTCTGCAATGTTTCGGGTTGGATAAAGTATATTGGTTGGATAAAGTATATTGTACAATAGTCTGGGTTGGGTAAGGTATATTCTGCAATGGTCTGGGTTGGGTAAGGTATATTGTGCAAAGGTCTGGGTTGGGCATATTGTGCAATGGTCCGGGTTGGGTAAGGTATATTGTGCAAAGGTCTGGGTTGGGTAAGGTATATTCTGCAATAGTCTGGGTTAGTTAAGGCATATTGTGCAATGGTCCGGGTTGGGTAAGGCATATTGTGCAATGGTCTGAGTTGTGTAAGGTATATTGTGCAATGGTATAGGTTGGGTAAGGTATATTGTACAATGGTCCGGGTTGGGTAAGGTATATTGTGCAATGGTCCAGGTTGGGTAAGGTATATTTTGCAAAGGTCTGGGTTGGGTAAGGCATATTGTGCAATAGTCTGGGTTGGGTAAGGCATATTGTGTAATGGCCTTGGTTGGGTAAGGTATATTGTGCAATGGTCTGAGTTGTGTAAGGTATATTGTGCAATGGCATAGGTTGGGTAAGGTATATTGTACAATGGTCCGGGTTGGGTAAGGTATATTGTACAATGGTCCGGGTTGGGTAAGGTATATTGTACAATGGTCCGGGTTGGGTAAGGTATATTGTGCAATGGTCAGAGTTGTGTAAGGTATATTGTGCAATGGTCCGGGTTGGGTAAGGTATATTGTACAATGGTCCGGGTTGGGTAAGGTATATTGTGCAATGGTCCAGGTTGGGTAAGGTATATTTTGCAATGGTCCAGGTTGGGTAAGGTATATTGTACAATGGTCCGGGTTGGGTAAGGTATATTGTGCAATGGTCCAGGTTGGGTAAGGTATATTTTGCAATGGTCCAGGTTGGGTAAGGTATATTGTACAATGGTCCGGGTTGGGTAAGGTATATTGTACAATGGTCCAGGTTGGGTAAGGTATATTGTACAATGGTCCGGGTTGGGTAAGGTATATTTTGCAATGGTCCAGGTTGGGTAAGGTATATTTTGCAATGGTCCAGGTTGGGTAAGGTATATTTTTCAATGGTCCAGGTTGGGTAAGGTATATAGTGCAGAGCTCTAGGTTGGGTAAGGTACATAGTGCAGAGGTCCAGGTTGGGTGAGTTTGCTTTCAATATTAAAAATGAATTAAACAGCGCTTTTGGTTGGTGGTGTTCAGATAAAGCTTAATTATGCTTTAATAATCAATAGTTAGATATAAGCGGAGGAAGGGAGTGGGGCAACTCTCCACTTTGCTTCCCATGGTTGATATTTGCATATCAGGTCACCTCAAATCTCAGAGGTCGCCGGGAGCACTTAAAATAATACTGAAAGGAAAATGTGTCTTTCCACAACCCCTTGTGACTGGACAGAGAAAGGAGAAGCAGCAGACTGATGGGCCCATCTCTCTGTCACTATGATCTCTCCTCTTATCAGCATGTTACTTACACTTCAGCACCCCGATTAGCTCCTAGTGCTGCTTCTCCATCCCTGTCTGAGCTTAGCTGTACAGTAGACTTGCAAAAGGACAATTTAATGCTAGTTCCGGTACTTACATTTCTTGCAGTTATAAAAAAATACGGTAATAATGTTTTAATGATAACAGAGCTGCATTAATGTGTGCCTTCTATATCTGCTTGGAGTTCAGCTTTAATAAAGACAAGCGGTGGTTATTCCTGGCCCCTGAGACCTCATGATCGCTATCACAATGGCTGCCATCACACCAGTTGCAGTCTCGCCCCTAGGAGAATGCCCGCTCCATACTCCAACCAGTCATGCATACACATCAGCTGAGGCCGACTCGCGTATCTCTCACCTCCATTGTGAGCGAGACTTTCCTCTGTTAATCATTTGTTATATATTCAAACCCAGAGCAAATATATTCA
Source organism: Lithobates sylvaticus (assembly GCA_028564925.1). Taxonomy (NCBI): domain Eukaryota; kingdom Metazoa; phylum Chordata; class Amphibia; order Anura; family Ranidae; genus Lithobates; species Lithobates sylvaticus. Next base: position 250,889,649 of record CM053032.1, read on the forward strand.
TGAAGCATAATTAGAGACCATGGTTTGATTTATATTCACCGAGAGATGATTTATGCCAGAATCAAAGTACATTTCATAAATGGCCTACCTAAAATACCATTACACTGATGCTTATCATAAAACGTTAGCTGTATCATGTTAGTAAAATACGCAATTAATTTTTAGGGAATTTTTTTCTCCTTCCTAAAAAAAAAGAGCAATATAAATAATGCAGGCTGATTAAGATAAATGACACATTTGATTTCACAACAAAAACAAACAGTAAACTTCAGCCGGAGTTTTTCAAAAGACCTCTGATTGTGGAAGAAATATATATATATATATATATATATATATTTATATTATTAAATATATTTTTTTTTATTAAAGGCTATACTTAAATCAGGAATAGAGACCAGTAAATAATTAAAGGGGTTGTAAAGGTTAGTTTTTTATTTTATAAATCGGTTCCTCTAAGCTAGTGCATTGTTGGTTAACTTACCTTTTCCTTCGATTTCCCTTCTAAATGTTTTTTTTTCTTTGTCTGAATTTCTCACTTCCTGTTTCTCCTCAGTAAACTTCACACCATCGTCCGAGCGGTGATTAGTCAGCCAGAACAGCTTACTGAGGAGGAACAGGAAGTTAGAAATTCAGACAAAGAAAAGAAAACAAAAAAAACATTTAGAAGGGAAATCGAAGGAAAAGGTAAGTGAACCAACAATGCACTAGCTTAAAAGAACCTATTTAGAAAATTAAAAAATTAACCTTTACAACCCCTTTAAGGTTGCGATTGGATTTTTTCTTCTTTTTTTTTTTCTCTATTGTACTTTTTTATTTAAGTTTATTTCATTTTTTTCATTTTTTTTTTCGTTTTTTTGTTTTTTAATCAGATCATTCTTTATTATTACTTTTTCATAAAAAAATACAAAAACATCACGTATAACAAACAACATACACCCAACATACAACCCAGGCATGAGATAAGATGGGGTGGAGAAAAAAAAAAGCCCCCTCATAAAAGCTCCCCCCCCCTCTCCCCACTCTCCCACCACATTATATATCTAAAATGTCCATCCATCTTTTCCATATCTTCCCTGGGCAGCCTCTATGTGAAAATATATACTTTTCCTTAACTAATGTTTCCCTTATTTGTATCTTCCATTCTGCTATTGTAGGTGGGCTTGATGATGTCCACTTTTGCGCAATGAACTTCTGCGCCTGAAATAAGATCCTAGTTAAAGTGGTGTTGCCATTTAAAAAAAAAATTAAAAGTCAGCAGCTACAAATACTGCAGCTGCTGACTTTTAATAATCGGACCCAGGGTCCAGCGATGCGGGGGATCGAAGCCCCCCCTCGTCTCCCCCTCTGTTCGGCGGCGCGGGCATTGTAACTGTGGGCGCCCAGCTGTGGCTTCACAGCCGGGCACCCACTTCGTATGCCGTGGTTGGCCGCACTATCATCTGGGACCTGTCACGTGTCCCAGATGATTGACAAGAGGGAGGGGGCAGAGCTGAGCCCTTCCTGCGCCGAGGGGAAGGGCTGTCACGAGACCAGGCACTGAAGGAGGCAGACTATGAGGGCCCCCCTATCAACAGCCATTTAGAGGTGAAAAAAAAATTTTTTGTTTTTTTTTTTGTGGGGTGCAACTCCACTTTAATGATATCTTGTATTCCTCCGGGTTACCCCGGGTTAGCCTCCCGCTTTAGGAGACATCCTGGTCCCAAAAGCACTATTAATCATTGATATCACTTTGTGCCAATAGCGGTGGGGCTTGTGGCATCTCCATAACATATGGATCAGGTTCGCCGGACTTCCTTTTTTTCTGTTTTTAATTTATATCTATATTATGTTCAGGAGCAAAAAAAAATTAAAATGAATAGTAAAAAATAAATGTACCTTATATATCATGAACATTTCATACGTACCACTTACAGCCAGAAGGTGAAGCTCTAGGCTACTTTTGCCATTTTTCCTAGCTTGGTCCAGCTCTAATCATGTGGCTTGAAAAAAGAAAAACTCATAGAAACCCATGAATCCGGTACCCCGCATGCATCCCCGCATGCAAACTAGGGGGGCGGCGCTCCTGAGCCCCTTATGGACCGGCCACTCCTGATAGGATGCAAGATCAGCTATATTACTAGCAGGGGTGCTTATAGAGGTAACCTTTTTTCCCTAGGGTTTAAATCTTCTTTAACCACTTCAGCCCCGGACCAATTGGCAGCCAAAGGACCAGGCCCGCTTTTTGCTATAAGAAATATCCCCAAAAAATATATAAAAAAACTATTTTTTTCCTCAGTTTAGGCCGATACGTATTCTTCTATATATTTTTGGTAAAAAAAATCGCAATTAGCGATTATTGATTGGTTTGCGCAAAAGTTATAGCATTTACAAAATAGGGGATAGTTTTATAGCATTTTTATTAATATTTTTTTTTTTTTTACTAGTAATGGCGGCGATCAGCGATTTTTTTTTTTTGTGACTGCGACATTATGGCGGACACATCGGACATTTTTGACACATTTTTGGGACCATTGTCATTTATACAGCAATCAATGCTATTTAAATGCATTGATTCCTGTATAAATGACAGTTGTAGTGAAAGAGTTAACCACTAGGGGGAAGGGAGGGTTTATGGGCTGTGACGTGTGTGTGTTTTTTTACATTAGGGGGCGGGGCTGACGTCTGACGCCATTGATCGGCTTTCCCGATGACCGGGAACAGCCAATCAATGATAGGCAGAGTAGGAAGCGCGGGGAGAGGTTTGTTTACATAGACCTCTCCCCGTTCTTCAGCTCCGTAGCCCGATCGCGGGACACCAGCGGCGATCGGGTCCGCTGGTCCCGCGGCCGGGGTCACGGAGCTCCCGACCGAGCTGGCTTTTGCCTGCCCGTGCCATTCTGTAGACGTATATCTACATGAGGCGGTCGGGAAGCAGTTAATCACTGAGGGCCTTGGGCGTAGGACATACGGCATAACAAACAACTTCAAGATATCCAATTCCTAGGGCAAATCTTCTACCCCCTACTTCTTTCCCCTGATCCCTTACTGCTATTACCATCAATTCCTAGTTGTCAAAATGACAGCTGGGACTTACTATGTATCACATAGCAGAAGCAGCTGTCAAAATGCAGCCACTTCTTTCTAAAACGACACTTGCAAATATTCTTCAAGTGTCATTAAGTAAATACAATGTAACCGTTTGTGCATTATATTTATTATTTCATTTGTATGTAGATAAAACAGGTAACCTTTGATCTGTATATGACATCAGTTAAAGCAACCTTACAAGTAACAAAAAAAAATAAGTAAATATATTCCTAATTAGGCTTTTAATATGCTATAACCCCTATTTTTCTGCTGATTTTTTATTTTTTTTCTCTTTTGGATTAATATTTAAAGTATATGGAAAGCCAAAACTTTTTTTTCATTTTGGATGGAGTGGAGAAGGGTTATAACCACTCTTATTTTTTATTTTTATTTTTTTCATCTGTGTCTTGTTTCACTTTTTATGCCGTGTACACACAACCGGACTTTCCTGCAGACTAGGTCCGACGGTCTTCCTGACGTACTTTCAGAGTTCCTGACGGACTTTCTGAACGAACGTACTTGGCCACAAACGAACAGACTAAGTCCGTTCGAAAGTCCATTCGTTTTGAACGTGCTGATGTAAACGAGACTAAAAAAAGAAGTTCAATAGCCAGTAGCCAATAGATTCTCTTGCGTTGTATTTGATCCGTTGGACCAGCACACAGACGAGCGGTTTTCCCAATTTGAGTCCGTCAGAATTGAGTCCGTTGGACAGATTTGAAACATATTCTATTTCTAGGTCCGTCTGATTTTTTTCCCAAAAAACGATCGGATTAGCCCACACACAATCGGATTATCCAATGGACTAATCCCTTCGGACCTAGTCTGCCGGAAAGTCTGGTCGTGTGTACGCGGCATTAGTTTCACAAAAAATTTTTATTCAAGTTTTTTACATTTATATTTCAAATTTGGACTCATCAGTCCAGAGCACCTGCTACCATTCTGCACCCCAGTTCCTATGTTTTCATGCCTAGTTGAGTCGCTTAGCCTTGTTTCCATGTCCGAGATATTGTTTTGTGGCTGCAATTCTTCCATTAAGACCACTTCTGGCCAGACTTCTCAGGATAGTAGATGGGTGTACCTGGGTTCCACTGGTTTCCACCAGTTCTGGGCTGATGGCACTGCTGGACATCTTCCGATGTTGAAGGGAAATAAGCATGATGTGTCTTTCTTATGCTGCATTGTTTCCTTGGCCAACCACAGCTTCTACTGTCCTCAATGTTGCCCATTTTCTTGCGCTTCTTCAAAAGAATCTTAAAACCCCAGTTTGCTTTGAAATCTTTGCCTGGGAGAGACCTTGCTAATGCAGTATAACAACCTTGGGGGTGATTTACGAAAACCGTGCACCATCAGTAGGGGCCAACCACAGCGTCTACGGTCCTCAATGTTGCCCATTTTCTTGTGCTTCTTCAAAAGAAACTTGGAACCCCAGTCTGCTTTGAAATCTTTGCCTGGGAGAGACCTTGCTAATGCATGAGAAATAGGGAAAAAAGAAGGAAGCACCCACAGTGCCAAATCCGTATATACCAAATAGGTACTAACAGGTCGGACTTTTAAGGCATGGAAACAAATAAGAAAGTAGCAAAAAAAATATTTTATTGATAGAAAATACATGGTATAACAGTGTTCAAAATGGATAAAAATCATATAAAATTATACAATTTGTACATTGAGCCCCTGTGCGTCACGTCTACGCGTTTCGCTATATAGGCTTTCTCAGGACACGGAAAAAGGTTCAAAGACGTAACAAGAGAGAGCAAAATCAATCTCACTATCTGAATTGAGATATATTAAAATTACAATTCAAAAACTCAAAACCACACATATATACACAAACTTTGCATTGTATGTCAAATTTAAAAACCATATGCTCAACTATCCAGAAAGCAGGGGGACAAACATAACCAAAAAATGATAGGAAATACGATGGTAAATACCCTCCGATGGGCTACGCCTCGAGTACAAATGTCACGGCAACCGGGGGGGGAGGGGGAACCCATGCCGGTTTTTTATTTAAAATTTGGCGTGGAGTTCCTCCTCAAGATTCATACCAAACACAGTGCCTGGTATTGGTGGGGATCCAAGTCGGATCCCCGTTCATTAAAGTCAGACACGTCTCTGACTTCAAGTCCCAGGGCAAAGTCGGATCCAAAGTAGGACAAGTGTCGTGAAATGAATGATCATGACCTGCTTGGTAAAATTGATCAATCATACACCTGACTCTAATCCTACAATATAGAAGAGCCCTGGGGCCATCATAAAAAAAAATACAGAATTATGATTTTTTTTTTTTTTTTTTTTACAGAATTCTGAGTTCGAACGTCAGAATTCTGAGATTAAAAGTCAGAATCTTGACTTTGAAACTCAGAATTCTGAGATTGAAAGTCAGAATTGTAAGTTTAAAAAAATAATAATTCTACAGAATTCTGATATTCAAAGTCAGAATTCTGATATTCAAAGTCAGAATTCTGAGATTCAAAAGTCTGAATTCTGACTTTCAAACTCAGAACTTAGTAAAAAAAAAATGAAACTCTTTAAAATTATATTTCTGTATTTTTTTTCTTTACTACTAATTCCCTGACTTTGTGCAATTGAACAAAATGTGCCAGTGTAATGCCTCGTACACACTATTGGACTTTCCAACAACAAAACCATGGAATTTTGTTTGAAGGTTGTTGGCTCCAACTTGTCTTGCGCACACACGGTCACACAAATGTTGGCCAACAATTCCGAACGTAGTGGCGTACAAGACGTACGGCGAGCCGATAAAAAGGAAGTTCAATAGTGATGCGTGATTCCGAGCATGCGTGTTTGTACTTTAGACTGTTACACACGATCAGATAATCCGACGACAAACATTTGTTGGCGGAAAATTTGAGAGCATGCTAGCCAACATTTGTTGGCAGAAAGTCCAACAACAAATGTTCGATGGAGCATACACACGGTCGGACTTTCCGCCAACAAGCTCACATCCAACATTTGTTGGATTTCAGAAAATGTGATCATGTGTACGCGGCTTTAGAATTGATTCTGGTTTGAAGCCAAAGGGTGGTCACAGCAAATATTGATTTAATTGAGATTTTTCTTCTGTTTGTTCACTTTGCATTTTGTAAATTGATAAAGATAATTAATTCAAATATATATTTTTGAAAGCATTCGTACTTTACAGAAAAAAAAATGTACACACACACATTTCAGGTTGTGTAATAGCAATAAAAAAGTTTTTCCAATTCTAAAAAAAGGAAAGCAGAAAGAAAAGCATTGGGGAAAGGGGAGATACAGCATAACCTTGAGCTGCGAGTCGAGGCTCGGATTCCTACAGACAGGATTACATCTATAATTTAATGGGGTAAAGCACCTGCCTCTCACACACACATATCCCTAAGCTGCAGACCATCTGCTGTTCTGCTGAGAAGCCAGTCAAACAATTACCTAGCGGGGGAGTCTGAATGACAACATTCTACCCACAGATACTGCAGGATACTTACAAAGTAAAACAATGTCTTTAACACTGCAATAACTCCATGGAACATCCAAGGGAGTAAATTAAAAGGATTGCATTCAAAGGACAACCTCACTATCTAGTGAAGTCGTCCTTAAAGCGGAGTTCCACCCAAAAGTGGAACTTCTGCTTTAAGTACTCCTCTCCCCCTGACATGCCACAATTGGCATGTCATTTTTTTGGGGAGTTGGCTGGGTACCTGGTTGGGAGTGGGACTTCCTGTCCCACTTCCTCCTTCTGACTTATGGCCGCCTAGGTGGCCCCTCCCTCCTGGCAATGTTCTGGGACACGTCACAGATCCCAGAACATTGCCTGGCCATTGATGGAGCGCAGGGCGGCTCACGCATTCGCAGTGCGTGCCCGGCTGTGAAGCCGCAAACTGTTACAGACGGGCGACCACACTCACAATGTCGGCGCCACGAAGAGGAGGGGGAGAGAACAGAGGTGGAGAGAGCGGAGGCTTCGAGCGGTCGCATCACTGGACCATGGGACAGGTGAGTGGCTGTTTATTAAAAGTCAGCAGCTGCACTTTTAATAAACTCAATAACCAGTGGAACTCCACTTTAAAATGTGCCCCCAATGCCCCCTGAGTGGCAGCAGGACAATACTTACCTTTAGCCTGAGTGAATACTTCTTCATAGGTGGACCTGCCAGGCGGCACCTCAGGCTTTGCAGAAAAAAGTCTGGGTCATCCTACTTCACATCCACGCCATTTGGCCCATTTTTTTCCTATGGCTGGGAGCCATCATAAACATGGACCAGCTCTAGGAATGAATGGACACTGAGCCAAATAAATAAGTTTGACAATTGTTGCAGGTGGCAAATTTTGCATGTGACATCTTATTTAGCCGCATTGCATATCAAATAAACGAATATGTTGCGGTGCATATAATTTATTTAGAACACACAATTAGTAACCGTCTTGCTCAATCATCCTCTTGGCATACTATTGCGCCAAATATTAACAAATTCATTTTCTGTACTATTATTTACTTGGCACAGATTGTGAGGCTTTATATTACCATTGCTACACTAGTCATACCCCGCCCTCATGGCATCCCGGGTAACCCCACCCCTTTGTGTATTTAGAGGCGAGGGGAAGCAGCGCTGTCTTCCGGCGAGTGACAAGAGGGCAGGACCGGTGGTGCTCGGCGGGCGGGGCAGGGTTTTTTACCTTCGGGCAGCGGCCGGCATTTATCGTGATTGACAATAGATTTTCTTTGGAGGACATACTTTGAATAAGTGACTTGTTAAAAAACTTTGTCCAACAATTAGGTCATTATACTGGCAAGAATACTTGTATTGGACAAAACTTTGGCCCCACTGACCACTAATCAGCTTATAACTTCAGCTTTAATTAAACCCTTTGCATCCTATGCTTTAAGGTGAAAAAAAAAAACACCTGGTTGGCACCGGCCCCCCAGCCCCCCCCCTCCCCAGTTTTACTTACCAGAGCCCCTTGATCCCCTTGATCTCTTCAGCGGGGATGCGCTGTCTCTCTCTCCATGGGGTCCCGGCTCTTGATTGGATAGATTGGTAGCAGCGTAGCCATTGGCTCCCGCTGCTGTCAATCGAACCCAATGATGCGGGCCGAGTCCGGCATTCGTGTCTATGGACGCCAAATGCTGGACTCTGGAGCATGCCCGCAAGGTAACCCCCAGGAACAGCGCTTCTCTCAGGGGGTTATCTGATGCGGGGAGGAGCCGCGAGAGCCACCAGGGGACCCCAGAAGAGGATGTTCGGGGCCACTCTGCACAGTGGAGTTTAGTATGACAAGTTTGTTATTTAAAAAAAAAAACGATCCTTTACAATCACTTTAAGCTTTGCCAATGCAACCTGGAAGCTGATTGGTTACTATGCACAGCTACACCAGATTCGCTGTGCACCAGTTTTAGGAAATCTCCCCCCGTATGTCATCCTAATTATCTGTTTTCCAAGAACTGCTTATTTTGTTAATTGTCTTATCTTTGCAGAAATATTTGTTGATGCGCTGTTGTGCAACAATCATCTGGATATAATTATAAAGAAAATACAATACTAATATTTAGTTCTAGTTCATTCAGATACTTCGCTCCTACATGTAAATATCTACTTTTTTTTGCTAGAAAATTACTTAGAACCCCCAAACATTATTCTTTTTTAGCAGAGGCCCCATAGAATAAAATGGTGGGCGTTGCAATTTTTTATGTCACACGGTATTTGCTTATTTGTTTGTTTGTTTTTCTAATGCAATTTTGTTGGGAAAAAATACACTTTAATGAATTAACCACTTCTCGACCGGCGCACAGTGATGTACGCCGGCAGAATGGCATGGGCAGGCAAAAGGGCGTACAGCTATGTCCTCTTTAAGATTGCCGCCGTGCCATCGCACGCGCGCCACCAGCGGCGCGTGCCCGCGCCGGTCGGGACCCCCGTGAGTCCGGTCGCGGGTCCCGCGGACTCGATCGCCGCAGGGATATTCGCGATCGTCTCACAGGAAGGCTAAACGGGGAGATGTGGAAGTAAACAGCATCTCCCCGTTCTGCCTAGCAACTAGTGACACTGATCTCTGCTCCCTGTGATTGGAGCAGAGATCAGTGTTCACTAAATCACAGCCATGCCCCCCCCCACATTTAGAAACACACGATTAGGTTGTACACTACCGGAAGGGGCTGCTATACCAAGAGCACACAGAGGGGGCGCGCCTTGCTAGAGTAAACTTAAAAGGAGCATGGCTACGCCTAGTGTTCACTGGTAATTGGAGAGCACTTGCAGTCCTTGGTTCCTCGGTTCTTCTAATTGGTGTGTACCTGCGCTCACTGGGCATGTCTTTGCTGCCCGAGTGTCCCCCTTTGGCTATCACTTCCTCAGGAGTGCGGGCAACATGGCAGACTGCATCTATGAACAGCTCCCGGGGGCCACACAGGACTCGGACACTGAGGAGCTCTGTCCCCGGCTTGCAGGTCATCCACAGCGGGCACTTCATGGTCTCCTCACCCCATCGGTGGAAAGAAGCCTAAAATCCGGGCAATGTCCTAGCCAGCAGCATCGATCCCATGCTGACCCGACTGTTCCAAGTGCATGAGCCTGTCATACAGGTTAGTCATAGGTCTATCAGAAAGGAAGCTGCCACTGTGAGTTTTCAGGCTTGGTTGGTGACCAGGACCCGAGAGGGGCAGGTGGAGCTGAAAGCTGTCCCTTATTCCTACAGTCCCGGGAATGCATAGCTCCCAACTGTCCCTGATTTCAAAGGGACTGTCCCTGATTTGGAACAATGTCCCTCTGTCCCTCATTCCTCCTCATTTGTCCCTCATTTTGGTCTGATCTATATAGTTGTATATAAAATGCACTATTTATCTTTTAAAAGGTGTTTCCCAGTGCTGGATTAATAAAGGGGCTATTGGAGATGCAGCTTTGGGTCGTGCAGGAAAACAATGGGCTCTTAATCTGACCCTGGTGGCAGCCTGTCTCTCGCAGCCATTAATTTGAGCACCGCTGTACTGCCTATAAGAGAAAAAAAGTAGAACGGCTAATGGCCAGTGAAGGAGGGGGGGCTTAGGTGGCCATCGGGGTATTGGAGAAACCTGTCACCCGCACTGCCCATCACCTCAATTCACAGTGCACAACCTGGCTCAGCCTCGGTGCCGCTGCATTGCTGAAAGGCAGCCAATGGCTGTGCAGCAATGCCGGTTTCTGTAATTCCAACCAATGAGGCTGTAGTTCCTTCATGACGTTAGCCCTCCCACTTCACGCAGTGATGTGAAAAGGGGCGGAGGAGAAAAATACAGAGGAGAATAAGTGAAATAATAAAAGAGGTGAGTTGTGTGTGTTTGCCAATTTAAAGTGCCCCAACCCTTCCATTAACTTTTCCCCCCACATAAGCCTCTGCTTAGGATGTGGGGGGAAAAGGGGCTACACTTTGGCATCTACATATTGGTTGTTAGGAGTTCCTGTCTATCCACGGGCACGGCCCTACCTTTCAAGTGTGCCTTGGCCAGTGTGATGTCAAAATACCGTCCTGACTGTAACTACATGAACTGCTAGCAATAAAAAAAAACAGCTTTCATTCCAGAAAAAAAAAAACGGGATAGGTAGAAGACTTTCCAATAAACACTGCAGACAACCTTCATGATTCATTGACTTTTCACTGTATTTCGCCTGCTGTATTAGAGATGGAGGACTTCAACCTTTGTAATATGGGGCAATGTAGCAGCTTCACGAGCCGTGCTGTGGCTCTGCGTCTATCTCACAAAATAATAATTAAGTCAATTAGACAAATCCGTCTACATGTTCAGGTGTTTCAGAGAAGAGTTCTGAAATAATTACATTTAGGGGGTTTTAAATTACTTTGCTTTGCAATGCACTCATGCAAAATACAAACCAAGGTTAGTAATTAGAGATGAGTGAATGGATTTGGACTGCTGCCTGAATTTCTTACTTATTTAGGGGGTGGATATAACCCAGACTGTGGCAGTGACTGCAGAGTTTGAAAGGTAAAAGGTTTTAAAATATAAATTAGAAGTTCTATGTAAGGACGTTAAACCTTGTTAAAGGATAAGTGCACTTTAAAACTAAGTGCACTTATTTTCTTTTGTCCCTTCCGTGACCTAATCTAGCTCCCCAGATGAACACTTGCTGGGGTCTAAAGCCATATCTTCCATAGCTTGCTCCTGTGCCACAAGTCTTCGTTGTCCTGGCCACATTTGCATGATAAATGCTGATTTCCTTCTAGGGACCATATTTCGAGTGTCTCCAGCCTAGGGAGATGACTGAGGTCATCATTAGACATGTGCACAACAAAAAAATTTGTTTATTTTCGTTTCGTTTTTTTTTCATTTCCGAAAAAAAATTTGTTTATTTTCGTTTCCAAAAAAAATTTGTTTATTTTCGTTTCGTTTTTTTCGTTTCCGTTGATTCGTAACGATTCATACATTCGTAAGTTGTCGGTGTTCGTATTCGTAACGATTCGTACATTCGTAAGAGTTATTTTTTCATTGAATCGTTTTTCCGTTAGTTTAATTTTCGTTTATTCGAAATTCGGACGCATTCTTATTTATTCGTACATTCGTAACATTCGTAGATTCGTAGAAATCAAAAGGAAGAACTCCGGACAGCCGCACACCGGGAAAATGAAATCCAAAGGGTTTATTTAAAAGCATAAAGACACTACAATCCAAACACGGCAAAAAGGGGGGTACAGAGTTGACGCGTTTCGCACTGTATTTCAGTGCTTACTCATAGCTGATATACTCTCAAATGGACATCAAATATATATGGTTACAACGTATAGGTCACATAATTACATGATCGAAAAAAGCTGTAGCAAACAAGCAGAGTCTGGTGTTGATTGGATTTCAAGATGTGCAGCTGAAATGGACCATGAGACCGAGTATAACCAATTAAAAAGACAAGCAAATTAAAAACTTATAATGAAGAAACCGGGAAATTTGAAATATCATATGAAACAATTCTATTTTGTGTAAATAAATAATTTGTAGATTCGTAATCGGAGCATAATTCATAATTTTATGTAATGTGTATGCTATTATTACATTTTAAGAGACACGGAAAATTACGAATCGAAAAAAAAGTTACGAATGTACGAATTTTTTCGCTCAATCCATTCGAAGCACGTTAAGCAATGCCATTGTAAGAGACACGGAAAATTACGATTTGAAAAAAAAATAAAAAATTACGAATGTACGAATTTTTTCGTTCAATCTATTCGAAGCACGTTAAGCAGCGCCATTGTAAGAGACACGGAAAATTACCAATTCAACAAAAAAAAAAAGTTACGAATGTACGAATTTTTTCGTTCATTTTCATTTTCGTTGTTCCTGTTTTCGTTTTTTTTTTTTGGTCGGATTTTCCTCATTCGTACATTCGTTGTTTCTAATTCGTTTTTTTCGGATTTTTGATTCGAACGCTTCGTTATTCATTAAAATTTTTTGCGAATCGTTCGTTCATTCGTACGAAAACGAATGAACGAAAATAACGAAAAAAAACGAAAAACGAAAAAAAAAAAAAACAAATCGAATTGCACATGTCTAGTCATCATTGAAGGAAACATAGAGCAGCATTTTCTCTAGGAATGTTACGTTTTTAAGCCCTTCTGTTTCTCCTTATGCATCCATACCCAAGAACAGGGGTCTTCAAACTATGGCCCTCCAGTTGTTTAGAAACTACAATTCCCATCATGCCTAGTCATGTCTGTGAATGTCAGAGTTTTACAATAGAAAAGGTGGCAATACAGCGCTGTCTGATATGTTCCTCCAATAAATGAAATATTAAAGAAAAACGTGAATACCGTATTTATCGGCGTATAACACGCACTTTTTCCCCCTTAAAATCGGGGGAAAGTCGTGGGTGCGTTTTATACGCCGATACCCAAAAAAAAAGTGGCCAAAAAATTAAAACGGCGCCGAAAAACAGCGGCCGCCGCCGAAAAAAAACGAGCGCCGCCGGAAAAAAACGAGCGCCGCCGAAAAAGACCGATCTGTCTGTTCCGCTCTGCTCGCAGTCCCGCCTCCCTGCGCTTGCTTCCGAAACAGCAGGGAGGCGGGACTGCGAGTGGAGCCGAAAAGCCCGAGCCGTCTGTTACGCTCTGCTCGCAGTCCCGCCTCCCTGCGTTCGCTTCCGAAACAGCAGGGAGGCGGGACTGAGCAGGAGCCGAACAGACGGCTCGGGCTTTTCCGCCGACGCTCGTTTTTTTTCGGCCGCGCGGTCTTTCTAGGCGGCAATTTCAAATGCGCAAAAGATGGAAATGATGCTGACAAGCTGCAGATTACACTGGGCAAGCTGCAGATCACACTGGGCAAAGCTGCAAATGACGCTGACAAGCTGCAAATGACGCTGACAAGCTGCAAATGACGCTGACAAGCTGCAATGACGCTGGGCAAGCTGCAAATGACGCTGGGCAAGCTGCAAATAACGCTGGGCAAAGCTGCAAATGACGCTGGGCAAGCTGCAAATGACGCTGACAAGCTGCAAATGACGCTGGGCAAGCTGCAAATGACGCTTAAATGTAAGTTTTTTTTTCCCTAAACTTCCCTCCTAAAACTTTTTTTCCTTAAAATGCCCTCCTAAACTTGGGGTGCGTGTTATACGCCGGTGCGTGTTATACGCCGATAAATACGGTAATGAAAAAGCCGCAACTCAATGCGAGATACACATAATACTAACATAAACTAAAAGGAAAAGCTGCGCTACAAAATCCTGCAAAAAAACATATACAGTTGACCCGTATAGTGTATGTAAAATAAATGGTAGTGAAAAACTACTCCAATTATGTGGTAGTAAAAAACTACTCCAAACAAATTCAATTTAGTACAATGGTGAACTAAAATAAATTAAAATAAAATAAATGGCTCTAATGTCCAAATATCGGTATATAAACCACACTCCGGAAATAAGGGGTTAAATACAACTCCAACGATGTTTGTGGCTTAAGAAACATTGTTGGAGTTGTATTGTGGACTATTTAACCCCTTATTTCTGGAGTGTGGTTTATATACCGATATTTGGACATTAGAGCCATTTATTTTATTTTTATTTATTTTAGTTCACCATTGTACTAAATTTAATTAGTTTGGAGTAGTTTTTTACTACCACATAATTGGAGTAGTTTTTCACTACCATTTATTTTACATACAGAGTTTTACAATGCCTCATGGGTTTTGTAGTTCCACCACAGCTGGAGGGGACATAGTTTGAAGATCCCTGCCCTAGAAGATACTGTTAATCAGTGGCGGACGATCCATAAAGGGGTGCAGGGGCACCGCCCCCAAAGTTCCCAAAGTTAGTTTGCCAAAGAAGAAAGCTACTTTAACATGTTGAAAACTGTTAGTCATATTATCATTTTTTTTTTTTTAATAAATTGTTCATATGTGTCACATAATGTATGTGCACTATGCGGGGCCCCAGACTAGTGTGTGTCTATTAGGGCCATAAATGTTATGTGAGCATGTGATTTCAGGCTGAGGCTGTAATTGGCTTGATTCAGACTGTCCACGGGGTGCAGAACCCTCCCACTTTTGATTTTAGCCGGTCGACTCATCTGTTGTTAAGGGCGCAGCGTCTGGCTTCCTGGCCCACTCCTTATCAAGCAGCTAAGCACTATGCAGCACGCAGTGCATTGTGGGTGCTCGGCGGGCGAACATCCCATTGAGTGCCCCGCAAATTTTGGTGTTTGGCGAACAGGCGATGTTCGGGCCAAACTTTTGCTCGGCTCAAACTTTTCGCCCAACTCTAATGGTAGCCAATCAGCGTCTAACTTCAGTTTGTTCAATTACGGTAACCTTTGACAATAAAAACCTGGAAGCTGATTGGTTTGGTTTCTCTATGCAGAGCTGCACCAGATTTTGCACTCTCCAGTTTTAATAAACCAACCCCACTGTGACTCATATGCCTCTGTACAATCTCTTTCAATATTGTGCTCTTGTTATTTTTTAAATTCAAAAAGAGTTAATAAACATATTGAATGGATAAATAATAAAAAAAAAATGAATATCCAACTGTGAGAGAGGAAGGCGGAAGAGGCAGGGCAAAAATGTAAGTTTTTGTAGGTTGAAGATCCACTTTAAGCCCCCGCACACACGATCGGAAATTCCGACCACAAAATCCGTCACATTTTTTCCGACGGATTTTGTCCGAAACTGGTGTTGCATACACACGGTCGGACAAAGTTGTCGGAAAATCCGATCATTCCGAACGTGGTGACGTTCGTTGCGTACGACGGAACTACGTAGAGGCTAGTATCCAATAGCTTTGGTCTCATAGTTTGATCGAAGCATTCGTGGCACTTTGTCCGTCGGAATTCTCTACACATGATCGGAAAAATTCTGATCGGATTTTGTTGTCTGAAAATTTGAGAGCAGGATCTCAAATTTTTTCCGTCGGAAATTCCGACGGAAAAATTCAGATGGAGCCCGCACACGGGCAAATTTTCCGACAACATGGTCCAGTCGGACATTTTCCGTCGGAATTTCCGACCGTGTGTACAGGGCATAAGTGTAGGTCCAATTTACTGTCAAGGATTTCAGATATTAGTTTTCCTATTTGCTGTTCTTTTTTTAACAAGGAATGAAGGTAAACATGTTAATTGGTTTTAATTAGTAATTTCAACAGCTCCTCATTTTAAAGCAATATCCTGCTTTTTAATTCGAATACACTTCTTCCAATAAAATCTCTAAGACCAGTCCCCAGAGTCAGATTTATGCATTTACACAGGAAGTGCGCTAGTGCCTCTTTTTTCCACCTCCTTAGTTGTAAAGTATATATTTTTCTCTGCGGTTGCAAACAATTTCGACTATAGTTGAATGCTTTCTTGCACTTACAGATACATTTGAGCTCCAGTCTTGTAGATAACCTTGTGTGAAGCAATACATGGTGAAGGTGCCAGAAGGGGACTGATAGGTTTATGAGCTTGTTCACCTTTGGGGCTTCCAGAGCACAACAATTCATGAGTATGTCTGTCTTCTGAGTATTGGGGAGATAAGGGTACACAGCTGAAAACACAGTGACGCGACTCAAATTAAAGCAAGATCTTCTCTTAGGGTAGGAAAAGGTGTTAAAACAAACCTGTCAGCTCTCCAACGTGTAAAAACTAACATATCTAAAAAAGAGCAAGTAAAGACGTCTTCACACGAAACAAAACTGCTTCTTTGTGCCTGCACCCAGATGCATTGGGGTTGATTTACTAAAGGTAAATAGGCTGTTGACTTTGCAAGGGAATTTTCCCCAGAGTGTAATAAATGCGGCAAAGTTTCACTTTGCAAAGAATACCCAATTATGTGCAAGGAAACAAAATAAACAGCATTTTGCCTGCACATGATTGGATGATGGAAAGCTAAGCTCTGGAGCAATTTCCCTTACAAAGATCAACTCTCCTTTCAAAGTAAACAGCATATTTGACTTTGGTAAATCAACCTCATTGGGTACATTGGCAACAACTACAGCAGGGGTCTCAAACTGGTGGCCCTCCAGCTGTTAGCAAAACTACAAGTCCCATGAGGCATTGCAAGGCTGACAGTTACAAGCATGACTCTCACAGGCAGAAGCATGATGGGACTTGCAGTTTTCCAACAGCTGGAGGGCCGCCAGTTTGAGACCCCTGAACTACAGCTTCAAAGTTGCAGCTTAGCCATGCCCTTGCCCAATTCGGTGTCTTCTGGCCTTGCCTCCCTACTGGCCCTCATTAGACCTGAAAGCTCCAACCTCTGCATCTCCATTTGATGCCAAAGTACTAAGTGCCCGACCTTTGGCTAAATGTTATTTATCGTTTTACGTGATCCAATTCTATTCTGTGCAATCACATTTGCAATCCATCAACAGTGCTACACTTTGATCTTGGTGTGTCCAGTCATCCCTGCTCTAACCAGCTCTGAAGAAGGGGGCACCTTCAATAATCAATAACGTGGACTCTTGATACTTAAAGTTCCTTCTGACTAGGGGTGAGTCAAACTTCTCTAGGTTCAGGTCAACCAGGGTTTGGTGAACTTCATTTTGCTCGGACACCTGGTGAAATTTATAGTCTACCTGTTTCTATTCAAATCTTTACTCGCTGAGTAACAGCTCAACATGCACCGCTGTCTTTAAATGCCATGGTAAGGTCCTTTTGGACTCCTATGTTGTAAGGTACCATGACTATTTCCCTTCCTGGTGTACCCCATGTCCCTCTTTCAGCTTTTTCTCATTCCCTCTTTTCTTCTCGTCTTTCTTCTCTATATGACCTTTCTGTTTCTCTATATCTCCCCATCGTTTCTCCCTTTTCTTCATTCACCTAATTTATCTACCACATTTTGGTATGAACCAGAAACTTGTGAGTTAATGTCCTGAGCAGGGGAAGGTACGGCTGATCAACAATGCCAAAATACTGAAATCAATGATTTCTCTTGTTTATTAAATCGAAGCTTCAGTCTTACCCCCCTCTCCCCTGGCATGTATGCAATCATTTGTGTCCCTTGTAAATCCAATGTGACCCACTGTCTCCTCTCAATCCTGTAAGCATCCATCATATTTCTTCTGGGATACAGTTACATAGTTAGCTAGGCCGAAAAAAGACACAAGTCCATCCAATTCAACCATAAAAAAAGAAATAATAAATAAAAAAAAAAAATATCGTACAATCCAATATACCCAATTCTATACCCACAGTTGATCCAGAGGAAGGCAAAAAAAAAAAACAGCAGAGCATGCTCCAATCTGCTACAGCAGGGGAAAAAAATCCCTTCATGATCCCCCTAGAGGCAATCGGATTTTCCCTGGATCAACTTTACCTATAAATGTCAGTACCCAGTTATATTATGTACATTTAGGAAAGTATCCAGGCCTTTCTTAAAGCAATCTACTGAGTTAGCCAGAACCACCTCCCAGCATGCACCTCCCGATGTCGTGCCTGCACAGTGTGAAGAAAAGAGGTGCACTAGGCTCAGCGTGGAGAATGCCCATTGACTTCTGGGATTGATGACACATATATCCCAGGAGCCAATGGGCGGGAGGATATGATGTGCAGAGCTTCAGAAGCCTAAAGGTAATTAAACATTAAAAAAAAAAGAAAAAGTTCCCAAACATTGATGGCATAGTGTTAAGCAATGACTGGGGCCAAATTGAAAAAATAGGATGGTAATCTGCTTTAATAACATCCTTAATTATGGATCTTTCTAAAAACAGATACCTGTTGCGTTTTGTGAACACTCACTGATTCTATCCACTGTATGCCTTTGTGTTGAATATTTGAAATAGGCCATGCCTTCCTGTTTATGCCTTGACTATACTGTTCTATATGTCTAGTGTTTGCCAAAAACTCAATGAAAATAAAATACACAATGAGCTAATAGGCAAAGAGATGTCAAAAATATCATGGGGGTTGGCACGGCCCTGGGGAAAATGTACCATTTTTTTTTTAAATGCTTAAAGTGAAAGATTAAAAATGATCGATAACATGGCTGTGGTGTGCCCTAATTTTGTTTGTGGGAGGGCACATCTCTGTAATGTATAGAAAGTGCAGCAGCAGCACTGTCATTTTCAGATGAAAAGAAGTGTTTAAGATTGCAAAAAAAAAGAAAAAGACACACGGCTCACGCCCACACCGCAACCGATCCCAACCCTACCTATAGCTAAATTACATAAATAAATAAAATAAATGAGCGTTCATCAGCTATATAATGGAAGGGATAGGAATAGTGGTGACATCTTTGCGGAAATATGGCCAAGAGGGCATATTTCAGCGATGATGTTACCCCCTCCGAACCCCAACCCATTTGCTTATAGACATGTGCAATTCGTTTAGTTTCTAATTAGTTTTTTAACGAATTTTGACAAATTCGTTAATTCCGAATTTCCGAATTTTTTTTCAATTTCCGAAATTTCCGAATTTTCGGATTTCAAAATTAGCGAAATTACGAATTTCCGAAATTTCCGAATTTCCGAATTTTCCGAAATCACAATTTTCAAATATTCGAATTTTGAATTTTCGAATTTCCGAATTTCAAATTTTCGGATTTACGAATTTTCGGATTTTCGAATTTCTGAATTTCAGATTTTCGGATTTCCGAATTTTCGGATTTTCGGTTTTCCGAATTTTCGGATTTTCGAATTTCCGAATTCCGAATTTTCGGAATTCGGAAATTTAAAAATTAGAAAATTAGAAAAAAAGAAAGAAAATCTGTTTAATTCTAAATAATAACTAACTATTAAATTATAGGTATTGGAATTCCCTTTCAAATTTGTCTGTTAGTGAACGTAACGAGTACGAATTTATCCGAAGTTACAAATTATCTGAAATAACGAATGCTGCATCTAACCAAATGGAACGTAACGATCTAATATTAATAAATAACAATAATAATAATAAAACCTTTTTATTATTATTAATTATTTATTATTAATTATTTATTGTTAATTTGTTCCGTTCCATTTGTTTAGATGTGGCATTTGTTATTTCAAATAATTCGTAACTTCAGATAAATTCGTACTCGTTAATTTAATAGTTAGTTATTAATTAAACTGATTTTCTTTCTTTTTTACAGATTTTCTAATTTGGGGATTTTCAAATCTTTGAATTCCCGAATTCCGAAAATCCGGAAATTCGAAGTTCCGAAAGTCTGAAAATTCGGAATTCCAAAAGTCCGAAAATTCGTAATTCCGAAAGTCCGAAAATTCGGAAATTCCGAAAATCCAAAATTCGGAAAAACGATAATTCGGAAATTCGGAAATTCGGAAATCCGAAAATTCTAAATTCGGAAATCCGAAAATTCGGAAATCCGAAAATTCGAAATTCGGAAATTCGGAAATCCGAATTCCGAATTTTCGCATTTCCAAATTTTCGATTTTCCGTATTTCCGAATTTCCGAAAAAAGCAAAAAAACAAATGAAACGAAAACGAAAATGAACAAATTTTTTGTCAGTGCACATGTCTATTTGCTTATATGGCCAGAGATTCCCAGCCGTGTAAGTGAATAGGTAGGGTGCAGGACCGGACTTACCATTGGGCTTGACTGGCCCAAGGGGCCCCGCCGAGATACATAGCCTCCTCCTCCGCTATACGTAATACACAGTCTGCGGGCAGCTCCGAGCTGAGTGTAAAAAACTTTGGCCGCGCTGTGACAAAAGTCTCTCCTCCTAGATAAGCTTGTGTGATAGACAGAACACTGCATCTATCACACGAGCTGATCTAGGAGGAGGGCGGGACATTTGTCACAGTGCGGCCAAAGTTTTTTACACTCGGCTCAGAGACACACAGCGGGAGATGCCCGCAGACTGTGTAATCCAAACACAGGCACTTATTACAGAGACTGCATTATGGGCACGACAAGGCTGCGATTATGGGCACGTTGAGACTGCATTATGGGCACTGTGAGGCTGCGATTATGGGTACTGTGAGGCTGCGATTATGGGCACGGTGAGACTGCATTATGGGCACGACAATGCTGCGATTATGGGCACGGTGAGACTGCATTATGGGCACGGTGAGGCTGCGATTATGGGCACGGTGAGACTGCATTATGGGAACGGAAAGGCTGCGATTGTGAGCACGGCATGGTGAGACTGCATTATGGGCATGGTGAAACTGCATTATGGGCACGACAAGGCTGCGATTATGGGCACAGTGAGACTGCATTATGGGTACGACAAGGCTGCGATTATGGGCACGGTGAGATTGCATTATGGGCACAACAAGGCTGCGATTATGGGCACTGTGAGACTGCATTATGGGCACGACAAGGCTGTAATTACGGGCACGGTGAGGCTGCGATTATGGGCACAGTGAGGCTGCGATTATGGGCATTGTGAGGCTGCGATTATGGGCACGGTGAGACTGCATTATGGGCATGGCAAGGCTGCGATTGTGGGCACGGAGAGGCTGCGATTATGGGCACGGTAAACTGCATTTTGGGCACGTTAGACTGCATTATGTGCACGGTGAGACTGCATTATGGGCACGGTGAGACTGCATTATGGGCACGTTAGACTGCATTATGGGCACGGGGAGACTGCATTATGGGAGCAGTGAGGCTGCGATTGAGAGCACGGTGAGACTGCATTATGGGCATGATGAGGCTGCGATTATGGGCAAATGACAAGGCTGCAATGACACTGGACAAGGCTGCAGATGGACACTGATAAGGCTGCATTGATGGGCATTTAAATGTAAGTTTTTTTCCTAAAACCTTCCCTCCTAAAAGTTTTTTTCCTTAAATTCCCTCCTAAACTTGGGGTGCGTGTTATACGCCGGCGCGTGTTATACGCCCATAAATACGATAATGTATAGAAGGTAGGGCCCGAAAGTGACTCAAGCCCAGGGGCCCCCACCACCCTAAGTCCTGCCCTGGTAGGGTGACATCAGTTGTTGGTAAGGATGCAGTGGGTGCAAGCATTCAACAGGTGCAATCAACAGTCAGTAGCTAAAGCCTAATTTTTCAGCATTTAGTTTAGACACAAAAATCAGCTTATCCCTACTTTTTCTGACACACTGGTGCTGTTAACACCCAAAGTTGGCCATTGTGACTACATTTTGAGAGCTGCGTCTATTATGCTTATCCTTGATTCTGAACCAGACTTAAGGAACTCCAATTATTACAAATGTCTCCTTTTATTGGATAACGTACAGACTATGTGCAGGGTTGTTGCTTTTAATTAATCAGTTAATTAAAAAAAAAAACATATTTCATGACTCGAAGACACATATAAAATATTAAAAAAGCACCAGCATTGACTATAATATTGCGGTGCCCTGGTATAATCGATCTACTCTTATCATCAGTCCTAAAATTTAAAAACAACTGATCTATAATTCATGTAAATTGTTCATAAACACACATTTCATTCATAGCTAATGATGATTAGTATTAAGCCAATGTGACTACACATTCATCTGCCAACACAATGCTGGTAAGAACATTTCAATGACTTTCTAATTGTCCACATTTAAAGACTTTTACATGAGCGGCTGTAATATTAACTTGAATTGCATCTTCATAGTCCATATTGCTTGCTAGAGACATCTGACTTAGGGGTACTGTAACTAGATAGATTATTGACGGCAATGAATATTGTATTCTAAAAAAGGAGTGCCATGCACTTGGAAAATGCCTGCTGAATTTGAAGAATGCTTGACATTTCGGCTTCTGTGTGGTTCTCGAATTAATATATAACTGAACTAAGAGCTTAATGGCTGGTGCACGGTACATAGTTAAGACAAATGCAGTCTTCTCCAGATCCATGTTATGGATGTTTAGCTGTATAGTACTTCTACAGCCTCCCCATAGCCTCCCCAACAACAAAGTCTGGGTTTACGATGGAAAGCTAAACTGGGAAGGTCCTGATGTAGAGAGCTAGTCAATACAACAGAGCAAGCCACCAGACCACCAAGATAAGGGAGCAGAAGCAGATCAGGGCCATAAATTAGAGTAAGCAGGATAGGATCAAGAATCCAAATTTAATCAGAAGACAAAGTCAAATGCTATCCAAAGGTCAGCAATGGGTAGGCCAAGACAGGGTCAAAGACTAGCGAGAGGTCAGTAAATGGCAGACATCATCAAGACACGATCAAAGACTAGCACTGGATAGGCAACATTAAGACAATATTAAAGACTAGCCGGTCATCAAATGAGCAGACAAAAGCATGGAGGACTAAAGTAATATCTAATGACCAGTTAAGTTCCTCTACCCCAAACTCACTCATGACTTTTTGGACCTTGCTTTGTGCACTGGTCCAAATCATTTGGTGGAGGGGGGGATTATGGTGTGGGGTTGTTTTTCAGGGGTTGGGCTTGCCCCCTTAATTCCAGTGAAGGGAACTCTTAAAGCGTCAGCATACCAAAACATTTTGGACAATTTCATGCTCCCAAATTTGTAGGAACAGTTTGGGGATGGCCCCTTCCTGTTCCAACATGACTGTGCACCAGATCAGAAAGCAAGGTCCATAATACATGGATGAGCGAGTTTGGGGTGGAGGAACTTCACTGGCCTGCACAAAGTCTTGACCTCAACCCGATAGAACACCTTTAGGATGACTGCAAGCCAGGCCTTCTCGTCCAATATCAGTGCCTGACCTCTCGAATGTGCTTCTGAAAGAATGGCACAAACTATCCCATGGACACACTCCTAAACTTTGTGGACAGCCTTCCCAGAAGAGTTGAAGCTGTTATAGCTGCAAAGGGTGGGCCAAATCAATATTGAACCCTACGGACTAAGACTGGGACGCCAATAAAATTAATGTGCGTGTTATCCCAATACTTTTGGCAATATAGCATATATACAGTGGTGTGAAAAAGTGTTTGCCCCCTTCCTCATTTCCTGTTCCTTTGCATGTTTTGTCACACTTAAGTGTTTCGGAACATCAAACCAATTTAAACAATAGTCAAGGACAACACAAGTAAACACAAAATGCAATTTGTAAATGAAGGTGTTTATTATTAAAGGTGAAAAAAAATCCAAACCATCATGGCCCTGTGTGAAAAAGTGATTGCCCCCTAAACCTAATAACTGGTTGGGCCACCCTTAGCAGCAACAACTGCAACCAAGCGTTTGCGATAACGTGCAATGAGGCTTTTACAGCGTCCTGGAGGAATTTTGGCCCACTCATCTTTGCAGAATTGTCCTAATTCAGTTACATTAGAGGGTTTTCGAGCATGAACGGCCTTTTTAAGGTCATACCACAACATCTCAATAGGATTCAGGTCAGGACTTTGGCTAGGCCACTCCAAAGTCTTCATTTTGTTTTTCTTCAGCCATTCGGTGGTGGACTTGCTGGTGTGTTTAGGATCATTGTCCTGCTGCAGAACCCAAGTTCGTTTCAGCTTGAGTACACGAACAGATGGTCGGACATTCTCCTTCAGGATCTCTTGGTAGACAGCAGAATTCATAGTTCCTTTTATCACGGCAAGTCTTCCAGGTCCTGAAGCAGCAAAACAGCCCCAGACCATCACACTACCACCACCATATTTTACTGTTGGTATAATGTTCTTTTTCTGAAATGCAGTGTTCCTTCTACGCCAGATATACTTGGACACACACCTTCCAAAGAGTTCCACTTTTGTCTCATCGGTCCACAGAATGTTGTCCCAAAAGTCTTGGGGATCATCAAGATGTGTTGTGGAGAAATTGAGACGAGCTTTGATGTTCTTTTTGCTCAGCAGTGGTTTTCTCCTTGGAACTCTGCCATGCAGGCCATTTTTGCCCAGTCTTTTCCTGATGGTGGAGGCATGAACGCTGACCTTAACTGAGGCAAGTGAGGCCTGCAGTTCCTTGGACGTTGTTGTGGGGTCTTTTGTGACCTCTTGGATGAGTCGTCGCTGCGCTCTTGGGAAGGTTCACCACTGTTCCATGTCTTCGTCATTTGTGGATAATGGCTCTCACTGTGGTTTGCTGGATTCCCAAAGCTTTGGAAATGGCTTTATAACCCTTTCCAGACTGATAGATCTCAATTACTTTCTTTCTCAATTGTTCCTGAATTTCTTTGGGTCTCGGCATGATGTGTAGCTTTTAAGGATCTTCTGGTGGACCTTACTGTGTCAAGCAGCTCCTATTTAAGTGATGCCTTGATTGTGAACAGGTGTGGCAATAATCAGGCCTGGGTGTGGCTAGAGAAATTGAACTCAGGTGTGGACAACCACAGTTATAGTATGTTTTAACAAGGGGGGCAATCACTTTTTCACACAGGGCCATGATGGTTTGGATTTTTTTTCACCTTTAATAATAAACACCTTCATTTACAAATTGCATTTTGTGTTTACTTGTGTTGTCCTTGACTATTGTTTAAATTGGTTTGATGTTCCGAAACACTTAAGTGTGACAAACATGCAAAGGAACAGGAAATGAGGAAGGGGGCAAACACTTTTTCACACCACTGTATCTATATATAGATATATACTGTCTATCTATCTATCTATCTATCTATCTATCTATCTATCTATCTATCTATCTATCTATCTATCTATCTATCTATCTATCTACCTATCTACCTATCTACCTATCTACCTATCTACCTATCTACCTATCTACTCTTCTATCTACCTATCTATCTATCTACCTATCTATCTATCTACCTATCTATCTATATATCTATCTACCTACCTATCTATCTACCTATCTATCTACCTATCTACCTATCTATCTAGCTATCTATCTATCTATATATATACACACACAAATGTGTGTTTGAGCTTTGCAGTGCACACCCTAATGCAATAGTCTGTGCACACCAATGATTACACCAGAGGCCTGATTCTATTAGCAGACACATTTGCTCAGAAATTGCCACTTTCCCTTGTTTTCCGTGCAGTTCATTGGAATACTGATTCTCTTTTACATTTAGCTCAGTCAAGGTATTTGTGTTGAAGACACAGCATAGTTATCTCTAGGCTTGTATGTTTATGATTAAATGTAACACCTCTCAGTATGTGCAACTAGATAGTAGCGCAGGAACACTTTGATCTCACACGATCTTTAAGCACAACGTGAAAGCGGCGTCAATCCATCTACAATCACGCTAATAAAGTACACAGCCAAAAACGTGTTTTTCCGCCAGGGTGTTTTCTTAGAGATAATACTAGAAAGAAGTTAAGGTAATCCTTTGGCAAACTACAAAACACCACAAGCTGATCTTTGAAATAAAGAATTATTAGGCAGACAGACTGTTCTCTAAGAAGTGGAGCTTAGTGTAAATATTTTTTGCCCGTATGTTTACAGGTGATGCTAAAAATTGATACCTACAATGAAGAGGAGTTTGGTCTAGCAGAAAACACAGATGTTTACCCTAAGGCTTTCATTAAATGAAAGTCTTTTTTATATTTTTTTATATATACGTGTACAAAAATGCTGTAAGCTACATAAATGACCTTAACAGTGTGTTAAAGCGTAACTCGTAAAACGTAAAAGCTAAATACACAGATGGAATATATATATGGGAGCTGTTTTATTTGCCAAACAGTTTGTATTATTGTCCATCCAGTTCTGAGATTTATTCAGCTCTGCAGCACATTTCAGCCCTGTCTGGCCAGGCAGGCTGATTTAATTATCCTGCAGCTAAAGCCTAATGCCGCATACACACGAGCGGATTTTCCTTCAGAAAAATCTTGGATGGTTTTTCCGACGGCATTCCGCTCAAGCTTGGCTTGCATACACACGTTCACACAAAAGTTTGCTGAACTTTCGACCGCCAAGAACGCGGTGACGTACAACACTATGACGAGCCGAGAAAATTAAGTTCAATGCATCCGAGCATGCGTCATATTGTTTCCGAGCATGCGTAGGATTTTTTTGCGTCGGAATTGCTACAGACGATCGGAATTTCCGATCTGAACTTTTTCCGACCGAAAAATTGAGAACATTCTCTCAATCTTTTGCTGGCTGGAATTCGGCCAGCAAAAGTCCAAAAAGCATACACACGGTCGCATTTTCCGTCTAAAAGCTCTCATCGGTCTTTTGCTGGCCGAATTTCCGATCGTGTGTACGTGGCATAAGTTTCGTTAGAAAAATGTTTAAAAATTTGTAGAAGGTACATTGCTTACTATGAGTGCCATGCCTCTGCCCCCAACCACCCGCAATCTTCCGGTGCAAATAGGGTTAATAGAACGGAGGGTGCAGTGATAGGTACTCATCCAAAGTTCCTGACTATGTCCACCCTTTCCACCACTTCTTTCATTCATAGACGCCATACTTCAGATGATCATAAATGGAGGACAGGCAGATGAACGAAAAGTCCACCTTCAACATTAATAGATCTTGTTCTATTTTTAAAGCCACTGCTGCACCAGAAGATTATAGCGGCAAAGGTGTGGGGGGGGAGGGGTCATCGGAGAAGGAAGATTTGACCTAAACCAGGAGACAACAGCACAAGAGACTCTCAGGCTAAGAGACCTGTAGCTGTAGCAGTAGAGAGACTCCCACTGACCAGCAGGATAAATGAACAAGCAGGTCACCCTGGCAGATGATGCGGGCTCATCCGAAGTGTGGGGTCTAAGAACTAACCAGTGTTCACCAGAGCTCCTGACAGTGGAGATGGGTTTTTCTGTGTATTAGTACAAGGTTTCCTCAGGATCAACTGACCAGAAGGTGAGCAATGCGTGCTCCAGTAGCAGATATAGCAGGTAGGAATCAAGCAGAAGCATAGTCAGTTAACAAGGCAAAGATTGGTAACTTGTAGTTGCAGGTTGGGGTCAAGCAGAAGCATAGGCAAGGAACATGCCAAAGGTCAGTAGCGAGTGGTAGAGTAGATACGGATGTCAGCAGCAGTGACACAAGTGAAATATTGACTGGGGAGAGCACAATAATCTGGCAAACAGGAAGTGCAAATGCATTACTTAAATAAGAAGTTCATAGGAGGAGCAAAGGGTTCAAGGTTCACTAGAAATAAGGCACAAGGCAATACTGTTCAAGGAATGGTCCAGGGAGCTGTCCAGCATCTCAGGTGGCTCAGCCAGAAGAGACACTGCAGAGGCATCAGGCCCAGATCCAAGTCCTGACAAACACACTTTCACACTAATTGTAAGAAATGCCCCTTGTGCCGATTTATCTTTTTGTTCTAAACGTAGGCTTAAAGCGGAGTTCCACTCAGAATTATTTTTTTACATTATTTAACTCCATTCAATACCTAGAACAACCTTTGGGAAAAAATAATTTTTTTACTCACCTCTTCAGGTCTGTTGCTAAGGGGGTCCCTCGTAATCTGCCTCTTCCTCTCCAAGGTGCCTGACGTAATTTGCCTCGGCGCCCATGCTCGCTACTGCTCCTGGGAGATGTCTGTCATCATTTCCCAGGAGTCACTGGGCGAGCGCCGAGGGCTTCATTGCCATCACAACGGGGGCGGGCACTTCCGACAAAGCCGCCCGTTGTGATGGCAACATCAGAAGTGTATGGCGTCACGCCATACGTACGGCGCATGAGTGAGAATGGGCGGTGCATGCTGGTAGCTCAGCTGAACCAGAGCCCTGAAGATAGTCCTTGTGGGCTTCACATGCCCACAAGCACTATGGAAACCTCTACAAAACAGGAATATAAGATATATTCCTCTTTAAAATCGGCAATCGAGCGCCGATTTTCAACACAATCATGAGTGCTTTAAATATCCATTATCAACAAAAGATATGGATATTAAAAAAAAAAAAAAAACTGTGGGAACTCCGCTTTAAGTAAAACGTACAGATCTTGTTCCTCCACCAGTCTGTGACTGGAAAGTGAAAGGAGAAGCAGCAAACTGATGAGCTTATCTCTCTGTCACTCTGCTTTCGCCTCCTATCACCTTAATGATAGGTATAGAGCTGAATTAATTTGTGTCTGTATTTGCCTAGTTCAGCTCTAAATCCTATTTTACATACAGTTTGTACATTTTGCATTCCTAATTTGTTCATTACATTTGTAGTGCTGATCCCCAAAGGGGCTATGGAAGACAGTCAGGTTTTCCCTAATGCCGCGTACACACGATCGGACTTTCCGGCGGACTTTCCGGCAGACTTGGTCCGGCGGACAATCCGACGGACTTTGCAGCTGAGGTCCGCCGGACTTTCAAACGAACGGACTTGGCCACACACGATCACTCCAAAAATCCGACGGATTCGAATGTGATGACGTACGACCAGACTAGAATAAGGAAGTTCATAGCCAGTAGCCAATAGCTGCCCTAGCGCCGGTTTTAGTCCTTCGGACTAGCACACAGACGAACGGATTGTCCGCTAGAAATCCGAGTCTGGCGGACAAATTTGAAGCCAGTCTTATTTCTAGGTCCGCCGGACTTTTGGGAAGAAAAAGTCCGCTGGAGCCCACACACGATCAAATTGTCCGACGTACTCTGGTCCACCGGAAAGTCAGATCGTGTCATAACTAGTACAGAGGCCTCTAATAACACCAGCACACCCCCAATTAAATCTCAGCCTAGGGGATGTCTTTTTAGGGTTTATTACTGAAGAATTTGGAGAACAATAGGGTGGGGGTTGGGGTCACAAGATACTCCAAAATATTCAGCAACTGCACAGGAGGGCACATTTGTCTCTTGATTCCCAATAGCAGCTTTGTGGAAGTAGCAGGGTTTAACTGGAATGTCTAAAGCCCCACAGTTTCAGACCATAGGGCAGTGATGGCGAACCTTGGCACCCCAGATGTTTTGGAACTACATTTCCCATGATGCTCAACTACACTGCAGAGTGCATGAGCATCATGGGAAATGTAGTTCCAAAATATCTGGGGTGCCAAGGTACGCCATCACTGCCATAGGGCAATCTCTGGCCAGTGAATCCTTCTGCTTTTCTCAGCTATCAGTCCCCAATATGATCCTTACTCAGAGTGTCCTTGGAGCTGTTTGCCACCCAGCCTCCACAGGTAGATCGTTCATGTGGGAGATGACAAAATCCTTTGCCAAACCTGTACTCTGAAGCAGTGTCCTTTAGCAGGTATGCCTCCTCAGCAATACTCCTAAGGCCCCCCTGAGTCTAGCAACCCCTGAGGCCCAAACTGTATTCATTTGTCTCAGTGATTCTGCTTTTAGGGGCAGCCGCCCCAAGAGTACGGGAACCCTTTCTAATGAGGAAAAAACAATCTGTTCAGGGCTTCTGTCTATTACAGCCTGAGCCACCTTCGGGATGTCCCCTTCCAGGAAGTGGCTAGAGTATGATAAATATCCAACCAATCATTTGAATCTCCTTCCCTTTGCTCTAGAAGCTTCTTCCAGAGGAAGGAAGAAGCAATCAGACTCTCAGCTCAGGAACCATGAAACCAAAGCAATCAACAACCACTCCACTCACTACAGTGGAGCCAAAAACTCAAATTTCCTATCAGCCCAACTAGGATGATGCTACACATATGCAGGTTCTGCTTCCTTCATATTAGAGCCGTACAATTGTTGTGCCTTGCTGTTTCTTTCTCACAGGGCAAGTCTACCAGTCACAGTTAAATGATAGGAAACAATGGATTCTTCTTTGGCTAAGATTTTAAGAACACATTTTTTGATTGGGGAGATTAAGTATACTTATCTCGAAGTGGAACAATGCTTGTTAATAAGAGTGCTGTGTAGGGGGTGGGTTAGCCCACTGGAGATCCAAGCCCTTGTGCTCTGTGTCACAACAATATTTTGGATCTCCAGTTTAATGCCAGCACATGGATGTTTGGCATGGGTTTCAGCACATTTCTTTTTTTTAAATCTGACATAAGCTTTCATTGTGCAATCTGACTATATAACAATGGTAATATTGGAGTAAAACACTTTAAATATTTATTACTAAATACTGATTTTAAGCTCACCAACAGCTACATTGAGAAATTCTTAGTCCCCTTACTTGGAAATAAAAGATTCTTGTTTTGGGATATACAGGGTGATGGGCACCAGTCACTTTAGCTAGGAGTTTTGTAATTTAATTGAACTAGTCAATGAAGAGCAGGAAGGAGGGTAGAGGGGCACAGAATACCTGAAGGTTTCTAGGTAAACACAGTTTCTGATCTTCTGTACATCTTTCTAAACGTTCTGGGTCCTTCTCACAGGGCTTCACTGGCTGGACACCTAAACTTTTAATGTTGCTTTCTGGACAACTGAGGTTCTAGTGGTATCTCAGCTTTTGTATTCAAATCAGGACAGCATGGACAGGTTCCTGTGTTACTTTCACACTCAATCATTCACCACCTCTATTGGAGGTAACTGCGGCATGCTTCCTCAAGGGTCAAGTAGAACATCTGAGGCAACCAGTATCTTCAAAGGGTCATCCCATCCTTGAAGCACTCAAAATTCTTAGATCCAAAGGCCTGGAAAAAATTAAGCGTTTCCCCAGGAGGTAGGACAATGTGCTAGGAAGTGCCTCAGATAATATTTAAGTTCCCAACAGGCACCAGAAGCCCCTACCCCCCAAGCCAGTTGCTTGCTTAAGACATCAGACATCCCTAACATAGAATGCAACCTCTACCACCCCCTACTGGAGCTAACTCAATACAGTAAGTGACTAATTTGCTTCCTACAAAATTACAAAAATATAAAAAGAAAATTTTTAAAAATCATTACTTTCCAAAAACATGGATTCAGTTTGTAGTAGATGCTACCAGCAAAGTAGGGCTGACTCAAGAATAACAGATGGACAATTACTTATCTGGAAGCACTTCTTATCCATTAAACCAAAATAGCTTCAAGATATTTCAATAGGTTCCTATTGTTTCCAAACAATAGGAATTATCAGAGATTGCCTCCCTTAAGCTCTGACATTCCTTACTGTGATCCACTAGGTAGTCCTCTTAAGGTTTTCAACAGTGGTGGCCTGTGGAGATTTTTTTTTTGGGGGGGGGGCGGCAAATAGTTTGCCGACCCCCCCCACCCTGGGTCGGTCGTTCGTTCGGTAGCACTTACCCCATCACCGGTGGCTTCCGCTGCTTGGTGGCCTCCCGTTCTCCTGCAGCCTCTTGTTCTCTGGGTCATCGCGGCGGAGGCTTGCGTTTCCTCCCTCTTCCTCGGCAGCCAATTGGGGCTCTTCTCTTTTCTTCTGATTGGCCAGATTGAGGACCAGTGTTTCAACAGCGATTGTGGGGGTTGGGAGGCACGAGAGATCTAAACGTCTCTCTACAAATGGGGTCCTGTCCCCACTATAGAGCTCTGAGATGATGTAGGAAAACTATTAATAGTCTTCCTGGAAGCCCAATATGGCCTCTACATCTCTGAAGAATCCTGCATCATCTTATGACACAGGCTTCCTTAATATAGCCCCCCAAGCTGAGAGCAAAGGACAGCTTAGTCCTATGATGTCTTCTCCCTACCACTTGAGTAAGTAGTGATCATGTGAAAGGGACAGAGGAAATTGGTTTAATGATTGTAGGATTGGTGTCTGTGGGTGGCACAGTGGTGTAGTGGGTAGCTCTCTCGCCTAGCAGTTAAAAGGGTCACTGGTTCGAATCCCAACCTACCTGCCTGGAGTTTGCATGTTCTCCCTGTGCCTGCGTGGGTTTCCTCCGGGTACTCTGGTTTCATCCCATACTCCAAAGACATGCTGGTAGGTTTATTGGCTTCTGTCCAAAATTGGCCCTAGTATATGAATGTGAGTTGGGGACCTTGGTTTGTGGGCTCCTTGAGGGTAGGGACCGATGTGAGTGTGCAATGTATGTTTGGAGCACTGCATAAATTGACCGCACTATATGGGTACCTTAAATAAATAGGGATAATTGTAGACACACACCCTCTGGTTGGACTGGTGTCTTTATTTAACCTTACTAACTATGTAACTATATCTCAAGGTGCAATACCATCACTCCTTCGTTGCAGCAGGGGCTGCCCCATCCACCTGCCTCCAAGTTGAGCTTTAAGTTTCCCATCAAGGCAAGGTCTCCTACAGGGGGACACATTCATCTCTTACACCCCATATACAGACACCAGGCCCCTCCCATGAGCCTCTTTGCATCCATATATCTGTTTTATTAAATGAGCTTAGAACATTTTTCAACCTAAAAAAATGTGTTACTACGTACCTAGGATACATGCAGCATAATAAATGGGGACATTTCATCCATTGTAGCTGAACTGAGTTCTTCCAATGGACAGGTATTAATTTATGTAAGTTTATATTAAAGTTTGAAAGAGAAGATTTGAGGAGTTTCCATAATCTGACGCGAAATAAATCAGATGGGTGAAGCCATCCAATATTAAAATATAGCTCAGGCTCTGCAATAACTTAAACCTCAGTCTGTATTTGGGAACTCTTTGACCTTCCTTGAGGGATATATAATGGATTTACATCCCATTATTGCTTTATTAAAGTCTCACTCTGAGAGATGACAAAAAGGAACCCTATAAGAAATACAATTTATGAAACACAAAGGGTTAGACTGGAACATTCAAACACTATAAAGATAAAAAAAAAAGCCACAGAAAAATGTTTCCCCTATAGTTGGTAGTTTTACAATGAAAGATTATTACAATTACAAAATATAACCAATTAACACTTCTACTGCATGTCTTTGCAACAGACAAGGAAGCTTGGAGGAGGTCCAGGATTTAACACCCTGGCAAACTGAGGTCAGCGAGGGCTTGTTTTAAATCATTTAGAATTACTTGTTAACCACTACAATACTGGGCACTTTCACCCCCTTCCATCCCAGACCAATTTTCAGCTTTCAGCGCTCTCGCACTTTCAATGACAATTGCGCGGTCATGCTACACTGTACCCAAATGAAATTTTTATCATTTTGTTCGCACAAATAGAGCTTTAGTTTGGTGGTATTTATTCACTAATCCGTTTTTTATTTTTTGCGATATAAGCGAAAAAATTGCGGAAGTTTTGAAAAAAAACTATATTTTCTCCTTTCTTTTTTAAAACGAAATCCAATAAAATCAAATTTTGTCATAAATTTAAGCCAAAATGTATTCTGCTACATGTTTTTAGTAAAAAAAATTCCGTTAAGTGTATAATAATTGGTTTGCGTGATCACGGACATATGTACGCAAATGATCATGTACAGATGTGTGCAGGTGATCACGGACATATGTGTGCAGATAATCATTGGCACATGTGATTTTACTGGGACATATGTGGGGGACATGTGTTTTTATTATTTGGGGACATGTGTTTTTATTTGGAGACATTTGTTTTTTTGGGGACATGTGTGTTTTGGGGACATGTATGTTTTGGGGACATGTGTGGGGACATGTGTGTTTTACTGTGTTGGTGACACTAGACTGGTGATCAGTGAGTAAAAAAACAGCTAATACTCACTGATCACCAGCCGGCTGCAGCGATCAGCTCTCCTCACCGACGACTTCCATGTGAGGAGAGGAGAGCCGATTGCCTAGCAACCGGCTGTTTGCTTACATCACATGACGGCTGTGATTGGACTTGGGCGTCATGTGATCAGGAGGGCCAATCACAGAGCCCTCCTGCCGATCCGAGATGCGCCGTGTCTGGGTGACACGAGCACATCGGGATCGCGCCGCTGCGCGGGCACACGCGATCCCCCTACTTCTGATGGACGTTCAGGAACGTCTGATCAGAAGTAGGCGGCTCCCACCCGGCCGTATATATACAGTGGCCGGGTGGGAAGTAGTTAAAGAATATGTAAATTGCTGAATGTCCATAGCATGGCCACATATTTACTATAAAAAGTGCATGTAAGGCCAAAAGTTTATTTTTGTATTC
Organism: Lithobates sylvaticus; assembly: GCA_028564925.1. NCBI lineage: Eukaryota > Metazoa > Chordata > Amphibia > Anura > Ranidae > Lithobates > Lithobates sylvaticus. Next base: position 250,923,789 of record CM053032.1, read on the forward strand.
AGATAAAGTAGGGAAGTGTAAAAAAAACACTATGAGTGTTTTTTTTGTTTTTTTTTGCTGCCTGTGCCCCCTCTTAGCAAATTCACCTTCACTTCCTGCCCTGAAGACACAACAGGATATATTAAAGCTCCAAAGACATGCTGGTAGGTTAATTAGATCCTGTCTATAAAATTGGCCCTAGTATGTGTATGTAAGTGCGTTGGGACCCTACGGGGTAAAGGACCATGCTATACTGCAGATGGACACCAGTGGCAAAAAGCGCCCTGAGGCGATTGAGTTCGCATCGGTAGCGCTATACAAGTCACTCATTCATTCAAAGCAGAATTTCCATCAAGAAGATTGCGACAAAAACAGGTGTCCCCTTTGGAGGATTTTCCCTCACTTTCAGTCTCAGTGACAATGGTCACCAGGACAAATAGAGCATTAAATCTCCCCAGTTGGACACACAGACAGCAGTAATGGCGTACAGTCCCTTGAAAAAGTTTTCATACCCCTTGAAATTTTCCAAATTTTGTCATGTTACAACCAAAAACGTAAATGTATTTTATTGGGATTTTATGTGATAGACCAACACAAAGTGGCACATAATTGTGGGGGCTGAATACAAATGTACGCCACACTTTTCAGATATTTATTTGTAAAAAAAAATTGAGAAGCATTTATAAAATTTTCCTTCCACTTGACAATTATCTGTCACTTTGTGTTGGTCTATCACATAAAACCCCATTACATATTAAATTTTTGGTTGTAACATGACAAAATGTGGGAAATTCAAACAGTCCTTTGCTTTGTTTTGTTTTCGTTTATTGGGGGGGGGGGGGGGGTATAACTTGGTTGGGGAAAGGGGTAGATTGGATGCCCATAGATCAAATACTTTCCCATCATATTTGTAGATTAGAACTTAGTTTGAGCCTAAAGAAATAATGTGCATATATAACAGCTACAGTCTCTTCCCTGCATCACCATGCAGTTTATTGCTCCTCCTCTGCGTAACTCCTGCAGACTATTGCTCCCAGGACTTCCTCATCAATGACCGTGTAAAGACGAGGACTTCACCCATGACCATGTAAGGGTGAAGTTACCAGAAATACTCTCCTCCTGCACAAACTTATACTGTGGCACATTAAGTTCCTGTCACATATTCTTCTGTATGCAAAAGATCCCACTCTGAATAGTCTCTATTGCTGACTCTGGTTGGTCGCTGCTACTAGGCCAGAGGCCTGCAGCACCTCTCCCCAGAGGCCTAGTAGTTTAATAGCATGTATTGAACGGTGGACTACTGTTCCCAGCCAGCCCAGCTTGCAAATCCTGTGCCCTCAGGCCGCCTCGATTTGACACTATTCCCCACAGTCTCCCCTCTGATCCAGGACTCCTCATCAATGACCGTGTAATGATGAGGACTTCACCAATGACCGTGTAAAGGTGAGGTTCCCTCACATACTTCCTTGCATGTCTCCACATCCAGCCCTCCACTGTCGTACACTCACCGACCGTCCTCTGCCCCTAATCCATGATGGAGAACTTACCCGGACTGTACGTTCCCACAGCTTCATCTGCCCCTCTGCTCCAGGAGTTCCTCATCAATCACTGTGTAAAGATGAGGACTTCACCAATGACCATGTAAAGGTGAAGTTCCCTCATAGTTCTCCCCGGCCTCCTCCTGCGATCGGCGCACCCCCCCCCCCCAGATGGGAGTGCCCTCATTCATGCTGCTATCTAGTACTCCATTCTCCACTTCTCCCGGCCGACAACTCCTCCCAGTGGCCTGTTACCTCAGCTTATATAGGAGGCCCGCCCCCTGCCAATTCGAGTTGGGGATTGGTCAGGGCTCCCACATGAGCTGCCTGCCACTCCAGTTCTAGGCCTTGCCCCTCTTCCAGAACTTTCTCCCTGGAAGCAGAAGAGGCACCTCAGCACTGAAGAACAGGTGGTCACACCCACTGCTACACTAACCACTCCCTGCCCCCAGATCAAATCAGACAGGCCTAGCTCAAAGCATAGGACTGCCTAAATTTACCTATGTTGACAGTTTCCCTAGCAAAAAATCCTATGCTATCACCTACCTATGGTAGAGGGTGCTACACTGAGAACTGAGCGTACAGCAATCATGTGATCACTGAATGCTCAGTGTTACATTACAGCATGGGACAGCTGCAGCATGACACCGATGCTGCAATATGGAGGTGAGTACGGATGTTTGTTATTTTATACATCCCATACTTCTCCTTTAAATGATATTGGGTGTCATTCAACCTGGAATCGAGGAGCTGCACTAGTGTGGCGAGCAAGTGAGCCTATGAGGAACAGTGTCAGCGAGGAGGTAATGTATAACAGTCAGCTTTTGGAGCAGTTTACTGTCTGTGCTAGATAGTAAATCAATACAACCTGAAATAACTGTGCATAGTGCTCTTAATAAAAATCCCAATGAATTATTCACAGCAGCATTCAAAACGCCAAAATACAAGTGCATGGATATTATCACAATATTGTTGCGATGTGCTCTCAAATTGAATATGCTAAAAGTGAATAAAATAAGCACAATAATCAAAGTGCAGACACCTTAACCACTTCAGCCCCGGACCAATTGGCAGCCAAAGGACCAGGCCCCTTTTTGCGATTCGGCACTGCGTCGCTTTAACTGACAATTGCGCAGTCGTGCGACGTGGCTCCCAAACAAAATTGGCGTCCTTTTTTTCCCACAAATAGAGCTTTCTTTTGGTGGTATTTGATCGCCCCTGCGGTTTTTATTTTTTTTGCGCTATAAACAAAAAAAAGAGCGACAATTTTGAAAAAAAGGAATGTTTTTTGCTTTTTGCTATAATAAATATCCCAAAAAATATATAAAAAAAACTTTTTTTTTCCTCAGTTTAGGCCGATACGTATTCTTCTTCATATTTTTGGTTAAAAAAAATCGCAATTAGCGATTATTGATTGGTTTGCGCAAAAGTTATAGCGTTTACAAAATAGGGGATAGTTTTATAGCATTTTTATTAATATTTTATTTTTTACTAGTAATGGTGGCGATCAGCGATTTTTATTGTGACACATTTTTGGGACCATTGTCATTTATACAGCAATCAATGCTATTTAAATGCATTGATTCCTGTATAAATGACAGTGGCAGTGAAAGAGTTAACCACTAGGGGGAGGGGAGGGGTTATGGGCTGTGACGTGTGTGTGTTTTTTTTACATTAGGGGGCGAGGCTGACGTCTGACGTCATTGATCGGCTTTCCCGATGACAGGGAACAGCCGATCAATGACAGGCAGAGTAGGAAGCGCGGGGAGAGGTTTGTGTACACAGACCTCTCCCCGTTCTTCAGCTCTGTGACCCGATCGCGGGACATCAGCAGCGATCGGGTCTGCTGGTCCCGCGGCCGGGGTCACGGAGCTCCCGACCGGGTCGCGAGCGACCCCGGCTAGGCATTTAAAGGGCCACGTACCGGTATGTGGTTTTGCCTAGCCGTGCCATTCTGCCGACGTACATCGGCACAAGGCGGTCGGGAAGCGGTTAAGTAATACATATACTGTGTATAGAAGAAATAAAAATTATAAAATAAAAAATCCAAGTGAAATCCAAATTCTCCCAGTGAGTTCCACCACCACTGCCACACACAGCCTCTTACCGACTGCAAAGACCCCAAGTTATAGGTGGTCTTAATGTGTTCACAACCATATAAGTTCTGTTTCCACAAGATGTCCCTTAAGACGCGGGCCGACATCGGCCAGTCAAATAAAAAAAGTCTGACATTTGGCCCGTGTGTATGGCAGCCGGTCCTACAGAAGCCAGACGTTTGACTGGCTTCTTTTGGACGAGCATGCTGCAAAACCAGCAGCTGACCGGCTTCCAATGGGCTGCTGAGCGCTGACCAGAGTGTTCTGGTGGGAGGGCCGCCCCCCTCTCAGAAAACAATAGTTCAGAAGGGGAGATCACTGTACTAATATCAGATTGTTAGTACAACGGCTCCGATCTGAGCTGTCAGTTTTTTTTGTTCAATTCAATGGGTTGAACAAAAAAAACACGTGGTGTGCTCTAGGCTTCAGACTTGAGAACCGCAGGGCACACCAGCAGGGACTCAATAAAATCACCTCTCACGTCACTCACATCAATACGGCAAGAAAAATAGGCAGTACCCCATAGTGTAAAACTGATAACTTTATTGATCTGTGTATTGCATATCTACTCACATTTCAAATGCATGTAATAGGCAGGCATTAAGGCTCCCTACACCGCCGTTAGCCCCGGCAGACGTGATGACCTCAACACAGGCTTCACCGCGTTTCATTCGGGACATTCTTAGGGGGTCGGCTAGATACTTACTTCCATTTTCAAGCTTTGCTGACTCTAGAGCAGCCTTTCTCAACCTTTTCAACACAGACGAACCCTTGAAATAACTTTCCAGTCTCAAGGAACCCCTGCAAAAATGACTATGTCTACAACTACAAATGATACATTAGAGTCAAGGTCAGCAGGAAGAATGCTACTTAAACTTGTGGTTATTGGGAAGAATTACACCTTTACAGATAGCTAACATGATCAATGGTGTCAGTGACAACTTCTCTGAGAGGCAGAAATTGCTCATTGCTCAAGGAACCCCCAGCAACCTCTGGAGAAACCCTGTTATAGAGGTTTGTTTGTTGGGTATAATTAGTGACTTTATACATTTTGTCCATGTTTCATCTAATTTGTTTATAGGTAGGAGGGTGTACCTGTAACTGTAAACATGTTAATCTTCCTACTCCACAACAAGTATTTTGGCAAGCAAATATGGAACTGCCTAAATATAATATAATATACAGTCAGGTCCATAAATATGGGGTCATCAACACAATTCTAATCTTTTTGGCTCTATACACCACCACAATGGATTTGAAACAAACAAGATGTGCTTTAACTGCAGACTTTCAGCTTTAATTTGAGGGTATTTACATCCAAATCAGGTGAACGGTGTAGGAATTACAACAGTTTGTATATGTGCATCACACTTTTTAAGGGACCAAAAGTAATGGGACAATTGTCTGCTCAGCTGTTCCATGGCCAGGTGTGTGTTATTCCCTCATTATCCCATTTACAAGGAGCAGATAAAAGGTACAGAGTTAATTACAAGTGTGCTATTTGCATTTGTAATCTGTTGCTGTCAACTCTCAATATGAGATCCAAAGAGCTGTCACTATCAGTGAAGCAAGCCATCATTAGGCTGAAAAAACAAAACAAACCCATCAGAGAGATAGCAAAAACATTAGGTGTGGCCAAATCAACTGTTTGGAACATCCTTAAAAAGAAAGAATGCACCAGTGAGCTTAGCAACATTAAAGACCCCAGAAGACCACGGAAAACAACTGTGGTGCATGATCGAAGAATTCTTTCCCTGGTGAAGAAAACACCCTTCACAACAGTTGGCCAGATCAAGAACACTCTCCAGGAGGTAGGTGTATGTGTTTCAAAGTCCACAATCAAGAGAAGACTTCACCAGAGTGAATACAGAGGGTTCACCACAAGATGTAAACCTTTGGTGAGCGTCAAAAACAGGAAGGCCAGATTAGAGTTTGCCAAAAAACATCTTAAAAAGCCTTCACAGTTCTGGAACAACATCCTATGGACAGATGAGACCAAGATCAACTGATACCAGAGTGATGGGAAGAGAAGAGTATGGAGAAGGAAAGGAACTGCTCATGATCCAAAGCATACCACCTCATCAGTGAAGCATGGTGGTGGTAGTGTCATGGCGTGGGCATGTATGGCTGCCAATGGAACTGGTTCTCTTGTATTTATTGATGATGTGACTGCTGACCAAAAGCAGCAGGATGAATTTTGAAGTGTTTCGGGCAATATTATCTGCTCATATTCAGCAAAATGCTTCAGAACTCATTGGACAGCGCTTCACAGTGCAGATGGACAATGACCGGGAGCATACTGCAAAAGCAACCAAAGAGTTTTTTAAGGGAAAGAAGTGAAATGTTATGCAATGGCCAAGTCAATCACCTGAATACGATTGAGCATGCATTTCACTTGCTGAAGACAAAACTGAAGGGAAAATGCCCCAAGAACAAGCAGGAACTGAAGACAGTTGCAGTAGAGGCCTGGCCGAGCATCACCAGGGATGAAACCCAGCGTCTGATGATGTCTATACGTTCAAGACTTCAGGCTGTAATTGACTGCAAAGGATTTGCAACCAAGTATTAAAAAGTGAAAGTTTGATGGATGATTGTTAATCTGTCCCATTACTTTTGGTCCCTTAAAAAGTGGGAGGCACATATACAAGCTGTTGTAATTCCTACCCCGTTCACCTGATTTTGGATTTAAATACCCTCAAATTAAAGCTGAAAGTCTGCAATTAAAGCACATCTTGTTTGTTTCATTTCAAATCTATTGTGGTGGTGTATAGAGCCAAAACGATTAGAATTGTGTCGATGTCCCAATATTTATGCACCTGACTGTACCTGACTGTACATGGGTAGGGCCTGCTTTAAAAAGATCTGGCAACCATGGTCAACCAACTGACTGTTTATCTCCTGGTATACGAAATGTATTCTGCTACCTCCAATACATGTAGGCTGGTTTCTGTATTCTAATTATTGGCTTTGGTTGTGTCTTTGTTTCAAGGGGAGATCCAAGTGTAAAAGTGTGTGTGTTGCATGTAAAGTGTACATTGTGTATCACATGTTATTGTTGGCTATGCATAGCCAATTTTGTTTTGTTGGCTTTTGTACTTAAAACTGCAAACTGCAAACTGAAAATGAACATATTAAAAAAAGTATAACATCCAGAGCAATTTTTATACAATTTTAAGAGCATCTGGAGATTGAATTTACTTGTGTGTTTTTTCCAAGCTGGAATTGGTCTTTTCTTTTAGAATTTGATGTATTATCATGCTTTTACTGGAACCCTTTCATTCACCAACCTTGCATTTCATACTGAGTATATGTTAAATTATAGCCAGCGTCCTCTAAAATTAAACACCTTTACAATTTCTGCTTTTTGTGTTTACATAACATAATACATATCACAATTGGCTGCTACTGACATGAATCTATATATTTTATTTTTTAGCTAACAATTGCTTTTATTTGTTATAGAGGTGCCTGAAATTTTTCATAAATGTAAACCCATTTTCTTGTTCAAAATTTTTATGGATAGTAGGTAATAACAAACATTGCATGACAGACAATGACTAAGTAGTACAATGAACAGGTGTCTTTGTACATAATAACTAGATGATAACATTACATCATGAGCAGAAAAAATGTAGGGAAGAATAAACTCCCACCTGATGCACGTGGCACAGGTAGTTATAGTGCAATAATTTACAAAGGAGAGTAAGGACCGTGGAGAGGGCCTCAGAGGAGTACCACAGAAGGCCATGACTACATCTGAAGAGGGAGATGGAAGATATCTAAAGGAAAAGGTAAGAAGAGAGAAAAAGAGAAGGAGAAGGAAGAAGAACAGCAAAGAGGGGTGAGATGACTATGGGGAGGGCCATCTGTTCCGCATCAGGGCAGGGGATTAACCAGGGGTAGGAGGTTGGTCTCACAACCTTAAGGTTCCAGGAGCCTGGGATTGAAGTGTGGAGGGAGGAAATGATCTACCCATGGTTGCCAAATTTTCAGGTGCCGTGGGATCTTATCTAAGATGGTCGCCTCAATCTTACTGTGGATCATAACTTTAGTGACCCTATGCTTAGTCTCCACCGAGCAGAGAGATGAGGATTTCCAGGCCTTCGCAATGGTCTATTTAGAAGCTGTAATGATGTATATTGCTAGTTTTGTTTGGGCCTTTGTAAGGTTAGGTGGACAGCGGTTCAGCAAGGCGAAAGCTGGGTCCGGGGTGGACAATATTCTGCACGATCGGACACGTCCACCAGATATGCACATATGTGCCCCATTCTCCGAAACCTCGAAAACATGTGGAAGGGAAAGGTCAAAAGGTATTTAGCGTTTCTTGCCGGGACCAGGTACCAGCACAAGAGCACCTTGTAGTTGGTCTCAACAGCGAGCATATTTTGGGAAGAGGAATTAGTCATAGCCAAAATGTTATACCAATCTTCCTGTTCTAGAGAAATGCTCAGGGCATTGGTTCAATGGGTAGTATAGGAGGGGAGGTGGGAAGACTTAGTTGTAAGGTGGGTATATAATTTAGAGATGATACCTGGAGCGTGGGGATCTGTGTTACAGATGCCTTTGTATGTCATATTAGACGGTGATGTGGAGGCATGCAGATAAGGAGCAAAAAAATTGAATATTTGCAGATAACGGAAAATTTCCCTATTCTGGATTTGGAATTGCTCCTGCAGGATCAAAAAGGTTTTAAGGGAAGAGGAAGTGACCAAAGTGGTTAGCCAATTAAACTGAGATGTTTCCAAATTGTGAAAGGACTGTTAAAAGGACCTTTGAGCCTATACCATAGCTGCAAGTAATGTGCTGTTACCTGATTATATAAGGACTTATGTTGTGAGCGCTGTAACCAAAGCAAATTATCAACCAAAAGAGGGTTGAGGTCTATAGCTTTTAGGCTCACCCACAGCGAGACCTCCACAGTGGCGTGATATAGGGCAATCTGGGCAAGTTGAGCTGCCTGGTAGTATTTGGAAAAGCAAAGGGACTCCCAGTCCATTGTGTAATCTGTGGCGCATTAGTATGGAGGAACTCTGTGTTTTAATGGATTCCCATATGTATTTATGTATTAAGCTTTGAATTATGAGAAAAAATGTAGAAGGGCACCTCTATGGGTAAGACCCGAAAGAGATATCTTAAGTAGTAGAGACATCATCACTGCAGTTATGCGGCCCAGCCAAGAAACGTATAGGGGTTGCCAAGCTGTCATAAGGGCTGACAGATGAGACAGCATGGGGAGATAATTAGTTTGGTACAAAAGGGCTGGGTTGCCAGTGAGTTTGACACCAAGTAAGGTGTCGTCCAATGAAAGGAAAAGTTTTCCCGTAGATGGGAGACTTCAGTTGGCGGTAGGGAAACATTAAGCACCATGGACTTTGATTGGTTGACTTCAAGAGCCGATATAGTGGCAAAGCGATCTAAAATAAGTATTAGGTTAGGTAATGTAATACGGGGTGAGGTGATGAACATTAGGGCATCATCAGCAAATAGGCATAACTTGTGATGACAGGGGGCTATCTCAATGTCTTTAATATCCGGATTCGCCCAAATAGCTCGGGCCAGAGTTTCTAGAACGAGGGCAAAAATTTGTGAGGAGAGGGGGCAGCCCTGCCTAGTTCCCCGGGCAATTGGGAACCTATCCGACCGGAAACCAGACTAATGTAGGCTTGGAGGTTATAGTAAAGGGCCAAATTTCCGCAAGGTATAATGAAGGTAAGACCAGGACACGGCATCAAAAGCCTTTTTGATATAGAGGGACAATAGGTGTAATGAAATCTGTTGTTTGCAAGCTAAATGTTGTAGAAGGATTACACGTCTAACATTGCCACTTGCCTGCCGGCGGGGAATGAAACCTACTTGGTCCTTCTGAATAAGAGTACCAATTATGTTGTTTAGTCGCAATGCAACAATTTTGGCCAAGAGCTTGATGTCTAGAATTAGTAGGGATATGGGCCTTTAATTAGACCAGGAGGTATGGTCTGCGTTAGGCTTGGGGATCATGGAGATTATAGCGGTAAGCATTTCCCCACAAAGGGAATGCTATTTTAGAAGGGAATTGAAAGCAATAGTTAAAAGAGGGGCCAACCAGTCAGCAAATTTTTTATAATCGGTGGCCAAAGAGGGGACGTTTATGAGGTTTAATGGATTTGATAGCACGTAGCACTTCCTCGAGCGATATAGGGTTTTCTAACGCATCTCGATTCTCAGTCGAAAATGTTTAGGGCTATATCTTTAAAAAAGGTGTCAAGTAGGATTGGATCAACATCTGTCTTAAAAGAGAAATTCCGACCACAAAATCCATCTGATTTTTTCAGACGGATTTTGTCCGACGCTGGTGTTGCATACACACGGTCGGACATAGTTGTCGGAAAATCCAATCATTCTGAACGTGGTGAAGTTTGTTGCGTACGACGGAACTACGTTGAGGCTAGTAGCCAATAGCTTTGGTCTCGTAATTTGATCTGAGCATGCGTGGCACTTTGTCCGTCGGAATTCTCTACACACTATCGGATTTTGTTGTCGGAAAATTTGAGAGCAGGATCCGATGGAAAAAGTCAGACACACACGGGCAGATTTTCCGACAACATGGTCCGATCTGAATCTTCCATCGGAATTTCCGACCGTGTGTACGGGGCATAAGGCATATTAGATAAGCGCTTATGAAACCTTAACTGGGTCGCTGGTATAAATGTCTTTAGAGACTTTGAGACGGATTGGTTTATGTGTCCGATCTGGTTGACGGAGACGTAGGGCTAGGAATGTATCTGCTTTATTAGCTTTTAGGTACATAGTGTGCCAGGCTCTACGGATGGATTTTTCGACCTTGCTTCTGCTAAGAGCAAATGTAATTCAAGTTTGGCCTTCTCTAACAGGGATTTATTGGTAGATGTGGGGTGAGATTAAAATTGGAGGTGGTGGTAGTAATATATATCTTCCAGGTGTTTTGGCTTGAATTTTTTATCTTTATTAGGTTGGGAGGAGATACGAATACAAGTACCCCTAATAACTGGCTTGTGAGCTTCCCACAGTAGAACGGGTGAGATATCTGGAGTAGCATTGTACAGTAAATATTCCTTAATCACTAGTTGTATGCCAAAACAGTAGGATTTGTAAGTCAGATAAGCTTCATTTAGGCACCAAGTGTGATCTGTAGACTGTGGAATTAAGGAAGCCGGCAAAGTAATCACTGCACAATGGTCTGACCAGGGAATTGGCTGAATTGTGGAGTGAAGTAAAGTAGGGGTAGATGCTATTGGAAAAAATATGTGATCAATTCTTGTGAAATACTTATGGGGACTAGAATAAAATGTGTAGTGGCGACGAAGAGGATTACATTCTCTCCAAGTGTCCAAAAGAGCTGCACCCTGTAACAGGCGTCTAAACGCTAGGGAAGGTACATGTGCATCTGATGTGTAAGGAGATCTATCTAGGTGGGGTTGAAGAATTGGATTTGAATCCCCACAAAGGAAAAGGGTGCCCCTACAATGGGTTTGAACCACTTGTAACAAATGAGAGAAGATTTGGGATTGACATTCGGGGCATAGTAGGAAACAATGTTAGTTTCAACGTCCTGCAAGAGCCCAACCAGAAGGAGGTAGAGGCCCTCGGGATCGTTGAGCTCAGCCAGAGGCGTGAAGGGGTCAGAATCGTGAAAAACTATAAGAACCCCTCTGTGTTTGGTTCTGGCATTTGCCATATAGTCTTGTGGGTAACGGGAGGTAAAAGAGATATATAAAAACACATTTTAACATCTTTTTTCCCCACATCTCTCTCTTTTCTCCAGTACAAGCATTTTGCATTTGCAAGGTAGCATGACTCACAAATAATAGTCTGAATTAAAAAATGCATTATGTGTTCTTTTTAGCACTCTTCATTGTCCTACAAAAGAATCTGAGCCTGTGAAAGCTGTAAATTTAGCTTCTACTGAAAAAGTGTAAGAGCTGTTTCATGCTTCTGAAAAGTCAGCCTGCAGGTAAATTTAATAGGGCTTAGCATTTATAATTTACGCATGGGACAAGGAGTAACACTTTTCTATGACAATTCTTCAAGCTTCATTAAAACCTTTAGTGATATGAATCAAGAGCTGTCATAGAGAAAAAAAAAAGACATTCTTTATTTTTTTTATTTTTTTGTCTGCACTTTTGGATTTCAGAAAATTTTTTATTTTTTTGCAGATAGAGTGAGAAACAATTTTTCTTTTTTTTTCTACCTTTCTATAAAGGGTATTATAATCAAATGATAATCTGCAAGATCCTGACAGTTTGGCTTGACTTAACTTCTCAGGCCCTTTATAGATGAATAGCAATCCGTTCCAGCTGAGCTGTTGGGTGGCATGGCAATACAGACCAGCAGATTGACTGTTGCATGTGGGTAGCACATGGGTTTTCAATGAGTGGGCAGATTATTGCTCCAGTGGCATAAGTCCCAGTGGTCCTGGTGATCATCCAATGCTAGACAAGGCTGTGTAAAGCCAGCCATTGATGGTTCGAATCATGTATGGGCAGGCTGATTGTACCCAAGTCGATCCATTGATTGACTTGGGTACAACCAGCATGTCGCATTTTTAGAATGTGATTATTGCCAGAAAATTGCCAGAAAACTGTAAAAACTATGGTTCTTTAAATAAGTAGTCTCTCTGGTTTTCTGGCAAGAACCTTGAGGCGATTCAGTTCGCATTTGTAGCGCTATACAAATCATTCATTCATTCATTCAAGAGCATATATTGGAAGAGGGTGGTGTATCACGCATAGGGATGGCCCCCTTGTTCGATTCAAACCCATGTTCGAATCGAACATCGGCCATTCGTCCGCTCGTCAAGTTCAGAACTCTGAGGGCCGTTCGCATCAAATTTGTGTGATGCGAACGGTCCACAATGCACTGCGCCAGTCGCAGTGAATTGCTGGCTGATGATTGGCCAAGCATGCACTGTGACCCCGCATGCTTGGCCAATCATAGAGCCAGCGGCGAGGAGAGCAATAATTGGCCACAGGCATGATGCCTGTGGCCAATTATAGCTCAGGGGGTTTAGTACACGCCCCACACTATATAAGGCCGCCGCGCTGGCGGCCTCCTGTAGTGTGTTCCGGCGTTGAGGGAAAGAGTTTTGCTAGGCAGGGACAGTGTACTGTACACTATATGTGAATCATTTCTGTGTGGGGAATGTGTAGGGATAGAGGAAAAATAGTCAGGGATAGTGTATTCTTCTTAGCCTTTGCATGTGGGGAAAGTGCTGTTCTCTACCAATACAGCCATCTGCAGGAGTTAGTGTGTGTGCTGTGTGAGTCTAGCACAGCACAGTATACAACCTGCACCTGTATCTGCCCTTCTGCCCTATTGTCATCTAATCCAGCCATCTGCGACATGACATTAAAGCCGCAAGCAGTTTTAAATGGCTTCTTTTTTAACTTTACAAATGTCATTTTGTGCAGGGACAGTTCTAAACACGGGAAACACATGCCACTTCACAGGCATAATTTAGACACCCCCCAGGTACCATATTTAAAGGAATATTTCACCTTTTTTTTTCACTTTATGCATCATTAAAATCACTGCTCCAGAAAAAACGTCAGTTTTTAAAACTTCTTTTTGCATTGATACATGTCCCCTGGGGCAGAACCCGGGTCCCCAAACCTTTTTTATGACAATAACATGCATATTGGCCATTATAAGCACTTTAGATTTTGAACGTTCGCGTCCATTGTAACTAATAGGGTTCTAATGTTCGTGCAAACTTTCGGTCCGTTCGCACCAGACCCGGGGTTGTTCGGCTCATCCCTAATCACGCATCATAAATGTTTTAGATTGCACATATCTGTTCAGTACAGTAGGAAAAATATATGAAGAATGCATATTGGGACTTTTTATATACACATATATCTTGTTAAGCACAAATTGCTTTATTGATGTGAATCATTGAGGTTTTTTTTATATTTGATGGTATATTTTGACACATATTTTAATAAACGTTGACATTTTTTTTTTTTTATTATTATTTTTTGGCACTTAAGGGTCAACGCAGTTATCCATATATATATCTTCTGATTATTGCCAGCGGCTCCTTGTGGTTGCTACAAAGAAAATTGTATCATCTATGACCAGTTTAAGGCTCTACCTATATGGATCAGTGCTCTGGATTCCCTCAGAAAGCTGGTCACATGGATCAGCCACTTTAAGGGGTATAGGGGGCGTTTCACCGAGGAGCCGATGCGTGTGGCCGGTAGCCGCAATGTCCGCTGGGCACTCGTGACAGAGCAGGAACGTTGATTTGTGTGTGTAAACACACAAATCCACATCCTGTCAGGGGAGAGGAGACAGATCGTGTGTTCTTACCTAGTGTATAGGAACACCAATCAGTCTCCTCCCCCAGTCAGTCCCATCCCACAGTTAGAACACACAGTAAGGGAACACATTTATCCCTTGATCGCCCCCTAGTGTTAACCCTTTTCCTGCCAGTGACATTTACACAGTAATCAGTGGCTATTTATAGCTCTGATCGCTGTATAAATGTCAATGGTTTCAGAAAATTGTCAAAAGTGTCTGATCTGTCAGCCACAATGTCGCAGTCCTGATAAAAACCGCAGATCGCTGCCATTACTAGTAAAAAACAATAATAATAAAAATGCCATAATTCTTTCACATATTTTGTAGACGCTATAACTTTTGCGCAAACCAATCAATATACGCTTATTGCGTTTTTTTTTTACCAAAAATATGTAGAAGAATACGTATTGGCCTAAACTGATTTTTTTTTTTTAATCAGGGATATTTATTATAGCAAAAAGTAAAAAAAAATATTGTGTTTTTTTCAAAATTGTCGCTCTTATTTTTCGTCTATAGCACAAAAAATAAAAACCGCAGAGGTGATCAAATACCACCAAAAAGAAAGCTCTATTTGTGGGAAAAAAGGATGTCAATTTTGTTTGGGTACAGTGTCCCACGACCGCGCAATTGTCAGTTAAAGCGACGCAGTGCCGTATCGCAAAAAATAGCGTGGTCAGGAAGGGGGTAAATTTTTCCCACGGCTGAAGTGGTTAATGGAAAGAGTTTTCAACAAAATGACTAATACTATGAGCCAAACACAGCAACTGGGCTAAAATTTGAAAAAAGACTAGCGGCAACTAGTGGCAAAAGAGAATTACTGCGGAGACCAACACGGGAATGAAGTTAAGTATTGCAGCAAATGTTTTATATTTTTTATTTTAAAGGTGCTGGGTTGTGTTTTATTTTTTTAGAATTTTCATAAGCCTGGGATTTTGCTTGGATTTCCTATCACCATCTGAATGATGCTACAAAATAGTTAAATTTATATTTGCAGCTTGTTTTTTTTTTTTTTTTTTTTTTTTAACTTTTTCATGATGCAGAATTACCATACAGAGTTTTGTGCATTCTTAAGCAACGGATCAGAAGTGACTTTTTTTTATAGGAATCATTTGTAACAAAAACATAATTTCAAGTTATCTTGCTATGCATTGTTCCGAAAATGGAAGGGCTTGCTTCAATGCTTCTGGAAGACGAACTTGGCGGAGATTAGGAGGATTTCCTCTCCTTTTTCTCGTTCAATTATTTTGCTGAAGATTTACAAATAAAGATAACACATTATCGCTTGTTGCAAAAAGAGTAGAGCACAGTTTGGTCTTAAACGAGTATGGTGCTGTTATTGTATCTGTTTTTAGTGCCTATTATAACTCAAATACATACGTATATAAGGAAATTATCATGTAGACAACAAAAACCAAAGGCAGGTTGCCTTAAGGTCATCGGTTAATGTTACAGGAAAATTGAAGGTCACTAATTCATGCAGGTGTGCATTTATTAAAAAGAATATATATATATTTCCTATTTAAATGCAACTACTGTATGTACCTAGAAATACCCCAATATAAAGTTCCTGTAATCCCCTTGTCAGGACCTGGGTTAGAACCTGCAACCATGGCTGTATCTGGCAATGTTTCTCCTTGTTGAGTCACCTGGGATGCTGGACAGCTCCCTAGACAATTCCTTGAAGAATCTTGCCTTAAATCTTGTTTCTCTTGAACCCTTTGCTCCTCCCATAAACTTCCTATTTTAGCCATGCCTTTGCATTCCCAGTTTGCCAGATTATTGTGCTCTCCCCAGCCAATATCTTGCTCTTGTCACTTCTGCTGCCGTCTGTATCTTCGCTACCACTCATTACTGACCTTTAACTTGTTCTCGACTATGCTTTTTCTTGATCTTAATCTGCAACACTTGTTACTGCAATTTGGCTTGTTTACTGATTATACTTCTGCTTGATCCCTACCTGCAGTATCTACTAATGGATCCCAGCTTGCTCACCTCCTGGTGGAGCGATCTTGAGGCTCGTGGCCTGGTATTAACACGCATCAAAACCCATCTCCACCATCAGCTCTGGTAAATACCATTTAGTGCTTAGACCCAAAACCATGGCTGAGCCTGTGTAATCCGCCAGGGTGCCCTGCTGCTGCACGTATCCAGCTGGATGGTGGGAGCCTCTCTACTGCTAAAGCTACTTGTTCCTGTGACACCCCTGAACAACAACACTGAGGCCTCATTTACACTTCCAAAATTACCATAGTGCAGCACATATACTGGGAATACCCAAGACAGGGATCCCAGGTGTTCCAATCAACAGTGTCTCGTAAGCCTCTACAACTCAATGATAGGCTGAAATAAGCCGGACTGTCCATAGCTGTAAGCTGTCTGGTCACCACTGATCGGAATACCTGATATCCTGGTCACAGATATTCGCATTGTATAAAGTGAAAATAGTGCAGCACTAAGAATCAAATGTTGAGTATTAACATATCAACATACTGTGATATACAAAATAAATTGTGATTCGCATATACAAAAAACTCTAACATCATCTGATTGATAGTGTCTCTAAATACAGTGCACTGTGCAAATTGTAAATCAACATTGGTAGTATAGTCCCATTGGTGATTATTGATCAACCACTGCGGTTACACTGAGGCAGGTTGGCTCCCCTGTGGGAGCCGTCGTAGCTATACGTCGGCTTGCGGGGTCGGGAAAACAGGCGCGTGCATGCGCCCGCTGCACAGCGGGGGTGCCGATTCTCATGGACGACGGTCGCGATGACCACCGGCCACGAGCGATCGTGACCAGGAGACACAGAACAGGGATGAGTGCGTGTAAACACACACTTCCCTGTTCTGTTCTGAGAGGAGTGACAGATTGTGTGTTTCTATTGGCTAGGAACCACGATCCATCATTTCCTCTAGTCAGTCCCCTCCCCCTATAGTTAGAATCACCTCCCAGGGAACACAGTTAACCCCATACAACGCCCCCTAGTGTTAACCCCTTCACTGCCAGTGACATTTTTACAGTAATCAATGCATTTTTATAGCATTGATCGCTGTATTAATGCCAATGGTTAGATAAATGTGTCAAAATTGTCTGATGTGTCCGCCATAATGTCGCAGTCATGATAAAAATCACAGATCGCCGCCATTACTAGTAAAAAAAAGAATAATAATAAAAATGCTATAAATCTATCCCCTATTTTGTAGACGCTATAACTTTGGCGCAAACCAATCAATATACGCTTTTTGCAATTTTTTTTACCAAAAATATGTAGAAGAATACTTATCGGCCTATACTGAGGAAAATTAGCTTTTTTTAAAAAAAAATAGGGATATTTATTATAGCAAAAAGTACAAAATAATGTGTTTTTTCAAAATTGTCGCTCTTTTTTTGTTTATAGCGCAAAAAATAAAAACCACAGAGATGATCAAATACCACCAAAAGAAAGCTCTCTTTGTGGGAAAAAAAGGACGTCAATTTTGTTTGGGTACAATGTTGCACGACCGCACAATTATCAGTAAAATCGATGCAGTGCCGAATCGCAAAAAGTGCTCTGGTCAGGAAGGGGGTAAATTCTTCCGGGGCTGACGTGGTTAAAACATTAATCCATTAGTATATATTGATGGGAAGGAATTCAGGAGTGTAGGACTAAAGGAGTCACTACTGTGCATCCACCACCTAGGGGAGAAGATTAAATACGCTTACCAGAAGGTAGCATGAATCAGGTATGTGATATCAAAGCTCTGGATAGCGAGTGGTGCAATTCCTCCTCCTCAGCTGAGCCACCTCAGGCAACGTCAACCCAGCATTTGAGAATATGGATCAGGATGGCAATGTTCCAGATGGTAAAAAACCTCCTTACACCACAGAACCGTTTGGTAGGTTTATGGTTAACAGCATCCATAAAAAAACAACAGAAAGCCTGCACATAGTGAAAAACCTTATAGTTAGGTTACAGGCTTATTTGGAACAAAAAGGCTTTACATAGATTCCAGGATGTATAGAAAGTAAAAAATCTCCTCTGTGATCACAAAAACATTAATTTCATGAAGGGGCAATGGCATGGAAAGGACTCATAAAACCAACGTGTTTCGTCTACAAAGACTTCAATTGGGGTATGCTGCTCCCCAACCAGAAGGGGGTATGTTCTTGACAAAGTGTTTCTTAACTTCACAGGAGTTAAGAAACACTTTGCTCTCTAGTATATTTGCAAGGATCACAAGATCAACTGCACAAATTTACCAATCCGTTGGCATGTAAACAAGTTTTATGTACGTATTTCAAATAAGTATTGTGATACTTGCATGTAGGGAGTCAACTTTTGAAAAATAAACAAATAAATAGCAACCTATGAATTTGAAAAATGTTGGGCGGCAAAGTCATTAAATTTGTATTTTGAGTTTTGCGAACTCTCTTGTTCCAAAATATTAAAACCAAAGTTTAGTTACATTTGTTTAAGTCAGCACAATGGACAGTACTAATAAATATCTAATGAAAAATGTCCCTTGTGCTGGTGCTAGCTATATTTGTTGAAATCTAAATCATTTATTCTCATTGAAAGTAAGTACTGTCCCTTGTGCTGATTTATTTTTTTAAGTTTTAATTAGCTAAGCTTAGGCTTTAAAGATATCCGTGTTGCCACAGTGTGTTAAGAGGGAGAATAAGAGGGAGAGAAAAGAGAGTGATAAAGTTAGAGAAAGTGAGATAGAGAGACAGAGAGAAAGCAGGCTGGGTCGCTGTTCATTGCTATAATCTCTTTTGTGCAAAGCATTTAAGAATTGCAGACAGAGGCTCCCTATGCAATTTAGAGAACATGGTCCACCAAGTCTATAACATTCTTAAAATTTTTAATTATTTATTTATATTCTAGGTGAGAATGTGTTTAAGAATGTGAGGGCCTGCAACATTTGGCCAAAGAAAGAATTAAAAATGGCATTCAACAATATTGTAAACCTATACTATTTTTTTTATTAATAAAATAATGTGGAATAATAAAAAAAAAAAAAAAATGGCAATATACAGTTCTTAAAAAATGTATAACAAAAAAAAAAATAGTAGAACAGGGTCTAGAAAGCAGTCACAGAAAGCACCGGGATGGACAAAAATTGATAGGTAAAGCTAGAAAGGGTGGGCTTAAATACCAGGTTTTAACAGATATTTCCAATTAAGTGGAGGATACAGAATCAATTGGAATGTCATTATTCAGCAATGTTGTTTGAAACCACTGGGTATATTGGAAACACTTCTTTAAAGACTGTTGGGTACCACCTGGTAGGGTTTAGACAAAGGATTTCCAAACGTCAAAACGTTTTTTGACCCATGATTCTTTGCTTAAGGAGGACTCCACCCAGCCCATGCGAAATACATAAGACAATTTAGCTATAAACAAAGAAATAGTGGGAGGTTATTTGTAGCCTCTTCAGATCCTAACATCTGAGATATCAAGTGGGCTAAAAAGTGCCCATTCAGGGGTTAGAGGTAGGTAATTTACTAAATGTGTGGTGGTGTAACGCACCACTGAGTGCCAAAAATGTTTAACCCCGTGGCTTTACCAGAAAGCATGGAGAAAATCTGCATCTGGATGACCACACTAATGCCGCGTACACACAATCAGACTATCCGGCGGACTTAGTCTGGCGGACAATCCGACGGACTTTCCAGCGGAGGTCTTCCGGACTTTCCGAATAAGCGGACTTGCCCACACACGACCACACACGACCGGACTTTTCCGGCGGACTAGGACTTTTGGCGGAGGTCGGCCGGACTTTTTAAATGAACGGACTTGCCCACACACGGAGTAAAGTCCGTTCATTTTGAACGTGACTCCAGGTAGACGGAACTAGCGAAGGAAGGCAATATCGGCGAGATTGACACCTTGCTAGCCCTGTCGCCTGGTATGGATTGAAAGGGGAACCCCTACGCCAAAAAAAATGGCGTGGGGGCCCCCCCAAAGTTCATACCAGACCCTTGTCCGAGCACGCAGCCCGGCCGGTCAGGAAAGGGGGTGGGGACGAGCGAGCGCCCCCCTCCTGAGCCACACCAGGCCACGTGCCCTCAACATGGGGGTTGCTGTGGGAAAGGGGGGGCCCTGCGGCCCCCCCACCCCAAAGCACCTTGTTCCCATGTTGATGAGGAGAAGGGCCTCTTACCAACAACCCTGGTCGTTGGTTGTCGGGGTCTGCAGGCGGGGGGCTTATCAGAATCCGGGCGCCCCCTTTAATAGGATCCCGGCCCCCCACCCTATGTGAATGAGTATGGGGTAAATGGTACCCCTACCCATTCACCTGAGGGAAAAAGTGTTAATAAAAAAACACAACACAGGTTTTTAAAGTAGTTTATTAGACAGCTCCGGGGGTCTTCTTCCGATTTTGGGGGTCTTCTTGCCGGGCTCCTCTGCTATCTTCTGCTCTTTTACCTCTCTTTTACTAGTGGATCTTATGATGTCACCGTCCCAGCATCCCCCGGGAATGTGACATCAAAAGGGGCGGGGTCACCATGTGACATCACCCGGTGACCCTGCCCATTATGCCAACGCGTCTCTGGCATTGCGGCCAGAGAGAGCATCGTGTCAACATCGGAAGGAAGAAGAAGAAAAGAAGAAGAAGGCGGCGACAGCGACGAACCAGAAGACCAGGCCAACACTAGTAAAAGAGCTGCAAGAAGATAGCGGAGGCCCGGCAGAAGAAACGAAGAGCGGGACAAGACTCCCGAAGTCGGAAGAAGACCCCCGAAGTGAGAAGAAGACCCCCGGATGGCGGCAACGAAGGAGAAAGCCAGGCTCCTCCGCTAGTAAAAGTCGGAAGAAGACCCCCGGAGCTGTCTAATAAACTACTTTAAAAACCTGTGTTGTGTTTTTTTATTAACACTTTTTCCCTCAGGTGAATGGGTAGAGGTACCATTTACCCCATACTCATTCACACAGGGTTGGGGGCCGGGATCTGGGGGCCTGGTACGGTTCAGGAGAGGGGGGGGTCGCTCGCTAGTCCTCACCCCCTTACCTGACCGGCCAGGCTGCGTGCTCAGATAAGGGTCTGGTATGGAATTTGGTGGGACCCCCACGCCGTTTTTTCGGCATAGGGGTTCCCCTTTAAATCCATACCAGGCGACGGGCTAGCAAGGTGTCAATCTTGCCGATGGAGGTGGCGACATTTTCCTTCGCTAGTCCCGTCTACCTGGAGTGACGTTCAAAATGAACAGACTTTACTCCGTGTGTGGGCAAGTCCGTTCATTTGAAAAGTCCGGCGGACCTCCGCCAAAAGTCCGGCGGATTGTCCGGCGGACTGGTCATGTGTGGGCAAGTCTGCTCGTTTGGAAAGTCCGGTGGACCTCCGCTGGAAAGTTGGGCGGATTGTCCACCGGACTAAGTCTTCCGGATAGTCTGATCGTGAGTCTTTATTTCCTGCAGTTATTAGTTATTTTGGGAATATTCCTGGAAATTATTTTGTAGTGGGTTGGTAACGAAATGATCTGCCCTGGATGTCAAATGTGCTAAATATGTCACATTACTTTTTCTCGAATTCAGAACTTTCTTTAACTTATTGATCATGCTAATGTACCATGAGCTGTAGGCGTAATTATATTTAGCATGGGAAACGTTATGTCAAGGGTTCCTTAAGGGTAAATAAGTTGAGAAAGGCCAGTCTTGTTAGCTGTTTGCCTGGACTGCAGCTTTATGGACTCATGTTTTCGGACATCATGGTGGTCCCTAATTAACCAACGGGCTTGTCTTGGTTTGTATGTCATTACAGGCCTGAAGGTGGCCATTCGACAGACTGAACGTAAGGGTCTTCAAGGTCACTGGCAGAATTTTGTTTTCAGTTTTTATTAAGATGATATCGCAGAACCCTCAAGACATAGCGGAACTAATTAAAAAAATAAAATAAATAACTGTTGCCCACAGCCTCTTATTTTGCTCCATCTCCATAAACTATTATTTTCCTGTCTTGAAGCAGTAGGATTCCATGGGTCAGCTTGTACAGACATTCAGTTGAGATAATTAGTGGGAGTTGACAGCAGCTCAGAGGTAATGATGAAGAAAAGGAACAATGACTCACTTAGCAAAGTGCATTAGAATTGTTTTATTTTTTTATTTTTTCAGAAATGAAAAATATAATTGGCGCGTTAAGAACTAACTCAAAAAAAAATCAACATTTATTATTTTGTCCCCGAAACATACAAATGTAATTGATAATAATGTCGTTTTGCTCTAAATGTAGATATTACCTTTTATATTTCTAAAAAAAAAAATTAAAAAGAAAAAAAATTAGCATTTCTTAAAAAATATAATTGTTAGAAGACAGGAACCCATTTACGTCATCTTCCTGGCCAACAATAACTATTATTAAAGCTGAGAAGTACTGTACACTTAATTAATGCTCTTTTCAGATGTCTCCTCTCTTTTCTGAAGAAAAAATGCGTCATTAACCTGAGCCTGGTGGAACGGGGGGTTGCAAAATGCATAAATACGAAGCCGACTTGACCTCTCAGAAATGCTGGAAAGCTTTTTTTTTGTATTAATAAGGGTCTATTATGTGTATATTGTAAGGATGGGGTATAATTTAGCTACCGGTATGTATGTAGTAAATGTCTTATCAGATACTTATGCTCAGTCTAATTAGGTCCTGTCATGTAATGTGGCTGTTTTTTGCCACTTTGTGTAATATAATTATGATATTGATTGCAAAATAATATTCAGAAAATGGAAAGTGTAAGAACAGCATTGAGCGCGATCTGTATTTAGCTGGTTAGGATGAGGGGGAAGGCTTGTTGGTTGGCAGGAGCTGAACTTAGGGGGATAGTTCAAATTTTCTAGACATGTATTTTCTAGACTATGTAATGCGCTAACAAGTCGATTAACCACTTAAGCCCCGGACCATTTAGCTGGCCAAAGACCAGAGCACTTTTTGCGATTCGCCACGGCGTCGCTTTAACCAGTTCCCGACCGGCGCACACAGATGTATGTCGGCAGAATGGCACGGACAGGCAAATGGGCGTACAGGTACGTCCCTTTAAATTCGTGAGACGATCGCGTGCGCGCCGGTCGGGGCCTCCGTGAGTCCAATCGCGTGTCCCGCCGATTCGATTGCCACGGGGATACCCGCGATCGTCTCACGGGGAGGAAGAAAAAAAATTTGCATTTCTTAAAGTGGAAGTAAACCCCCCTATCGTTTTCAGCCAAGGAAGCTGCCATCTTTGCCTCTGTTTAATCTTCAACTCCCACGGTGCTGCACATGTGATCCGTTATGACACCAGCCATTGGATGGTTTGACAGTTTGGTTGAGAGCACAGCCAATGTGCAGTTAGCATTCCCGGCATGCCTTTTTTTTTTTAAACTGTTAAATCAATGGGTTTACTTCCGCTTTAAAAAATATAATTGCGATGCCCCGTACACACAGTCGGAAATTCCGACCACAAAATCCGTCGGACTTTTTCCGACAAATTTTGTCCGACACTGGTGTTGCATACAGGCGGTCGGACAAAGTTGTCAGAAAATCCGATCATTCTGAACGTGGTGACGTTCGCTGCGTACAACGGAACTACGTAGGAGCTAGTAGCCAATAGGTTTGGTCTCGTAATTTGATCTGAGCATGCGTGGCACTTTGTCCGTCGGAATTCTCTACACACGATCAGAAAAAAAGTCCGATCGGATTTTGTTGTCGGAAAATTTGAGAGCAGGATCTCAAATTTTTTCCGTCGGAAATTCCGACGTAAAAAGTCAGATGGAGCCCACACACGATCGGATTTTCCGACAACAATGGTCCGATCGGACATTTTCCGTCGGAATTTCCGACCGTGTGTACGGGGCATTAGAAGACAAGAACCCATTTACGTCATCTTCCTGGCCAACAGCAACTATTATTAAAGCTGAGAAGAACTGTACACTTAATTAATGCTCTTTTCAGATGTCTCCTCTCTTTTCTGAAGAAAAAATGCCATTGCGTGCGTGACGGTCGGGTCCTCCGTGAGTCCGATCGGGTCCCGCCGACTCGATCGCCATGAGGGTACCCGCGATCGCCTCATGGGGAGGAAGAACAGGGAGATGCTAAAGTAAACAAGCATCTCCCCACTCTGCCTAGCAACAGTGTCACTGATCTCTGCTCCCTGTGATTGGAGCAGAGATCAGTGATGTGTAAAACACAGCCCCGCCCCCCACAGTTAGAAACACGCCCCTAGGACACAGTTAACCCCTACACTGTCACCTCCTGTTTAACCCCTTCACTGCCAGTGTCATTTACACAGGAATCAGTGCATTTGTATAGCACTGATTGCTGTATTAATGACAATGGTCCCAAAAATGTGTCAAAAATGTCTGATGTGTCCGCCATAATGTCGCAGTCACAATACAAAATCGCCGTCATTACTAGAAAAAATGATTAATAAAAATGCCATAAAACTATCCCCTATTTTGTAAACGGTATAACTTTTGCGCAAACTAATCAATAATCGCGTATTGCGATTTTTTTTTTACCAAAAATATGTAGAAAAATACGTATCGGCCTTTTTCAAGGTATGTTACTTTGCCCAGCCGTGCCATTCTGCCGACGTATATCTACAGGAGCCGGTCGGCAAGCGGTTAAAGGCTCATTCCACCTTTTGCAAAAATAAAAAAATAACCACTTGCTGACCGTCTAACTTAGATATTAGGTTGCAAAGTGCCACGGCTGCACCAGATTACATACCTAGAACGTAATCTGACACTTCCGGGTCTGGGGCGCGCATTTGTGCACCGCCTGCGACTTGCTCCCGCTGTGATCACACAACTGCGGGAGCCCAGCGGTGGGTACCGAGGACTCGATGTCCACCGGCACCCGACAATTGTTCAGTACACAGGCAGATCGCCATTCTGTCAATAGGGAAGGCATTAATCCTGTGTTCCTGCAAAGCAAGGACACTGATCTATGCCTTCCCTTAGTAAAAGCACCTCCCCCACAGTACACAAGCACTGGCCAGGAACACATTTAACCCTTTGATTGTCCCTGATGTTAACGGCTTGCCAGCCAGTGTCATTAGTACAGTGATAGTGCATATTTTTGTAAGCACTGATCACTATATTAGTGTCACTGGTCCCCAAAAAAGTGTCAAAAGTGTCAGTTAGTGTCCGATTGTCTGCCGCAATATCACAGTCCTGCTATAAGTTGCTGATCGCCACCATTACTAGTAATAAAATATATATATAAATAAATATATTCCATAGTTTGTAGAGGCTATAACTTTTGCGTAAACCAATCAATATACTTATTGAGATTTTTTTTACCACAAATATGTAGCAGAATACATATCGGCCTAATATGATAAAGAAATTAGATTTAAAAAAAAAAAAAATGATTGGAGATGTTTTATAGCAGAAAGTAAAAAATATTGTTTTTTTTTTTCAAAATTGTCTGCATTTTTTTGTTTATAGCGCAGAAAATAAAAACCACAGAGGCGATAAAATACCACCAAAAGAAAGCTCTTCTTATGGGAAAAAAATTACATCAATTTGATTTGAGCACAGTGCCGCACGTAAGGTAACGACCGGTGTTTCCAACCAACAAGATGGCCGCTGCATCCCAGCACGCATTTCCGTCACATGTTCCAGCTCCTTCCTACATGTTTCGTCATCAGATGATGACGTCAGGGGGGTCATCTGATGACGAAAAGCATAGGGAGAAGCTGGAACATGTGACGCGAATGCTGGGATATGGTGGCCATCTTGTTGGTTGGAAACGCCGGTCGTTTACGTATGTGTGTTTTTCACTATGAGCATGTGAGTTTTACTCCTTTATTTAAATAAATTGCATTTTCAGATGTCTGCGCAATGAGAATTCTTATGTTCATATTTGAGAGTACTACTGCTGTGGTGGAATCCTTTATTGGCCTTTGTGGTGGTCTTTGGTGGAGCTCACTTCTGAACTGACATCCATTACCTGTCTATCGGGGTCAGTACACTCTGCTGTGGAGGAAGCAATTCTCTTGCAGTTAAGGATCGTTGAGATTACTATTGGGTTTTAGTATTGCTGGGTTTTGGTTTTTGGGTTTTAGATCGCTGTATAAAATGACAATTGTCCCAAAATAGTGTCAAAAGTGTCTGACGTGTCCGCCATAATGTCGCAGATAAAAATCGCTGATCGCCGCCTTTATTAATAAAAAAAAAATAATAATAAAAAAAATGCCATAAAAATATCCCCTATTTTGTAGACGCTATAACTTTTGTGCAAACCAATCAATATACGCTTATTGCTTTTTTTGTTTACCAAAAATATGTAGAAGAATACGTATTGATCTAAACTGAGGAAAAAAAATTTTTTTTTATATATTTTTGGGGGATATTTATTGTAGCAAAAAGTAAAAAATATTGCTTTTTTTTCAAAATTGTTGCTCTTTTTTTGTTTATAGCGCAAAAAATAAAAACCGCAGGGGCGATCAAATACCACCAAAAGAAAGCTCTATTTGTGGGGAAAAAAGGACGCTAATTTTGTTTGGGAGCTGCGTCGCACGACTGTACAATTGTCAGTTAAAGCGACGCAGTTCTATATCGCAAAAAGTGCTCTGGTCAGGAAGGGGGTAAAATCTTCTGGGGCTGAAGTGGTTAAAGGATTTATGTGACTGAATTATGGCAATTAACACGTCTCTGTTTAGTATCACTTTAAGCCCATTTGTATGTAAAATAATTAAAGTTTTGGCATGTGTGAGAAAAACTAAAAAAAAAAAAAAAAAAATGGCGGCGGCGGCGAATGAGCTCTACACACATCCATGAATTGTCTCTGTACATTTGATGTATCTGTTTTTCTTTTTTCTTTTTGTAAAGCTGCAAATGTGAACTTGTACTTTAGATATAATGTTGCTTTGTCCATATTCTCTTCCTAAACAGACTTCATCCATTTCACGGTTCCATAATGTCTTCTCTTCAACAATTCAAATCATCTTAAGAAAGTTGGCAAAATGAGCTTTAATGGTAGATGTTGGCAGCCTATCTATAATTAACAGCTCCACAATGCGCTCTATTTAGGCCATGGTGATACGGTTATACAATGTACCCGATTTAGAACATAGTGATTCTTTCTGTAATGCATACAAAAAGGGCTGTTCTGCGAAAATGTCAGAAAATCATGTTCATCGCTAAATCAGATTGTAAGATGTAAATGAGCGCCCGCACACCACTGTCACCCCGTGTCATTCTTACACTGGCAGCGCGATGAATAGACACAGATGAAAATTGCTGACTCTGCCCATGGTACTTTGACTTTTTCCAATAGATGAAAATCTCCTTTCATGCCACCAGCTCCCATATTCTGAAATCAGGAGAAGAGAAAAAAAAAATTATTTTAGTTGAGACATTCAGACCTAGAGATCCAGGCATGACATGCCTACATATAAAGTGGTTCTTCGCCCTGTTTAAAAAAAATATATAAAAGTCAGCGGCTACAAATACTGTCGCTGCTGACTTTTACTAAAAGGATACTTACCATTTCAGGGGTCACCCAAACCAGTTCTTCGTCGGTCTTCAGGTCCACCGGTGCTGGCATGTTTACTGTGGGCAACTGGCTGGGATTCCTTGCTGCTTCACAGTTGGCTGCGCCACTGCGCATGCGCAAGCCACTCTGCGCCTTGAATGGTCCCGCAGCCTTCTAGGACGTGATGCGCCACAGAAGGTTGCGGGAGGGGGTGGCGATCCATCACAAGCAGTGGGGGCTGGTGTTTTTTTTGTTTGGGAGGGGCTGCAAACAACGAACCTCCCCCACCCCCCCCCCCCCAGGGTCGGGCATCAACAGGCATCTGTGGAGCTGATGAAGATGCAAATTAAGGACTCTGAACGGCCGCACTCCAAGAAAAATTCAAAAGCCTTTAGTGGTAAAGTATGGAATCACACAAAAATAGGTCACAGCAAAGCAAGAAAATAGCTAATGCCGGACCCCCTGGCTGACGCAGATATAAGGCGCCATATTATGTCCTTACCCACCAAAGCGGATCTTGAGCGGTTTGCTGACAGGGTGGAAAGAGCCTTTAAAGAGGACATTGCCCAACTCAAAGCAGACACGACGCACCTAGGAGGCAGACTGGATTCCTTAGAGCAAAAGTTTGAGGACGCCCTCCCTGTTATCTCCATGCTGCAGGACAAATGCGCCATGCAAGACCGCCAGATTGAGACCTTGCTTTGTCAGTTAGATGACACAGAGAACCGCAGTCGCCGAGCCAATATCAGGATCCGAGGCCTACCTGAAGCCACTGGTGCCAGGGACATTATCCCCACCTTGGAGGGGGTCTTCAAAGAAATATTGGGACTGCCTAACACTGCCACCGTCGAAATTGACCGTGCACACAGGGCCCTAAAACCCCCTTCCCAGGATGTGAACAACCCCAGAGATGTAATCTGCAAACTACATAAGTATACTCTCAAAGACCGCATCATGCAGAAAATGAGGGGTAAACCCTATTTTGACTTTGACGGTGCACAATTAGCTTTTTACCAGGACATCTCTAGGCGCACCCTGATGCAACGCAGGTCACTTCGCCCCCTCCTGACTGCTATTCAGGACGCAGGCCTGTCGTATCGGTGGGGATTCCCCTTTTCTCTCCAAGTCACCAAAGAAGGAAGAACTGTGACTCTCCGCACCAAAGATGACCTGCCGCATTTTCTGACCTCCCTGGACCTAGACCAAGTAGACTTTCCCGACTGGAGGAACCCCCCGGACCCCATACCTACAAATCTGCCTACATCACAGCCATGGCAACCCGCTAGGCGACAGAACCACAGGCGAACCCGTAGGCGTCATCACTCAGATTCTTCAAGGGGGCCGGAGGGTCATCCTCTCCTCCAGGGATGAGAAAGATTCAGATCTGAGCACTTTTGAACAGAACTGCTGGGAACCCACCAGACACAAACCGAGATGTTGTTTTTTTTTTTTTCAGGATTCTCCCCCTCCACCTTTTTTTCTTTTTTTTCGTGATAAGAGAATACCTGGACCCCTATGTTCCTCCATTCTCCTCCCCTTTCATTCCCGCCATGTTAGATGCGGTGGGCGGAGACGGAGGCCTCCTCCCCTCTTCCCAAGGTTGGGTCACGTACCCCCCATAGGATACCCTCCTTTTGTATGGGTATAGATCCTTATTGGGATCTCAGGTTGTGGCTCGGATCTCCTCCCCTTCTAGGGGATGGGGTCCCAGACACAACCCTTAGTTGTTTTACGAGACCGAATGGCCTAGGCCATACGACTCTGATGTTTTTTGATTGTACCTACTTGTTATGTTTTTTTCTTCTGTTCCCTCTCCTCCCCCTCTGTTCCTCCCTTACCACTCCTCCTGCTACAGGGTCAGCTTTGTCGTCTCGTCTGCACCGGGCGCGCCACCAATCTGCAAACACAGACCATCCTCACACCCCTCCATGGCTACTCTACGGGTGAGTACATACAACGTTCGAGGTCTTTGCTCCCCACATAAACGAGGTAAGCTGTGGGGGGAGTTGAAACGATTGAAAACCCAAGTGGTCTTCCTTCAAGAGACTCACTTTACGCCCAAGTCCCTACCCAAACTGCCTACTCACCTTTTTAACCAATGGTTTATTAGCACTTCCCCGACAGCTAAATCTAAAGGGACAGCGATAGGCATACATAAGACATGCCCCTTCCAACCCTCCGACCACAAGGTAGATCCCCTGGGCAGGTACGTGTTCCTGAAAGGTAATATTGCGGGCCAGAAATACACGTTCGCGACAATATACGCCCCCAATACCAATCAACTAACTTTCATTGACAACACTCTTGACCGCCTAGCAGACTTTAGGGAGGGCCTCCTGATTCTAGGAGGCGACTTTAACATAAGCCCCGACCCTATGCTGGACACATCACACGCGAGACCCACACATTCCTACGCCTTCCTTAAACACTTTCGTAAGACCATCCAATCCCAACTCTTAGTGGACAGCTGGCGGGTTCTTCACCCATCAGACCGGGACTTTAGCTATTATTCTAAAATACATGATGTATACACACGCATAGACCACATCTATGTAGATCATGGCGGGCTGGAGCTCCTTCAATCTGCGTCCATTGACACCATTTCTATCTCTGACCACGCCCCAGTAACGATTGCCCTCGCCCTGCCCTTAGGCACGCAACGGCAGTGGACATGGAGGCTCAATGACAACCTGCTAGATGACGTGGTCGCAGTGAAGGAGATCACAGACACCCTGACACATTACTTTAGGGAAAACCCAGCAGGCGAGCTGGGCGAAGGGGTGATTTGGGAAGCCCATAAGGCTGTGGTCAGGGGAGCACTGATCTCCCAGGGCTCCAGACTTAAAAAAGCACGTCAGGCAGATTTCTCAAGGGTACACTCAGCTCTTCAGAGGGCAGAACTCCGACATAAAGCTAACGGGAGCAAGGAGGCCTTGACAGAACTGACGGAACTACGGGAACTGTTTTTACGTTTACTGGACCGGCAAACCCGGAAACAATTCCGCTTTCTAGCACATAAATACTATGAGCACGGGAACAAATGTGGGCGGATGCTGGCTCGCGCTCTCCGGAAACGGCACGCACAGACATATATACATAAACTACACACTGCCGCAGGGACACCGATGGTACACTCTTCTAAAATAGCAGCGGGATTCAGAGATTATTACACCAAGCTATATAACTTAGGCTCTACCCTTCCTCCCGAGCCACGAGAAACCAGACAGAGAATGACCCAAGACTACTTAACAGCAGCTGGCCTACCAACACTAACAGAAGACCAGTCCTCAACCCTAGACCTCCCCATAACCTTGGCTGAGCTCGAGACCACGGTGAAGTCCTTGCCCAATGGGAAAAGCCCTGGCCCAGATGGGCTGACTAAGGCCTACTACAAAGCTTTTCTACCCCAGCTAGCCACCCCTATGTGCAAATATTTTAACGCAATAGCAGGAGGGGGGAACATCCCCCCAGAGGCCCTCCTGGCCCATATTACTGTGATCCCGAAAGAGGGCAAGGACCCCACCGTCCCTCAGAGTTATCGCCCCATTTCTCTTCTTAATTTGGACATAAAGATTTTAGCAAAAATATTAGCGAACAGACTTAAACACCTTATCCCCCAAATTGTCCACCCGGACCAAACGGGATTTATAACAGGCAGAGAGGCAAGGGACAACTCCCTAAGAGCACTGCACCTCATACATTGGGCCCGTAACCGCCCAGACCCGCAACCTTACATTATTTTGTCAACCGATGCCGAAAAGGCCTTTGATCGGGTAGATTGGTCCTACCTGACAGCAGTGCTCCGATCAATACACTTAGGCCCGCGAATGTTAGCCATAATTGCGGCTTTATACTCTCAACCTTGCGCCCAGGTTAAGGTGAATGGGACCCTCTCAGCTCGATTCCCCATCAGAAACGGCACGAGACAGGGGTGTCCGCTTTCACCCCTTCTGTTCGCCCTAGTGCTAGAGCCGTTCCTCCGCACAGTGCGAGCTAACCCCGATATTAAGGGCCTTCGAGTAGGTAACACGGAACACAAACTCTCGGCTTATGCCGATGACGTACTGTTCCACCTCTCAGATCCTCTGATCTCCCTGCCTAATCTGATGAAGGAGTTGCAGCTTTTCGGATCCCTTTCTAATTTTAAAATTAACCTTTCAAAATCAGAAATTCTCCCCATCTGCCTAAGACCTCATATGGCAACAAACTTACAAGCGGCCTTCCCCTTTGTCTGGACTACGTCGTCCCTGAGATACTTGGGTGTGCAGCTTACTGATCGTTTTGACACCTTATATGCCGCTAACTATCCCCCTCTGATTGCCGCGGTCAAAAGAGACCTCTCACAATGGACACGGACGGCCTTTACGTGGCTAGGAAGGGTGAATATAATAAAGATGAACGTCCTACCGCGCATACTCTTCTACCTACAGATGCTACCAATCCCCCTGCCCAGACTCTTCTTCGACCGAATATCCAGTCTACTGTCTGACTTTATTTGGAACGCACGTAAACCTCGGATAGCCTTACGGATACTACGGCGCCCAAAACGTAGGGGTGGTTTGGGGGTCCCAGACATTAGACAATACTACCGAGCCATAGCCTTGCAGAAGATATTCGACTGGCGTTTCCATACTCACACGAAACTCTGGGTTCCGCTAGAGAAATGTCTGGCGGGCAGGAACTTGTCATATGCACCCTGGTTACACCGGGAACATAGGGGGCTGTCAGACACGACTTCCCCGCTGACGGCTCATGTGCTGTCAATATGGGACAGGATAAACCCGCAGCTGAAACTGGCTCCCCCTATGTCCCCGCTGGCCCCATTGGGGGGTTTCCTATGGTTCCCCCCAGGCGAGCAGATGACTTTCTTTGAACCGTGGGTAGAGGATGGGAACGCCAGTTGTGGTACACTCATGAAGGACGGCAAGCTCCTATGTTATGAAGCTTTGCCGGCAGGACGACAGGGCCCACGGATGAACTTCTGGAAATACAGGCAGCTACATAATTTCTTCCAGATGCATAGGCACACAATTAGAGACCCGTCAACCCTCACCCCATTTGAACGTATTTTTACTGCAGAGGAACCAACGCCACACCTGGTCTCAGAGCTATACCAACTCATGAGCTTAGCCGGCCCCCAAACTACACCCGCCTATATCCGACGCTGGGAGAATGATTTAGGACTAACTTTAACAGAGACGCAGTTATCCCACTTATACTACCTCACCCACGCATCTTCCATAGACTCGAAAACCCAAGAGACGAATTTTAAACTAATGTCTCGCTGGTACAGGGTACCTGCAGATTTAGCTCGTATCTACCCTTCCACATCCGAGTTGTGCTGGAGGGGTTGCGGACACCGGGGAACGTTGACTCACATATGGTGGGAATGCCCCCTGATTAAGCCTTTCTGGGAAGATCTACAAGAGCAGATAAAAACAGTAACAGGGATAGAGGTCCCGTTCTCCCCGCTACATTTTCTTCTGAACATACCCCCAATCCCGCTAAGTCGCTACAAAAAGAATGTGCTTCCACACCTGCTGAATGCAGCAAGACGCCTAGTCCCAATATTTTGGAAGACTTCCAGAATCCCCACTCGAGAAGAGTGGCACAGTAAAGTAGGTGAGATCCGAGAGGCTGAAAACTGGGTGGCTACCTGCAAAGGCCTAGAGGATAGATTTCATAGCACCTGGGCACTCTGGGCTGAATACACCTCAGACCCTAACCAAATTCCCTCTAGCCTAGATATCGCCTTACTGGAACTGGCAGATCCCTCACTAAGGGTGCTTAGGGAGGCTAGGGCCCAGAGGACAGCCACACCACCCCCGAGGGACCGCAGTGACTAGTTCATATGTTGATACTTAACGTTTTTGGCGTGGCGCGCCCGGAGCAGGCGAAGACGACATCCCATTCTAAAGAAGCAGGTAAATCTGACCTAACCCTCCTCCCCCAACCCCCCCCCCCCCGTTTCTCCCTCCCTGCTACCCACCCTCCTTTCAGTTGCTAAGCAACTATGACTTACCCATCTTAACTCTGTTTCTCCCCCTTTTTACTTATTATTTTTCTCTGCTGTATTTTGTGGACGATATGTGAACTCATGTGCGACTGTTGACAGACGGGGTCCTATGGCCCTAGGGCCACGAGAGTTATCTGGGGTGATGGCGGTCCCAGCCAGACACTCAGCAATGCCGTGGGGCTCCCCGGGCTGGCGGGGGGGTCGGGGGTGGTATGTTGGAGGCCATTGAGCCCCCCTCCCCGGCCCCAGCTGCAGGTCTCGGGACCACGCGCTTTATGCATTTTAGGAAGGCGTCCCAGCCCCGGGCCCACCCCCGGAGATGGGACACCCTTAGACGGGACCCCACGCCCCACTTACCCTTCTCACCTACACGGTCCTTTAGCTAATATATGGTTGCCCCTAACTCAGGACCCACAACAATTTCTTTAACCCCCGATTTCCCCCTACCTCTATGTATGTCTGTTAACCAAAGCACTTCTTATTGTTGACACCACGACTCTGTGTAGTCGACGGATTATTATCTTCACAAATGGTTACCACGGTTTGTTTATATGTTATTTTTCCAATAAAAATTGATTACACAAAAAAAAAATAGCTAATGCATTTCACACTACCAAGAGTGCTTACTCATAGCTGGCATCCGTGGAGCAGCGGTGGCGACCGGGCATCCAGGCATAGGGAATCCAGGCATTGGCCAGCGGCTCTTCTCCTCCTCGCTTCCGTTGTGCGTCTCCTCCCCTCCTCCTAGGCATCCAAAAGGATCACATGTCCTTTCAGCCAATCGGGTGAAGGGTATCAGACCCACTTCCCGATTGGCCGGGAGGAGGATCAGTGTTGCAACAGCGAGTTGTGGATGGATTTGTAAGTAGTTATCAGTATTCTGAATTTAATTTGTTGGGTGATCGGAGGCCAATGGAGGGATTGACAGAGTTGTGTAGCAGATGCTGAGCGGTTAGTAAGGTGGATGAGTCTGGCAGCAACAGTCATAACAGACTGAAGTCTATGTAAAGGTAATCCAACAAGAAGGGAGTTGCAGTAGTCGAGGCGAGAGATAACCAGGGGGTGAATCTTTCTACAAGTGCCCAGCAAGTCCAGCCTGGGTCACCAGCTGCCAACCTAACCTTCCTTTATTTGTATTAAATCAGAGAAGAAACATTCGGCTGGATTTCAGCACCATGGACAGCAGCTTAAAAAGTATGTGCAATGACCTGTTTACAAATCCCACACTTTGCTAGGACGTAGACCAGGATTTACTAGAATAGAGCATATTCACATTGGCAGGAAATGTCCACTTCGTTTAATGAATGTGGGAAAGCTGTGCTGACTTCCTTCATCCAATCACGTGCAAGCCATCCTCGATTTGTCCTTGTAATAGGGTATTCTCTATTTGTTTACCACATTCACTAAGCTAAGTGAAAATTCCCATGCAAAGCTTAGTGATAGTGGTAAGATTTCATTTTGCACAAAATACCCACATGCAAAGAAGATATAGGCATTGTTTGGCGACTGGGGGCCTTCTTTGTATCCCTTCGTCTAGGTGATTCGAATATACGCCTTGATCTATGGAAGTTTTTTTTTGGCCCGCAGTTGAGAACTGTGAAGTGGTCTCTTCATTTGAGATACAATTCCTGTTGCCTGCTGACGTCTGAGGCTCCCCGTTTATAATATCTTTGCAAGACAAACCTGATTTGAAGTTACCTTTATAACGTCTGACATCATATCACTCGGGTGACCTGGCAATAATTGGTGTTTTGTGGGTATGCGGATGCAGTATATTGCCGAATCTCATTTTCTATTCATTTTTTAATTCTGTCCAGGCTCCCACACTCAAAACATGAGTTGTCGGATTATAGGTTCTTATACTTAAATAAACAAACCGCCGCGTTTTTTCCTGAAGAAGCCATACGGCGAAACATGTAGAAAACGTGAACGTATACCCATAAAGTCCCATATCTTCCATATATTCTTTCTTATCTATACGGGATGTTGGCATCATATTTTATGTAGACTTTGATACTGATCTCTGCTCACATACCTTACCATATACTTTAATGAGGATTAATAACATTCATTGAAGCAGAATTAACTTCCCCCTCATCTTCACAATTACAAAAGCTGTTTTTTTTAATCCTTTGCTTATTTATTTAAATTTTTTTCCTCCAGCCCCACCCCCCATCTAGGCCAAAATGTTGTGTCTCTGGTCCTGCAACCTCCTGGGAAACTCACATTACATCTCCCAGGATGCTGCAGGACCGGGCACACAGAGTAGCCAGAGGACGGTCCCGGTCCGTCATCGGTGGCTGGCTGAACCCAGAAGGGACTAGACATGTGCGGTTAGTTTCGTACGTATTAAAAATTTGTACGAATTTCCGAAAATTCGTACATTCAGAAGCATCCGAAATACAAATTTCTATGCTTCTGAATTGTATACAAAATACGAAATTTCATTGACGAATTTCAGATCTAAATTCCGTTACAACGGAAACGTGACTGGTGTTTTGTTGACCAATCAGAGGTTTTCTTTTGCTGCTGAGTGAGGGTTGGGAAAATTACTTTTTTTAATATGGGAGTGGGAGACTGGTACTGGTAGTCGATGGGAGATTCAGAATCGGACAAAATAAGAATGTTCGTTAATATCATTTTATTATTGTCATAATAATTACGATTATTCGTTATGATGAAGTTGAAAACCCAGGAAGTCAGCACAGCACAGGGGTGGTGGGAGCCCCTCATAATGGGCACAGCAGGTGTACAGACCTGGGAACTCAGCACAGGGATGGTGGGAAACCCCTCATAATGGGCACAGCGGGTATACAGACCCGGGAACTCAGCACAGGGATGGTGGGAACCCCTCATAATGGGCACAGCGGGTATACAGACCCGGGAACTCAGCACAGGGATGGTGGGAACCCTCATAATGGGCACAGCGGGTATACAGACCCGGGAACTCAGCACAGGGATGTTGGAAACCCCTCATAATGGGCACAGCGAGTGTACAGACCCAGGGGGTCAGCACAGGGATGGTTGGAGCCCCTCATAATGGGCACAGCAGGTATACAGACCCGGGAACTCAGCACAGGGATAGTGGGAACCACTCATAATGGGCACTGCAGGTGTACAAACCCGTGAACTGAGCACAGGGATGGTGGGAACCACTCATAATGGGCACAGCGGGTGTACACTCAGACCCGGGAACTCAGCACAGGGATGGTGGGAACCACTCATAATGGGCACAGCGGGTGTACAGACCCGGGAACTCAGCACAGGGATGGTGGGAGCCCTTCATAATGGGCATAATGAGTCGACGACTGCCATATTGAGAAAGGTATTTTTTGCTTTTTAAATTCAAATTCGAACCTAACGAAAATTGAGATAAAAAAACCTTCTGTGTGCAGCAGCCTAATACTTACCTGCACCCCATCTCGATCCAGCGATGTTGCACATGCAACTCGGCTGTCTGGGACTATACCGCCTCATTAGCTGAGACACAGCAGCGGGCGCACTGTCAATCAAAGTCAATAGGCCAATGAAGAGAGAGAGGGGGTGGGGCCGAGCCGCAGCTCCGTGTCTGAATGGACACAGAGCAGCGGCTTGGATGGGCTGGGCTGCTCTGTGCGAGACCCACGGCATAAAGTAGGTAAGTATAATATGTTTGTTATTTTTAAGCAAAAAAAAACAAGACTTTAATATCACTTTAAGTGAAATTTCAATTTGCAAACTGAACCTGCTTAATTTCTTTAATTTAAGTTTTAATGAAATTTTAGTGTTTGAATTTACATTTACATTTTAAATGATAATTACACATTTGTTAAATTTCCAGAATTCAGATTTACAAAGAAACAGTAAGAAGACAATTAGTGGAAATGAAATCCATTTTTAGAAAAGAGATAATGAATCGAAGAAGAGTCAGAAGTCACTTTTAGTATGTATATATTTCTCCTCGTCTTTCTTTTCCAAGTGAGCACGAAGCTCCTTCTTGTAAAGCACCCCGTGTCACCTCTGTCACCGTTTCTGCATCTATCATCATCTGCCACTACATTCTCTGCTCATCCGTCCTCTTCTGTATAATCAACCATCGTGCACACATCAATTATCTGCTGCCCTCTGTACCACCACATTCATCACCAGCACATGTGTGCTCCTACTCTTTCGTGTCACCATACACATTCTGTGTGTCTGTGTATATATATATATTTATATCCCATCCATCTGTACCTGGTTTTGTACCAGTTCTTTTAACAGAAAGCATATAAATTGTGCTGCTATACACACACATACACACACACACATATATATATATAAATATATAGAAAAATGAGTTATACCCAGTGGTGGGTGGTGTTCAAAATTTTTGGGGGGGCGCAAACAAACTGAAAAAAAAAAACATCAATTGCAGCCACTGTGCCCATCAAACGCAGCCACTGTGCCATCAAACGCAGCCTCTGTACCCATAAGTTGCCACCACTGTGCCATCAAACGCAGCCTCTGTACCCATAAGTTGCCACCACTGTGCCCATCAAACGCAGCCACTGTGCCATCAAATGCAGCCTCTGTACCCATAAATTGCCACCACTGTGCCCATCAAACGCAGCCACTGTGCCATCAAATGCAGCCACTTTACCCAAAAATTGCCGCCACTGTGCCATCAAACGCAGCTACTGTACCCATCAATTGCTGCCAGTGTGCCCCAACAATTGCTGCCAGTGTGCCCCAACAATTGCTGCCAGTGTGCCCCATCAATTGCTGCCACTGTGCCCCATCAATTGCTGCTACTGTGCCCCATCAAATGCTGCCAGTGTGCATCGCTCGGGAGTCGGGACTTACCTGTCTCGCAGCGGGTCACGGTAGCGTCCTCCACGTCCATGCTCCTCGATGTTGCTGGTCCTCTCTATCAGGCGTCCAATCACAGCGCCTGTTGTTTTAGCCAATCCGGTTATAGGTAACCAGACCCGAGCACCTGATTGGCTCAGAGGCAGGTCCTAACACAACACTGAGTAAACAGCGAACACACAGCATTTCGCCCGCTGTTTACCATTTTAGAAGCCTATTAGAGCCTACGGCTCTAATCAGACACTTCCCAAAAAAAACGCTGCTTTAATTCAGGTGCCCGGCGCCCGACAAGTGGCCGACACCTGTATGGGGGGCGGGAGCAGCGACCATAGATAGATATGGTAAGAGAGAGGTGACAGGAGAGAGGGGGCGGCGCTTCTGCGCCCTTTATGGACGCACCACCACTGGTTATACTGCGCTAGAGTTAAAACACACACATATATAGATACACTTTAAAAAAATAAAATAAAACATGTCACAAGCTGGACTACCTCTTTAATTCCGTTGTTCCTCTGGAGTGCCACTAAATAAATTTGAAAAAAAACATCATTGCAGTCGTCTCCTTATGAAATATATTCAGCGATATTTTTTCCGCTGCCTCTGTGCAGGCAGTAAATGACAAAACAGCAGCAAACAATTGCTTACAAGACAAAATGTTTATTAGGACATTTGGTATTTCACTTCCTAAATGTCTGCAGTTTGTCTCCTAAACTGATAATATGACAGGATGAAAATGTTTTGCTTATCAACAAATGGCTGGAATTTATATTTAAACAGATCGCGATTTCAGCGAGCGCCGGCCGGCCTACGCGACTCAATTCTCAGTTCACGCCAGCCTTGATTTTCACAGCTTTGGAGGCTGGGTGTCAGGAGAGGCACACAACCACAGGACAGCGCTAAATGCTATGACAATGCCTCTTTAGATCTGCGGCTTGGTAAATTCGCAAAGAAAAAGTGATAGGAAAACAAAATCTTCTGATAGGGAGTCGGGTTCTTAGCTGCTAACCAATACTGAGAGGGCTCAGAAAGGGGAAATAACTCATCATTGGGGTAAGCAATGAGCAGGTCCTGGGAAATAGTCATCGGCATTGTGCCCCGTACACACGGTCGGATTTTCCGACGGAAAATGTCCTATCGGACAATGTTGTCGGAAATTCCGACCGTGTGTAGGCTCCATCTGACTTTTTCCGTCGGATTTTCTGACGGACAAAGTTTTATCTCCTGCTCTCAAATTTTCCGACAACAAAGTCCTATCAGACTTTTCCCGATCGTGTGTAGCGAATTCCGATGGACAAAGTGCCACGCATGCTCAGATCACATTACAAGACCAAAGCTATTGGCTACTAGCCTCTACGTAGTCCTGTCGTACGCAACAAACGTCATTACGTTCAGAATGATCGGATTTTCCGACAACTTTGTCCGACCGTGTGTATGCAACACCAGTGTCGGACTAAATCCGTCGGAAAAAATCTGATGGATTTTGTGGTCGGATTTTCCGACCGTGTGTACGGGGCATAAGAAGGTTGAAGAAAGGCGCAAGTTCATCAAGTTCGACGAATAGAAAAAAAGAATCAATAAAAAGAAAAACTTCGTATACAGAACATTATATGTATACAGTGGGGAAAATAATAATTTGATCCCCTGCAGATTTTGTAAGTTTGCCCACTTACAAAGAAATGAAGGGTCCATCATTTTTATCATAGGTGTATTTTGAATGATAGAGACAGATTATCAACCGAAAATCCAGAAAATTCACATAAAGCAAATGCTATAAATGCACTGATAGGCAGCACTGATGGGCACTGATAGGTGGCACTGGTATGC
The DNA here is from genome assembly GCA_028564925.1 of Lithobates sylvaticus. Classification (NCBI taxonomy): domain Eukaryota; kingdom Metazoa; phylum Chordata; class Amphibia; order Anura; family Ranidae; genus Lithobates; species Lithobates sylvaticus. The sequence goes on from CM053032.1 coordinate 250,963,822, forward strand.
AGCACTGATGGGCACTCATAGGCGGCACTGATGGGCACTTATGGGTGGCACTGATGGGTATGCAGCACTGATGGGCACTCATAGGCTACACTGATGGGCACTTATGGGTGGCACTGATGGGTACTGTCTGACTTTTTACTAGCCTGAACGTAGTCCCGTCGTAACGAACGAACGTCATCACGTTTGTAACGATCTGATTTTCCGAGAACTTTGTCCGACCGTGTGTATGCAACACCAGTTTCGGACAAAATCCATCGGGAAAAAAAACGACGGAATTTGTGGTCGGAATGTCCGACCGTGTGTACGGGGGCTTATAGTTCTGCAACAGCTGTAGGGCCACAGTTTGAGCACCCATCCTCTAAGGCTTCCGTAGGTCTCATCAGTGAAGCAGCTGTATGAATAGATGCTGCTGCCCTTGACCTGGCAGCCATCTTTAAGATGGGCAGTGCTTATGTCCCTTTCGGGTTAGCATGCATTCAGCATAGTGGGTAGGACAGGGATAGATGTCCCACTGGCTAAGGACAGTTGGATTAGTGTAGGGTCAGGTTCCTGTATAGGTGGGACAGAGCAGGGACTGTCGCTGTGTACTATCATTAGCCCTCTTGTTTTGGGGCCCGGGTTGCCTTTCAGCCACCTCCCTTGCTGGATGTTGTCAGGTGACTCCAGCGTGCATCATTCTTCCTGTCTGGTTCATTGTAAGTTTTCCTGTCCAGTGTGGCCGTGTCTGCAGAGTTTATCTGTTCTCTCTCAACCAGTGGTGGCCCGTCCATACGGGGCGCATGGGCGCTGGCCCCCTAATCCATGCTCCCGGCCCCTAATCTACATGCAGGGCGCCAGACGCATGGATTCCAATGTTTTTTTTTTTTTTTAGGAGCACATGATTAGAGCCTGAGGCTCTAATTGGCTTCAAAAAAGGGTGGGCTCGAGGCGCAGAGCAGTAAGCAGGTCCTGAGACCTGATTGGCCGAGAGGAGAAGCGATCGTATTGGCCGCCAAGGAGGAGACACAGGGGTAGCCGCCGTGAGGCCGAGGAGGAGGAGACACAGGCTGAAGCCGCTGCCTGGATGAAGCGCTGCCCGTGACCTAGCTGGGGTAAGTGCGGGTGATCCGACCCACCAGGTGGGGGTGGGGATGGGCGGATTGTTTGTCGCCCACCCCTCAAAAAAATATATAACATCAGCCGCCACTGCTCTCAACACTAATACATCAATACATTTTGCTGCATCAACCAGTCTCTGTGTATGTTCTCTTCCCCCTGCGAGCCTGGGCCCCACCTGCACACTGACTGACGGAAAATAGAAGAAACAGGGCGGCCTAGCTAGGATTGAATTAGCAAGCAGGAGGGGAGGACAAAGGGAGATACCAAATCACATAAGTAAACAAGAATTGGTGGTTCAAAACCACCACTAGATGTCAGTATACTGCCAAACAATAATTATCCTGATGCAATACAATGGGACAGAACAGAATCTAATCAAAATCGATTCTAAATCGTTCAGAACAGAAATGATGAAATTTGTTTGCCAATTTGATCATTTTGATTTAATTGCACATCGATCAGGTGATGAAATTGAAGCACGCATGGCCGCCATTACTCAATTCAGCGGCGGTGTTGCCATCCTTTCCTCTGTATCCTCTCTGAAGCATAAATATTGGAAATCTCCTGCAGCCCTTCTGTAATAGATGGACTATCCGGGGACTTCCAGTATACTAATATAATCATTTTTTGCCGCATTAATAATAAATATAACATCGTGTTTGTGAAAATAATAATTCCATCAGTAATTACACAAGATGATTGTTCTAGAGAAGACCGTATATTAACTTTATTAATTTCATTAATCTTCTTTGTAATTGTTTAATTGTCTGTCATCTCATCCTGCTGAGCCGGACCGCAGGCAGGTATGTCAGTGCGCAGAGCGCCGCACGTTTCACCGCAGTCACTGCACAAATAAAATTGGTAAAATTAATAAAAAATTAGGTTTTGTTTTACTTACAGACACTATTCTAAGGACGCGCTCTTATGCCCCATACACACGGTCGGAAATTCCGACCACAAAATCCGACGGATTTTTTCCGACACTGGTGTTGCATACACACGGTCGGACAAAGTTGTCGGAAAATCCGATCATTCTGAACGTGGTGACGTTCGTTGCGTACGACGGAACTACGAAGAGGCTAGTAGCCAATAGCTTTGGTCTTGTAATTTGATCTGAGCATGCGTGGCACTTTGTCCGTCGGAATTCGCTACACACGATCGGAAAAAGTCCGATCGGACTTTGTTGTCGGAAAATTTGAGAGCAGAAGATAAAACTTTGTCCGTCGGAAAATCCGACAGAAAAAGTCCAAAGGAGCCTACACGCGGTCGGAATTTCCGACAACATTGTCCGATAGGACATTTTCCGTTGGAAAATCCGACCGTGTGTACGGGGCATTACATGCGATACAAACACAGATCGCTCTTCAGAGAGCATATGACAGGCAGTGAGGAGGCTTGTATCACCTCCTCACTGCCTGCTTTAACCCCTTGAACCCCGCCCTAGTGCGACACAACCCCCTGCATTCCACGCAGTTATGGGGCGCCTGCAGAGTGGCCCCATTAAGTTGAATGGGTCAGGCTCAGCAGCCGCTGTGCTCGCCAAAAGCGACAAATGGTATAAATCTTGCTGAGGCCATGAAGCAAAGCATCACAGATTTGGCATTTGTACACCCCCCTCCCCCCACTTCCTCTGCAGCTAAAGGGGGAGTTGTTGGGTGGGGGGCGGGGCGGTAAAAACGCTGCTCAAGTGCCGAGTTTTACCACCACCCCCAATCGCTAACGTGAAGAAGCCCTAAAACTCTAATTATTCTTTTGTGAGAGTCAAAGGTTGAAGCGGATATAAGAGACACAAATTAATGAAGCTCTGTAATCATTACAGTAGGAATAAAATACTGGGTTCACCTTCAATCCCTGGATTGAAGGTGAATGTTGCAGCAAAAACTGGTTAGGGAGAAAGTAGGAGCAGTGTTATGGAGAGGTACCTGAGGAGGAGGGAACAAGTTTCCATTACAGATGGTCTCTCTGTCAGCTTCCTGGAACTGTTTTCCACCGGCAGCTGTATGTATAACTGCATGGAAATTGGGGTTTGCAGGGTGTCCCAGTGATCTAATGCCACCTCGGGAGAAGTGCTCCTCAGGCATGCTTTGGTCTGTAAGGGAAATGCTTCTCAGGCAAGCTCTGGTCTGTAAGGGAAATGCTTCTCAGGCAAGCTCTGGTCTGTAAGGGAAATGCTTCTCAGGAATTCTGTGGTCTGTAAGGGAAATGCTTCTCAGGAATTCTGTGGTCTGTAAGGGAAGTGTTCCACAGGAATTCTGTGGTCTGTAAGGTAAGTGCTCCTCAGGCATTCTGTGGTCTGTAAGGGAGGTGCTCCAGTCCTCAGGCATTCTGTGGTCTGTAAGGTAAGTGCTCCTCCGGCATTTTGTGGTCTGTAAGGGAAGTGCTCCTCAGGCATTCTGTGGTCTGTAAGGGAAGTGCTCCTCAGGCATGCTTTGGTCTGTAAGGGAAATGCTCCTCATGCATTCTGTGGTCTGTAAGGGAAGTGCTCCTTAGGCATTTTGTGGTCTGTAAGGGAAGGGCTCCTTAGGCATTTTGTGGTCTGTAAGGGAGGTGCTCCTCAGGCATTATGTGGTATGTAAGGGAAGTGCTCCTCAGGTAGGGTGACCAGACATCCTCGGTTTCCGGGGACTGTCCCCGGATTGAGGACACTGTCCCCGAACCAAGTCTGTCCCCGGTTTTGTCCCCGGATTGGATTTGAACAGGGGCTTGGGCAATTTCAAAGACAGTCAGTGCAGAATTTAAAAAAAAATCTGATTTACACCCCCCCCCCCCCCGGCTCTGCCACTCCTACTAGCTTAGGGGGTGGGGGTGTATTTTTTTCATTATCTGTGTCCCTTTCGGATGATCATGTGCTGGTTGGAGTGGAGAAAATATTTCTTCAGTTTCGGGTGCATGCCCGTTCTGCTCCTGCACGCATGTTCTTCTGCCTTGGAGTAAGTCCCGGCCAGCCACCTGCCCATCTCCTTGCCTTTCCTGGTGGAGTGATCTTCCTCCGCTCCCCACCCAGTAGTAGCTGGGGCCCGGAGAGTAAGGCTTGACAGGCTGTGAGGCGGGCGGTGACCGATATCCCAATCCTGAAAACTACCAACTGCACTCTCCTACTATAAGCTAATATATAATACACAGACGTTACAAACAGGTTTTAAGTTGCATGGCCTCCATAAATGAAAGCTATTAGCATTAAGCACATATCTTGCACAAATGGTGTTTTTTTTCTCTCCGACACAAGTAAGCTAACATTAAAAGAAGAGGGCAAAACTGATAAATATTCTTTGTAAAATTGATGATTTTACTGGTCTGCGTCTTTTAATGTAGTTTTTATTATCTAAAGTGTTTGCCTGACTCATCGCAATCTCCCTTGTAAACTCTTTGTCATGGGTTTTAGACGCAGAGCATTAATTACATGGAGTGATCTTCAGTTTATATAGCACATCGCAAGTGACACCATTCTTAACTGTGATACAGAAAATAAAGATCAACTGCATTTATTATCCACAAGAAGAGTAGAGCCCGGGGCAATGTCACTTATTAGAGGTAATTAAGCAGAGCCCCAAACTCCTGGAAATAAACAGCACAATAAAAGACAGCGCCTTTCCTTCCACACTCAATAAATCTGCGCACTTTTTTTCTGATTAAAAGAAACCCAACCAGAGGGAAAATGGGAGCTGATATTTAGGTCTTTTGTCTTGGCTTCAGTCGCAACTATTATGGATTAGGGATGAGCTTAGATTTTCGCGGCAAATTCGAGCGCCCCATAATGCACTGCAAGACCGCAGTGCATTTCTGTATGATGATTGGCCAAAGCATACACCTGACCTGCATGCTTTGACCAATATCAGAACGCTCCTCAGCGAGAGCCATAATTGGCCAATCAGTCAGTACAGGCAGTATATTTGAGATATATATACAGTCTACTAGTATATATATATATATATATATATATATATATATATATATATATATATACTCTGCATTCAGCGTAGCCTATATATAAAGTGCATTCGGCGGTGTATAATTGTTATGCTTTGCGTCTATATCTATTAAGGTTCTTGCGGTAAAACCAAGGAAGCTTAGATTTCTGTAGTGTATCAGTGCTTTACTAAACAGGAAAGCTGCTTACAAAATATGCCTACAAATATAAGCATCTACAATATGTACGCATTAAGTAAACTAAACAGTTACTTAACTTAGGGGTCAAGATTTAATGTCCTTCATGGTTCCTTGCTTAGTCCAACTTAAAATGTCTACAAAGTTATCCAGCATCCGGCAGCCATGTCTTTCCTCATTGTCCTCCCAAAAACATCTCTTTTCCGAACACGTCTCTTTCAAAAGCGAAATCTCCTCCCCCTAACTCCTGTTTACATCACATCCTGCCGATAACTTCCTGTCTCAGCCAAGTCCAATCCAACTGGTTTATTTACTATCAATGGAGGGGGGGGGAAGAGCTTCTGTAAACATATGCTCTTACTAAACTTAACTTAAATATTATTGCAATAAAGTCACTATACAAATGGCCATAGCAACATATACCACCTCTTGACTTTATTGCATAATATAGGAAACTTCAACATCTCTTAAAGCCTTTTATCCAGAAAAGGGCGAAATAAACCCCCCAGTATTGTAAATGGGAGGAAAAAAATTCCCTTTCGACCCCCGTATCTTCTGGGCGGTCAGACTTTTGTTTTGTTGTCACTGGAAGGCTGTGACATTACTTTTGAGCAGGGTTAACAATGTCTTTGGCAGTTTGTAAAGAAAGTCCCAGATGAAAGTCTATTGTCCTCTTGTTGACATGAGGCACAGGAGGAGCAAACTGAAGATGGTCTAAGTATCATTAATTTATCGGACTACACACTATCAGATGATGAAACTGTAATATTGAAAAAAAGACTCACCTTTTGCCCTGCCTCCAATATTGGTACCTTTGAGATCATAAAAGATCTCTTTGCCCGTAAGCTAATTCTTAAAAGTCTATATGCAAAACCAACACATGGGGAAGAACCATCGGCACAGGAAAAGAAAACCTGGGATGACCTGATCTCTTTATTGGAAGATCAGGAAAACAGGGATCTGATAGACAAGATAGACATTGAGGCCTTACTAGAGGAACAAATTACTCCTGTCTGGGTAAATCGAACTTAAAGCGGTTTGGTACTCCAAAAAACTTCTTTAGCTTATTAAATACAGTTAGCAAAGCTGATGCACCAATGACCATTAACCACTTCAATACCCGCGTATAGTCATATGACGCCCACAAGGTGGATCTACCATCCTGGGTGGGCGTCATATGACGTCCTCGGATTCCCGGCCGCCTGGGGGGCGCGCGCGCGCCACCGGCGGCGCGCGCGCGCGCGCGGCATCGCTCGGGACCCGGTGCGAGTGCCCGGCGGCCGCGATGTCCACCGGGCACCCGCGATTGCCCGTTAAAACAACGGGACCGGGCGGGACCGTGGAGCTGTGTGTGTAAACACACAGCTCCACGTCCTGTCAGCGGGGAGGAGACCGATCATGTGATCCCCGTACAGAGTATCACATGATCGGTCTCCTCCCCTTAAGTCCCCTCCCCCTACAGTTAGAATCACTCCTATTAGGGACACACATTAACCCCTCCAGCGCCCTCTAGTGTTAACCCCTTCCCTGACAGTCACATTTACACAGTAATCATTGCAATTTTATAGCAACGATCGCTGTGTAAATGTGAATGGTTCCAAAAATGTGTCAAAAGTGTCCGAAGTGTCCGCCGCAATGTCGCAGTCACGAAAAAAAAATCGCAAATCGCCGCCATTACTAGTAAAAAAAAAAAAATTCAATAAATCTATCCCCTATTTTGTAGACGCTATAACTTTTGCGCAAACCGATCAATATACGCTTATTGCGATTTTTTTTACCAAAAATATGTAGAAGAATACGTATCGGCCTAAACTGAGGAAAAAAATTGTTTTTTTTTTTTAAAAAATGGGATATTTATTATAGCAAAAAGTAAAAAATATTGTGTTTTTTTTCAAAATTGTCGCTCTTCTTTTGTTTATAGCGCAAAAAATAAAAACCGCAGGGGCGATCAAATACCACCAAAAGAAAGCTCTATTTGTGGGAAAAAAAGGACGTCAATTTTGTTTGGGTGTAACGTCGCACGACCGCGCAATTGTGCTCTGGTAAGGAAGGGTGCCGAATCGCAAAAAGTGCTCTGGTAAGGAAGGGTGTTTAAAAGCCCTGTATTGAAGCGGTTAAAAAAAAAAAAAAAAAAATTATTTAACTTACCTTACAGATTTTTCCTCTGGCTTCCGCTCTTTCCTCCCGTGGGAGTAGGCGTGTTTTCGGCTGTCCCCCGGCTCCGCAATGACTTCTGGGAGCTGTTCTGCATTCCTCCCATGAAGCCACGGGGGACGCCGTCAGCACGAAATCTCGAGAGATTTCCGGCGACGCCGCACCGTTGTGATGGCAACCAGAAATTTTACTGCGCTGCACGCTCAACGAACAGAGCATGCGCGGGATCGAGCGGTGAATGCTGGGAGCGCAGCATTCACCGCATCCCGGAAGTAAATGCTTGTGGGTTTCTAATGCCCACAAGCAAGATGGGATCGTCCAGCAAGATATTTTATACGTTATCCAAACAGACAGAATCGGCGATCGGCGGGGATAAGAACTGCAGCAGGTAAGTGACATGTTATGTATGTCTATATATTACACTGATTGGGGAAAAAAAAAAAACTTATTTCGGTGGAATCCCGCTTTAAAAAAGAAGTCAAACTAATTCCCGACAAATCTAAATTCTAATTTAAAGGCCTTTCTTGCGATGACCACACAGGAAATCCCAAATCTTAGACAGATCCCTTCAGTTGGACAAACTCAGCAGTCAATATCAGCTTACAATTAAACCCTCGGATAAGGGGGGAATATTGTATTAATGAGTAACCTTAAATATCAGACAATGTGTAAAAAAAAAATCCTTCTCAACAAGGACTGGTATCAGCCAATGTCAACTTTTGAAAAATTCGATACAAATTTTTACCTTTTGGTTGACCATGTATACCTCAATAATATCATTAGTAAACAGACATGGGACTTTATACGCATTAGCCACTCTAAATCCCTACGTTCTATAGTATTAACCTGCCTGGATGTTAGTATCATGAAGGATTCAAATGGCCACCTCTCAAGTACACTTTATCGGAAAGAGACGGCTGGCAATACAATCCTCCATGCCACTAGTTTCCATCCCAAATCATTGATTAAATCAATACTCTACACTCAATACCTCCCCATCCGACTAAATTGTTCCGAGGACAGTACATTTCAGGCGGAGGCAAATAAATTACAAACTAGACTCTTACGACGGGGGGTATTCGTCTACATGTTTAAAAAAGGCTTACAAAAGAGCAAAAGAAAAAATCTGACAAAATTTGCTATTTGGTACACCTAGGAAGGAACGCAATCATTTTGACAATGGGAGGTCACAGATTACAATCATTACGACGTATAGTAAACAACACGAACGAGTAAGAAAAATTCTAGCCAGACATTGGCACATTCTATGCATTGATCCAATGTTAAATCGATTTGTGTAAAAAAAAAGCTCTCATTACGTACAGACGAACACGGTCATTGAAAGACATCTTAGTCCATAGTGAGTACAACGGGGAGTTTAGAGGTGACCCATGCAAAAGAAAGGGCACCTTCAGATGTGGTGGTTGTGCTTTTTGCCAATTTATTAACATTGATAGCAACCAGACATTACCAAATGGACAAAAATATAGGCCCTCACATTATGCAAATTGCCGAACACATGGGGTGGTCTATCTTTTGAACTGTTCCTGTGGTTGTTTTTATGTCGGCAAAACGAAATTGGAACTGCATACGAGGGTCTATAGACATGTACACAGCATGAAAACTTGCAACCCAGATCTCCCACTAGGTAGATGTGCTCAGGATGTTCACCAGGATAAATTCCCTAATGTTACATTCTCGGTATTGGACCGTGTCCATCCCAGCGCCAGAGGTGAGGACTGGGACAAAATCCTGCTAGGGAAAAAAACTAGGTGGATAATGGCATTACAGGCCACCTCTCCACCAGGTCTCAATGATTATATAAGCTACCGCCCCTTTCAAGAGGGCTTTACATCAGGTGGATGGGAAGGACTGGGCTAGTTCGCCCCTCTAAGTAACAACATTGGTTGGTTGTCCCCCTCTTTCTTTTCTTTTTGTTCCTTGGTTTCATCATGTTGCTCTGTTGTCCCCTCTCCTCCCGGTACCTTTTTTTTCCTCTTCCATTTTTGGCAATTTGAGGGGTTTGGTCTCAGGGGGACACAGGAGAACAGGGAACATGGTGTGTTCTCATCTCTGATTTCTTGTCATTGGCAACTATGCAATCTCGCTCTTTCATGTAATTGCTTTTATACATGGGATAGATGTCAATCTGTGTCCCACTAATCACAGTCCAATATGTGAGCTTATCCCCATTCCCTATGAGCGATTTAGGTTTCACCTTCCTCCTGCGATGTTCCTTCATTGTAATTTTACTTTATCTTTTTTCCACTAGATGGCGCTTTGGCCGCGGGGCTGCTGTGACTACCCACCGGTGGTACCGTTTTGCTGTATACTAGATACACATTCGTTTTTTTTAACCTGTGATCACATGGACTCATTTAGAGTAGACTTTTCACTTGTTTTTCTTTTCTTTTTTATTTCTTTGGACCCTAATGCCCCATACACATGGTCGGATATTCCGATGGAAAAAGTCAGATCGGAAATTTTTTGTTGGAAAATCCGATCATGTGTGGGCTCTAGCAGGCTTTTTCCATCGGAATTTTGAGAGCAGCATCTAAAATTTTCCGACAACAAAATCCGATCAGACTTTTTTCGATCGTGTGTAGAGAATTCCGACACACAAAGTGCCACGCATGCTCAGAAGAAATTTGGAGACGAAAGCTATTGGCTACTGCCCTGTACGTAGTCCCGTCGTACGTTTTGTACGTCACCTCGTTCGGAATGATCGGATTTTCCAACAACTTTGTCCGACCGTGTGTGTGCAACACAAGTTTCGGACAAAATCTGTCGGAAAAAATCAGACGGATTTTGTGGTCGGAATGTCCGACCCTGTGTACGGGGCATACGTTTTATTTTGGTTTTTTTTTCTGTTTTTTCTGTGGGTTTTTTTTGGTTTTTGTTTTTTTTTTTTTTTTTTTGTTTTGTTTTTTTTTATTTTTGTTTTGTTGTTGTGTTTTTTTTTGTGTTTTTTTGGTTGTTTTTGTTTTTTTTTGTTGTTTTTTGTTTTATTTTGGTTTTACTGTCTCTTGCTGCCTTCACTGGCCAGTCTCCGTGGGGCGCATGGCACCACCCCCCTCTCCGCCATGGGGGCTGCGTCATAGGTTCCACTACCTGGTGACCGATGACGCCCCCAATGCACGTGCACTCTTTCGCAGCGATACCATGCATGAGTGGGCGTGGCGATTAATCAAACATGCGTGGGTGTCCGGCACCATTATTGAAATAGACCCCTGCTCTGGGCAGTCCGATGAGCACTGCAGAGCGGGGTTATGTTTGGACAGAGGGTCCCTTGCTTATAGGGTAAGCCTTGCCTTTGTTCTCTATCTGGAATCTATTTATATCTATACAATTTTTGACCAATGGTTATTTTTGGTAATTACTTATACTCCCGTCTCTATATAACAATCTCTCTTAGGAGGTCTAATGCTAAAGGATTTGGAGTGTGCTGCTACATATGGATAAGAAGCCACATTTTAAGGCTTCGGATAGTGCTATTACTCATAACTTACAAACCTTGGTAAATATTTAGTTTTTTATTGATTTCATTTTTTCTTCCAAAGAATTTGCTGCACTATGTTGGATTAGATGACTGAGAATGGATATGGATACATAGGCATATTTATTTTTTAGAAACATTGCTTATTTTTGTCCAAAAATTTTTTTGTGAATGATATTATTTTAATTTCATCATTATATTTTTTTATTTTTATTTTTTTCTCTATTTTTTTCACTATTTTTTTCACTATTTCTTTTTTGCTTATTTTATCTTTTTTGTTTACTCACTGGTTGGCAATTCGCCACCTATGACTCCTTGTGATCATCAGGCAAATTTCAGTAGGTAATTCCCTTTTCTGATATTTTCGCATATAATTGGTGCCCTCATTTTTCCAAGTTGCATGGTGGAACATTTTGCATGGTAGGTGTCGCTTACAACCACTGCTGTTCATCTGTCCCCTATGGTTGTCAAATATCCATGTTCTATATTGCTATGATATGTTTTTTTCTATTTTTTGTAGTAAGACAAAAGTATGACTGTATGCTTATTAAATACCCCTGATGAAGGTGCTTGAACCAGAAACGAGTCGGGTACCGTTTTTTTTGTCTTTTCTTTGTTTTTTTCTTTTCAATTTTTGTACACTTTTGTATCATTTTCATCATGTCTTTTTAAACATACGGTCATCTCTATGACGGAACGATTTTATGTACACCCAATAAATTATATTTTCTAAATTTACACATGTGTGGTTATTGGTCAAGTCCCAATGAAGGGGGATTTTCTTTTCTTGATATACAATTAGTATTTCTTGATATACAATTAGTATTTCTTGATATACAATTAGTATTTCTTGATATACAATTGGCCGCCTGACAAGTCGCACTCCATGCATTGCAATGGAACCATTCTAACAGGAGTGACTCAAGTCGCTCCGACTTAGAAAAAGGTTCCTGTACTACTTTGGGGCGACTTTGGAGCAGCTTGCATTGACTTCTATATAGAAGTAGTTTTGCAAGTCGCGCTGTACAGGGCGGCTTCAGAGTCGGACGACTTTGATGCCGCCCCTGTGTGAACCGGCACTTAATGAAAACCTCCAACCTTTTGTTTCAATAAAGTTTCCTTTAAAAAAAAAAACTCTACAGTATCCCTTTCCATCAAGATGTGATGGGAGCCTTTGTTGGTATAACTCACCAGCAAAAAATACCTGACGGTCCGCACTTCAAACCGGAGTCCTCTCTCTGATTCCACACACAAACCCATTTCTGCAGCTAAATCTAGGGGCAGATGGAAATGATACACGATACCTTCCCAGCGAGGAACGAAAAAAGAGCAATTCACCGGCGTCTGAAGATGTAAAAGCGTTTTATTCTCCTTTACTTCAATAAATCTCCAGTCCTCATGGCTCTGACCTCTCATCGTGACCCAGAATTGAAGTTTTGTGGGGGTGCGTCACCGGATTCCGAGCCCAGGAGGGCCCCCTTTTATAGATAATGCCCTCAAATTCTTGCGGCATCAATCTTCAGTTTCGCTCAGTGAGTGAAATCGCTCCAGTTTGTATCAAAGGGTGTTATTGCAATATTTTCTCAGTACAATATAAACCCAGATAGCGAGCGTGATATTGTATTGAGGGAATAAGGTAATAATACCTTCTTTGTGTGATGGTTGTCAGGTGATCTCTCATGCATCCTCGCTTTGGAGGGACAGATTTTTAGACCTATATCCTTCTGTACTCCAGGACTGTCCCTTTTTTAGATCCTTTTCTTATTTTTTATTACTATTTACCCACAAGATTGTTCATATTCCTGTTTAAAGCGGAGTTCTGGTTAAAAAAAAAATAATTAAAGTCAGCAGCTACAAATACTGCAACTGCTGACTTTTAATAATCGGACACTTACCTGTTTCAGAGTCCAGCGATGCGGGGGATCAAAGCTCCGCTCCTCTCCCCCTCCTCTCTGCCACGCCGGCATTGTAACTGTGGGCACCTGGCTGTAGCTTCACAGACAGGCACCCACTGCGCAGCATGGGCAATCATCTGGGACCTGTGACGTTTCCCAGATGATTTCCGAGAGGGAGGGGGGAGAGGTGATCTCCCTTCCGGCGCTGCAGTGTGCTGGGAGGAAGTGAGAGCTGGATCCCTCTAAAAAGAGGCTATGCCCCCCCCCCCCCCCCCAAAAAAAATGACATGCCAAATGTGGCATGTCAGGGGATCACCTCCCTTAAAGCGGAAGTTCCATTTTTAGGTGGAACTCCGTTTCAAGGTTAAACTGTTACTAAACCCAGGAGCCTGCATTTACTAGACATGTGTGCCGTCAATAAATTTGTTTCGTTTCGTTCCGTTTCGTATTAGCCGTTAATTCGTATTTCGTAATTCGTGTCCGAAATTCAATTTGGATTCGTACGAAATACGAATTTTCGTTAGGTTCGTTAACTTTTCGTAACAATTACGAACGTTCCTTATGATGAATTTATCATTATGAGGGGCTCCCACCATCCCTGTGCTTTGCTGACTTCCTGGGTTTTTAACTTCATCATAACGAACAATCGTAATTAATGAACATTCTTATTTTGTCCGATTCTGAATCTCCCATCGACTACCAGTACCAGTCTCCCACTCCCATATTAAAAAAGATCATTTTCCCAACCCTCACTCAGCAGCAGAAGAAAACCTCTGATTGGTCAATCAGAATTTTATATTTTATACACAAATAAAGATTTTGTAACATTTTATATACTTATCACTTATGTAAAGTATGTCCGGCTCGGGTTAAAACATCCAAATAGTTGGCACTTCATCTCAAATAATTAGTTATTGAAACAAGGAGAGGAGAAGGGGGATTTTAACGGTGCTTACAAATAATAATGAAAAAACTAAAATTTTTAAATATAATAATCATTTTAATGAGAATATAGTTAAAACACAAACAGGGCCACTTTAATCACTAGTGGTCAACAATTCATAGTAGAGGTGGTCATTAGGCAGATATTCAGCTTTAACAGTAGTGTCTTTTTCGTATATAAACCCAACATGTTTTGCAATAGCTTCATCAGGGGATATACTAATCAGAAAAGCGAAAAAAAACTGTACAGAGATACAAATGAAAAAAATGAATTAAGTACAAAATATCCAAACATAAATATGTTACAATATAAAGATATATATGTATCCTTTGCCAATGCCCTACCCCCAAGGAAGGTGAACCTACCGCGCCAGACCGCCTAGGGGCAACCACCGCCAAGGGGGACCAATCAAGCCAAGTGAAAGGGGCTCTGTGCGGCCACAGAAGACACACAATGTGACCAGGCTGCAAGTGTGTAAAGAAAGGAAAATTGAATGTATCGGATACGTTGGAAAATATATTTATAGAGTGTACATGTTTATGAAGAAAAAAAAAGGACAAAATGTATTATTAATGAGTACTCACTTAAAATCGATAAATTCAGAGCATGGGATGAAGGGTGTCTAAGAAATAAGGAAAATGTGAAATCCAATGGGAATATGCTAAGTAATGCCCCGTACACACGGTCGGATATTCCAATGGAAAAAGTCTGATCGGTTTATGTTGTCGGAAAATCCGATCGTGTGTGGACTCTAGCAGACTTTTTCCGTCGGAATTTCAGACGGAAAAAATTTGAGAGCAGGATCTCAAATTTTCCGACAACAAAATCCGATCGGACTTTTCCGATCGTGTGTAGAGAATTCCGATGGACAAAGTGTCACGCATGCTCAGATCAAATTACGAGACCAAAGCTATTGGCTACTAGCCTCTACGTAGTTCCGTCGTACACAACGAACGTCACCACGTTCGGAACTATCAGATTTTCCGACAACTTTGTCCGACCGTGTGTATGCAACACCAGTTTTGGACAAAATCCGTCGGAAAAAAACGGACGCATTTTTTGGTTGGAATTTCCGACCGTGTGTACGGGGGCTTACTCTAATGCCCCGTACACACGGTCGGATTTTCCGACGGAAAATGTCCTATCGGACCATGTTGTCCTATCGGACCATGTTGTTGAGCCCACACACGGTCGGAATTTCCGACAACATGGTCCGATAGGACTTTTTCCATCGGAAAATCAGACGGAAAAAGTTTGAGATCCTGCTCTCAATTTTTCCGACAACAAAGTCCTATCGGACTTTTTTTCGATCGTGTGTAGCGAATTCCGACAGACAAAGTGCCACGCATGCTCAGATCACATTACAAGACCAAAGCTATTGGCTACTAGCCTCTACGTAGTCCCGTCGTAGGCAACAAACGTCACCACATTCAGAATGATCGGATTTTCCGACAACTTTGTCCGACCGTGTGTATGCAACACCAGTGTCGGACAAAATCCGTCGGAAAAAATCTGATGGATTTTGTGGTCGGCATTTCCGACGGTGTGTACGGGGCATTAGAAGGGAAGGGAAAAAATAATATATAAATATAAATATACACACATATATAAAAAAAGGACTAAGAAAAAGAAAACAACAGTATACAGAGAGAGTAAGTTGGGTATCTGATAGTCGTATGAATTAGTTACTCAGATTATGAAAAGGAATGATCCAAATGAAATATAGTTTAAAAATAAAAGGGAGAAAAAAGGGAGGATTTTTAAAACAATGAAATAGGAATAAATAATGATGAACTATCGCCGACGCCAATGTAATCAAAATATGCATCCAAAAATACAAGGATGCAAGGGACAAATGTCTCAATATAGTCAGAGGAAATTTAAAATAAAAAAATAATAGTGATGAAAAAAAGAAAAGGGAGCAAAAATTTTAATATATTTTAGGAAAGGAGAAAAGGCAAAAAGGGTTATATATTTATGTTTTGTGTATTATATGACACACCAAACATCCTCCTACTCCAGGCCCCTTGATTGGGGACTAGACATGTGCACAATAGAAAAATTAGTTTATTTTCGTTTCGTTTCTGTTCGTTTCCGTTGATTCGTAACGATTCGTAAATTCGTAAGTCGTCGGTGTTCGTTCGTATTCGTAACGATTCGTATTTTCGTAAGAGTTATTTTTTCGTTGATTCGTTTTTCTGTTAGTTTAATTTTTGTTTATTCGAAATTCGGACGCATTCGCATTTTCGTAGATTTAGTTACATTCGTACTTTCGTTAGATTGATTTATTCGTACTTTCGTAACATTGTTTTCGTAGATTCGTAATCGGAGCATAATTCATAATTTTATGTAATGTGTATGCTATTATTACATTTTAAGAGACACGGAAAATTACGAATCAAAAAAGTTACGAATGTACGAATTTTTTCGTTCAATCCTTTCGAAGCACATTAAGCAGCGCCATTGTAAGAGACACGGAAAGTTACGAATCGAAAAAAAAAAAAAAGTTACGAATGTACGAATTTTTTCGTTCAATCCATTTTAAGCACGTTAAGCAGCGCCATTGTAAGAGACACGGAAAATTACGAATCGAAAAAATTAAAAAAGTTACGAATGTACAAATTTTTTCATTCAATCCATTCGAAGCACGTTAAGCAGCGCCATTGTAAGGGACACGGAAAATTACCAATTCAACAAAAAAAAAAAAGTTACGAATGTACGAATTTTTTCGTTCATTTTGATTTTCGTTGTTCCTGTTTTCGTTTTTTGGATTTTCTTCTTTCGTAGTTTCGTTGTTTCTAATTTGGTTATTTCGGATTTTCGTTGTTTTTCATATTCGTTCAAATCGAACGATTCGTTATTGGTTACAATTTTTAGCGAATCATTTGTTCATTCGTACGATAACGAATGAACGAATATAACGAATTTTAACGGAAAACTAAAAAAAACAAAACGAATTGCACATGTCTATTGGGGACTGGGTGTTCTCTTTTTCCCTTTTGGCTATTAGGATTTACAGTATAGAGCGCCAACTGCTCTTTACAAAATAAAGGGAGACACTACAATTACAATACAATTCAAGACAGGTTAGAAGGGCAAAGCTTACTATCTATGGGCTCCTTATCAGAAGCGACCAGAGGGCTTTAAAAACAGGTGACTGAGCGACAATTTTAAACCCCCCGCCTAAGTTCTAGCATTACAGCCAGGCAGGGATGAACACATTCCATGGCCAAAATGCTTTGCTTTGAAGCTGAGGGGATTTTAACTCAACTTGTGCCGCTTGTCAAACTTGCCCATGGAGGTCAATGGGAGCATGCCACAACTGCATGCCAAATGCTTGGCTTGTAGATGTGGTGCTGTATTTTAATATCAAATTCTCCTTGGGGTTAAAAAAAAAAAAGTACACTTTCTGAAAGCAGCAGGATCAACTCCTAAATGCCCAGCAGCAGCTGCTTCACCGATTTCTAATAAGTTAGTAACTGTGGAAAGCTTTTTCAAAGGGTGGAAGACGCTGCCGTCCTTATGTAAAAAATTGATATTTATTATAAACAATAAAAAATATTAAAAAAATATAAATACATATAAACTTAAAGGAAATCTGTACTTTGCCCATGCAGAATAGTTTAATGCCCCCTCCTAGTCTGTACACCTACTCTCTATTCGATCTCTTACTGACCTGGACAATTTTGTTCTTTGAAGCTCCTCTGTACGGTGCTTTGTCAAAACTCCTGTGAACAAAAAAAGTGAACTGTGAAATCACAGGACACAAAAAAGTGCACAGTGGGTACCCTATGACCACTCTTCTGAAGAGGAAGACCCTCTAACCCTGAACTTCTCAGGGTGCAAGGCTCCTAACAGAGGCGAGGAACGCCATGGCTGAAGCCAGGTGGACCCCACTTCTTAGGGACCAGCCAAGGATGGTCCACCAAGTATTTGGTGAGGGCCCTCCTGAAGACAGACATCTCCAGATGGGGAGAGTCAAAAACACCCAAAAGGCCGTAGGACCTCCCCCCAACATCAGGGCAGGCCCCCCATTGACCTGCATCCTACATCTCTGTGTAAAATAAGAATAAAAAGTGCGTGTAAAAAACTATATGACACACTCAACAAAAAAAAGGTGCTATGTGCAATACACAGCGGACCTTTTAGTTAATATAAAAAAAATCCCCTGACACACGCCCCTAGAAAAGCATAAGGTGACATGACCTAGTGCCGGTGAAACACCAACTGGTGTCGCCTAAAAGTGTTTTCTGGCACACCCTTTATACTATACTATACTATACACTATATACACCACTACTCCATAGATCTCCATATGCTTCAAGGTCCCATGCTGAGCAGCTGCCATGCTACTTACTGAACACTTTCAGCACGGGCGCCATTCAGAGACAGTTTTGCATCTTCATAATTATTGGAAAGCGTTAGCCTTTTGGCTAAGATCAAGTGCAGTATCTGTTCTTATCAGTGTCTAGAAGGGGGGCTCCACCATCATTCTGGTCTTTTAGTAGGAATCGCTAGCTGTATGGTATCCCTGCTGGTATGATGGGGGCTTTGAAGGCTAGTACTGGCACAAGAGTTCTTCCGCCGGGAAGACTGGAAGGGCCCAGTGCCTCCTGAATTTAATGGATCTACATTGTCTGGCCATGGGCTGGGAAGGCAGAGAATCTGCTGTGTCTGTGCCCCCTGGGAACTGGTCGCCTGTGGGGTGGGTTTAGGAGATCCAAGGGGTGAAAAGGCACATGGCCACATCCCTTTATTATTTCTGCACCGGGGCAATTTTTTCTACCTAGGCCGCAAGCCCTAGGCAGTGCACCAGCACCGGTGTTCTATCACCAAGTGTCCGGCTGTCACTAGGTGTCCGAAGTGTACTGCGCATGCGCAGCGCATGCGCAGTACGGAGCATGAAGATGTTCGGAAATTTTCGGAAGATGAACGGCGCCTGCGCCGTGAGTCGAGGAGAAGCCCCCACCATCCAAGCGGACATAGGGTTAGTCAAACTTAGAGGGCCCCTCGCGGGCTCGCTTCGCTCGCCACGCTTCGGGCACGGCCGCGCTGCGCGCGGCTCTTTTATATTCTAACTCTATGTCCACTTGGATGGTGGGGCTTGAAAGTGGACTCACGGCGCAGGCGCCGTTCATCCTCAGCAATTTCCGGAATCTGGGTGTCCTGTGTACTGCGCATGCGCAGTACACCTCGGACACTTCGTGATGGGGGACTGGTAATGATACAACACCGGCACTATTTATTTTATTTATTTTTCTCGACTGCTTTTTTTGTGTTTCTTTCACTTGGATAGAGGAGAGGGGTCCTCAGGCCTACTCTGAAGTCAAGGGGGATGCTGTGTAGCCATTAGGTTCCTTCCTCCCTTGAACCAGGGGGGTCTCTCTTTGGGAGCCCTCATTACCTAATACTCAGTGGTCAGCTTCCTCTGACCATGAGGAGAGGGGTCTGCAAGGCCTTTTGGCAAGGGGGACCATGTTCGAGCCTCGCCCCTGTTAGGAGCCTTGCAACGCGGGGTCGGGATAAGGTCAAACTCCTTTGGGGGGGGGGGTGGACAAGAGACACACTCTTATGCCACATACACATGATCGGAAATTCGGTGAGGAACAGACCAATGAGAGCTTTTGGTCGGAAAATGCGACCGTGTGTATGCTTCATCGGACTTTTGCTGTCCGAATTCCAGCCAGCAAAAGATTGAGAGCATGTTCTCAATTTTTCGGTCGGAAAAAGTTCTGATCGGAAATTCCGACCGTCTGTAGCAATTGTGACGCGCAAAATTCCGCCGCATGCTCGGAAACAATTCGGCGCATGCTCGAAACATTGAACTCTCGGCTCGTTGTAGTGTTGTATAGTCGTCGCGTTCTTGGTGGTCGAAAGTTCAGAGAGCTTTTGTGTGACCGTGTGTATGCAAGCCAAGCTTGAGCGGAATTCCGTCGGAAAAACCACCCAAGATATTTCTGACAGAAAATCTGCTTGTGTGTACAGGACATAAAGTCACCGCGTTCTTGACGGTCGAAAGTTCAGAGAGCTTTTGTGTGACCGTGTGTATGCAAGCCAAGCTTGAGCGGAATTCCGTCGGAAAAACCACCCAAGATATTTCTGACGGAAAATCCGCTCCTGTGTATAAAGTTGTGTGTATAAGGTGGGTGTGTATTCACCTGCACTTTTTTTGTACACTGCCGATTAAAAAAAAAAAAATGAATGTAAAGCGTTCACCGATTGGACAAGGTGAAGACAATGACATCAACACCCCACCTCTACACTTTATCCAATCAGAGACCGTTTTGCATTTATTGAGAAGTCATTTGCTGTTGATGAATTAAATATGGTGAATATACCTGGACTTGCTGGGTTTTTATAACTCTGTCTCCTTGTTCTATTCCTGTTGAGAAAATATTACTGTTTATGAAGCTTTTATGAAGTTTTCCTACATGTACATTTGAGAAACAGTGCTTTCTGGCACTGGGAATAAGATGTTGGCTCCTAACTGACCCAATAACTGCAAGTGATGTTTGTATCAGTCCCATCATTTGTGATTGTCAGGCTATGAATAGTTTTATTAATGGCCAAGGGACCACCGCTGGGTGAGCACACCTCGTATGTAATGGCTAGTCTGCTGCCCAGAGCCCAACGTAGCGAGACTTTGTCTGCGGGAAATTGCAAGGACTACATTTAGCTGCCTTTCCTCTCCTGACTGACACAAAATCTCCAGTGCCCAGATTTAAAATTACATACCATTTATTTTAATCTCAAAGGCTGAGTCTCTTTCCTGAATTGCTCAACCTCAGGAAGAGAAGAGCGCTTGGGAAATGTAGGTCTAGCAGCCTTCTCACGTGACCCACATATGCTTTCCAATTCATAGGAGAACACCAGGAGGCCTGTACGAGGCTCGGTGCACTTCTCACCATTGATCATAGACATTGTGAAGTGTAAACCTCATTTCTGGCTGATGGTCATTTCCTCATTCTATAGCTTGGAGGTTAAAAGAAAATCAGGTAAGAGAAATCTTAGCTGTTTCTTGCAATGATGCACAGACTGAAGCAGACTTCTAATTAGACATGTGCAATTCGTTTTGTTTTTTTTAGTTTTCCGGTTTTTTTCGTTATTTTCGTTTGTTCGTTTTCGTACGATAGGACGAATCGTTCGAATCGTACGAATCCGAATAACGAATCATTCGAATCGAACGAATCCAAAAAACAACGAAAATCCGAAAAAAACAAATTAGAAACAACGAATGTACTAATGAAGAAAATCCGAAAAACGAACGAAAAAATTCGTACATTCGTAACTTTTTTTTTTTGTTGAATTGGTAATTTTCCGTGTCCATTACAATGGCGCTGCTTAATGTGCTTCGAATGGATTGAACAAAAAAATTCGTACATTCGTAACTTTTTTTTCGATTCGTAACTTTTATTTTTTTCGATTCGTAACTTTTTTTTTTTTCGATTCATAACTTTTTTTTTTCAATTCGTAATTTTTTTTTTTTTTTTTTTCGATTTGTAATGAATGGTTTGAACAAAAAAATTCGTACATTCGTAACTTTTTTTTTCGATTCGTAACTTATTTTTTTCGATTCGTAAATTATTAAAATGTAATAATAGCATACACATTACATAAAATTATGAATTATGCTCCGATTACGAATCTACGAATGTTACGAATGTTACGAATGTACGAATAAATACGAATGCGTCCGAAAATTCAACTAACGAAAAACAAATCAACGAAAAAATAACTCTTACGAATGTACGAATCGTTACGAATCAACGGAAACAAAAAAAAAACGAAACGAAAATAAACAAATTTTTTTCGGAAACGAAAAAAACGAAACGAAAATAAACAAATTTTTTTGTTCTGCACATGTCTACTTCTAATGCCCCGTACACGAGCGGAATTTCTGTTGGAAAAAACTTGGATGTTTTTTCGGACGGAATTCCGCTCAAGCTTGGCTTGCATACACACGGTCACACAAAAGTTCTCTGAACTTTCGCCCGTCAAGAATGCGGTGACGTACAACACTACGACGAGCCGAGAAAATGAAGTTAATTTTGTTTCTGAGCATGCGTCGGAATTTTGCGTGTCGGAATTGCTACAGACGATCAGAATTTCCGATCGTAACTTCTTCCGTCGGAAAAATAGAGAACCTGCTCTCAATCCTTTGCTGGCGGAAATTCCGCCAGCAAAAGTCCGATGGAGCCTACACACGGTTGGAATTTCCGACCAAAAGCTCACATCGGACTTTTGCTGGCAGAATTTCCGATCGTGTGTACGCGGCATAAGGCCCTGGTGCGTGAGATCCCCACATTTTTACTCGGGTGGAAGGCACGGTTGCACCGTCCAGCCCATGTCAGCAGCCTGTAAGACTCTACTAGAAGTAGGGTTGCCACCTGTCCATGATTCACAAGGACAGTTTGGGTTTGGAATCATGTGTCTGGGTTTTAGACTGTCTGAAACCCGGACATATTATTCTGACTGAACTATGGCTTCCAAGCAGGGTTCCTGGCTGCAGTTAGCTAAGCTGAGAGTGTCTGTTACACTCTTTCACAC
The DNA here is from genome assembly GCA_028564925.1 of Lithobates sylvaticus. Taxonomy (NCBI): domain Eukaryota; kingdom Metazoa; phylum Chordata; class Amphibia; order Anura; family Ranidae; genus Lithobates; species Lithobates sylvaticus. Next base: position 250,986,059 of record CM053032.1, read on the forward strand.
TGCCCAAAGCCAGCACTAACAATACTAACAATTCCCCCAACCCCCCCACACTGACGGGAGCGGAGAAAGGGCTTGATCTACTCCTCCTGCCCCTACCCCCCCCCCCCTCCCATGTCTGCCCACACTCCAATCCCCGGCGCTGTGCCTCAGAAAAGGATAGTGGGGGCCGGAAATTGGAAGTTTAGCAGCCTCAGATACATCTCAATGAGAGGTGCTGACTGCCAAGGGGTGAGTGAGCTCACCATCCATCCTTGTCTGTGACTGAAGACTCCCCCCCTCCCCTTTCTCTCCTGCCTCTGAGTGAGTACACTAAAGCAAGTCAGGGTACTCAGAGCACCCCTTACATCAGAGTTCCCCTTTATACCAAAGGTAGCCGTGTTTCCCCTATTGCCTTGTACACACGGTCAGACATTCCCACCACAAAATCCGTCTGATTTTTTCCGAAGGATTTTGTCCGAAACTTGTCTTGCACACACACGGTCGCACAAAGTTGTCGTAAAATCTGATCGTTCCGAACGAGGTGAAGTAAAACGCGTACGACGGGACTACGTAGAGGCCAGTAGCCAATAGCTTTCGTCTCCAAATTTCGCACTTTGTGCGTCGGAATTCTCTACACACTATCGGAAAGAGTCTGATCGGATTTTTTTGTCGGAAAATTTTAGATCCTGCTCTCAAATTTTTTCAGTCGGAAATTCCGATGGAAAAAGTCCGATAGAGCCCACACACAATTGAATTTTCCGACAACATAATCCGATCAGACTTTTACCATCGGAATATCCGACCGTGTGTACGGGGCATTACAGCAGAGTCCTCTCCATACACCAAAGTGCTCAGTGTCCCCCCCCCCCCTTAAATCAGGGTTCCCAGAGCATCCCTTAGAGTCCCCAGGGTTCTCCCTTACATCAGAGTCTGCAGAGTCCCCCCTTACAGTGAAAGGGAACTCTGCGAGTTCCGATGTAAAAGGGGAACTCTGTGGATTCTGAAGTAAAAGGGGAACTCTGTGGACTCTGATGTAAAGGGGGAACTCTGTGGACTCTGATGTAAAGGGGGAACTCTGTGGACTCTGATGTAAAGGGGGAACTCTGTGGACTCTGATGTAAAGGGGGAACTCTGTGGACTCTGATGTAAAGGGGGACTCTTGTTATTAATGTCATATGATTGGAAATGTTATTTAATAGCAAAATATATGTATAATTTATACTATATAAAAGAAAAATTGCTGTGCGCCGCTAAAGTGTTCGGGTTTGATTTGAAGAAAAGGTGGCAACCCTAAGGCCCCTTTCACACTGGGGCGGTTTTCAGGCGGTACAGCGCTAAAAATAGCGCCTGTACACCGCCTGAAAATAACGGCCCATTCACTCCAGTGTGAAAGCCGGCGGGCTTTCACACTGGAGCGGTGCGCTAGCAGGATGACAAAAAAAGTCCTGCTAGCAGCATCTTTGGAGCGGGATAGGAGCGGTGTGTTCACCGCTCCTATACCGCTCCTTCCCATTGATTTGAATGGGACACCGCGGTAATACCGCGGCAATACCGCTGCAAAGCGCCGATACGGCGGCGCTCTGCTGGGGATTTTAACCCTTTTTCGGGCAAAACGACGGTAAAGCAGCGCTAAATATAGCGCTGCTTTACCGTCACCACGGCTCCCGCCCCAGTGTGAAAGGGGCCTAACTAGAAGCTAAAACCTGCTGCAGCTGGATGGATGAAGCACCAAGGGGTACCAACATTTAGGGCAGTATGCACCCAAGGGCTCCGTCCCTGTCCAGGGCCTCCACATGCTGACTAGTGCTATATCTGTACTGGTGTGGGGTGATTGGCTCCCCCTGACCTGGCTTATATCAGGGTCCTGACTCACCTATGATATTACTACAGGAGGGCTCTAACTAAAAAGGGGTCTAGCACCTGTTGGCGCTACCTTTCATAACCAGGCATTGTCCTGGAGCAGAGCCACCTAGTGGCAGAATAGCTAACTGCAGCTGCCTACACGGATCCAGGCTGTGTCCCTGGAATGGCACTGAGCGCCACACGGACGTAACGAATAGGAATTTATCCGAAGTTACAAATTATCCTAAATAACGAATGCTGCATCTAAACAAATGGAACGGAACAAATGAATAATAAATAATAATAATAAAAAGGTTTTATTATTATTATTTATTATTATTAATTCGTTACGTTCCATTCGTTTGGATGCGGCATTCGTTATTTTGGATAATTCGTAACTTCAGATAAATTTGTATTTGTTACGTTCACTAACAGACAAATTTGAAAGGAAATTACAATACCTATAATTTAATAGTTAGTAATAGTTAAGTTATTATTAGTTAATTATTATTTCAGATTTATGAATTTACAAATTTAGAAATTTACGAATGTACGAATTTACGAATTTACGAATTTACGAATTTACGAATGTACGAATTTACCAATTTACGAATTTTCGAATATATTCTAATTTATGAATATTCGGAAAAATTTGTTAAACAGGTTTGTCGAAATTCGTTAAAAAACTAATTCGGAACGAAACGAATTGGACATGTCAAATAATCACATCACAGCAGAAAATTGCGAAGGACACCTTCATCGGGCATATGATAGCCAGATATGTGACGTGTTGTCATTCTGTCCCGCACTCCACCTAGTGGTCATAATGTGGTATTTCACTGAAATACTCCAATTAGAAAAATACTGCATTAGGCCACTAACTGGAGCAGGAATAAACATATTACACAAATTACAGGGATTATTCGTGGTAGTTGGGCAAACGCTTGAGACAATTTTTTTTTTTAGAAATAGACCCCTAAGTGGTAATTTTAACACATATTAGGAAGACATGTTCCAGTATTGTCATCGTCAGTAAATCCTCCATGGGAAATGTCATACAGTCAACACTGGAGTGTATATAGATAGTATATGGCTGCAAAGAGGCTGCAGGAGATCTGCAGCACTGAGATGCAAAAAAGAATGAAAAACAGGTAAAAACAGTAGTCATATACTATATATATATATATATATATATATATATATATATATATATATATATATATATATATATATATATATATATATATATATATATATATATATATCATTGGAAATTGTTTATGACTGTGTTTTAGCAAACATAGAAATATAGAAACAGAAAAGTGATGGCAGAAAAAAAACAAATGGTCCATCGAATCTACCAGCATTTTTTTAATATATATATATATATATATACACACTCATCATCCACTGTATTAGGTACACCTTGCTAGTGGCGGGTTGGACCCCCTTTTGCATTCAGAACTGCCTTCATTCTTCGTGCCATTGATTCAACAAGGGGTTGGAAACATTCCTCAGAGATTTCCATAGTCCATAGTGACATGATAACATCACGCAGTTGCTGCAGATTTGTCGGCTGTGAATGATGCGAATCTCCTGTTCCACCATATCGTAAAGGTGCTCTATTGGATGAGATGTGGTGAGTGTGGAGGCCATTGGAGTACAGTGGCCTCATTGTCCAGTGGTGAGATGATTTGATCTTTGTGATATGGTGCATTATCCTGCTGGAAGGAGCCATCAGAAGATGGGGACACTGTAGTCATAAAGGGATGGACATGGTCAGCAACAATACTCAGGTAGGCCGTGGTGTTTAAACAATACTCAATTGGTACTAAGGGGCCCAAAGTGTGCCAAGAAAATATCCCCCACACCATTACACCATCACCACCAGCCTGGCCCGGTGATACAAGACAGGATGGATCCATGGCTTTCATGTTGTTTATGCCAAATTCTGACCCGACTATCTGAATGTCACAGCTGTAAGCGAAACTCATCCGACGAGGCAACGTTTTTCCAAACTTCTATTGTCCAATTTTGGTGATCCTGTGTGAATTGTAGCCTCAGTTTCCTGTTCTTAGCTGACAGGAATGGCACCCGGTGTGGTCTTCTGCTGCTGTAGTCCATCTGCTTCCAGGTTCGATGTGTTGTGCTTTCAGAGATAGTATTCTGCACACCTTGGTTGTAACGAGTGGTTGATTGAGTTACTGTTGCCTTTCTATCATGTCCAACCAGTCTGCCTATTCCCCTCTGACCTCTGACATCAACAAGGCATTTTCCTCCACACAACTGCCGCTCACTGGATATTTTCTATTTTTGCAGATCAATCTCTGTAAACCTGAGAGATGGTTGTGTGTGAAAATCCCAGTAGATCAGCAGTTTTTGAAATACTCAGACCATCCCGTCTGGCACCAACAATCATGCCATGTTCAAAGTCACTTAAATCCCCTTTCTTCCCCATTCTGATGCTCAGTTTGAACTTCAGCAAGTAGTCTTCACCAAATCTAGATGCCTAAATGCATTGAGTTGCTGCCATGGGATTGGCCGATTAGCAGTTTGTGTTACCAAGCAATTGAACAGGTGTACCTAATAAAGTGGCTGGTGAGTGTACTGTGTATATATATTTTATATATGTATATATATATAATATATATACATATATATATATACCCTGTTTCCCCAAAAATGAGACCTAGCGTGATTGTAGGTGATGGCTGCAATATAAGCCCTACCCCCCAAATAAGCCCTAGTTAAAGTCCTTGTAGGTCTTATTTTCAGGGTAGGGCTTATTTTCGGGGAAACAGGGTAGGGCTTATTTGGGGGGTAGGGCTTATATTGCAGCCATCACCGACAATCACGTTAGGTCTCATTTTCGGGGAAACAGGGTATATATATATATATATTTTTTTTTTTTTGTTTTGTTTTATTTTAGTTATTTATTTTAGATTTTTGTTAACTTTATATAGATCTCTAAATGTTGTGTAGTTCACATTTACATCTCCTCCTACATCTGTGGTTTCATGGTGGATTTACACTAAGATGCCTATTAATTCATTTCAGGCACGGAAACCCGCAGCGCTGTTAGACGCCGAGCCACACAAAACGTATTTAATTGAAGAAAAGGGGTCAGATATTGGTAATAAATACTCCTTGCAGGCACGAGGAATCCCGGTGATATCTATTGACTGGCAGGATATTCCATTTCTGAGCTCTCTATTCTTCCCTAGAAATGTCATTTCTGAGATTTCCGTATATTTTATTCTTTCAAGATAATCATGTTTCTTGTTTACTGAGAATACACCAGGTGCTGTTTACACGGATTTGATAATGTCAGTCAGTGCGTGTACCTGAGCCCAGATAATGGAGCCGGGAAGAACTCCTAGGGGGTCTCTTCAATAACCGAGTGGAAGGGTAAGACGCTTCATAACCGCTGAACATACAAGCAGAACAATCAGAGCGGCGGCTCAACGTGAGGATGTGAGAGGAGAAGAATTCTGGATAGAAGATCAGAGATGAATATTATTTAATAGAGTACAAAAATGGAAAACACCCCAATATGAATTACCTGGGGGGGGGGGGGGGGGGGTTGTCAGAACACAATCCATACAAATGTCTCCCTCCTGTGGCTATTTCTGTACCAGTCAGTACAGTTAGCATCAGTACTGGACATCTGCTGTCCCCAAGAACAAGGGTGACAACATTCTACTCCTGTCTCCCAACTGTGCATGTAAAGTGTTACTGAACCCAGGACCTGCATTCACAATATTTGGTCTCCCACAGTGCACAGATCAGGAAAATGCGATTATTTTACTAAATATAAACTGCTAAATACCTTTTTCTCATCAGCAGTATATAGCAGTCTTGTGACCAGTGGCGTTGCTAGGGGGGGCTTTTGGGGCTATAGCCTCGAATCTGGGGCCCATAGCCTTGACTCTCTGCAGGGGTCCCCAAGGGCAGGGGAGGCTCTCTGGGGGACCCTGATGTAGATGGAGGGGGGGCTTTATGGGGACCCTGATCCAAGGGGGAGGCTCTCTGGGAACCCTGATGTAGATGGGGGGCTCTCTGTGGACCCTGATGCAAGGGGGGGGGGGCTCTCTGGGGACCCTGATTTTAAAGAAGAGGCTTCATTGGTATGAATCTGGAGAGTCTGTAGGAGATATGCTACAGTATCTGGGTCCCCTAACCCTCACCTCCCTAACCGTTCTGCAATAAAACATTAAAAAGACAAAAGTGACTGGCACCCAATATCCTTTCTTGAACCCCCTATTTTAGCCATTGACTCATCCCTGGGGTGAATCGCAAGTCCACCCCTGGCCACTGGAGGCGCTACACTGCCTTTTGGGTGTCAGAGGGGTGCTACATATTCTGGGACTCATCACTGGTCTCTATCAGGAAATGTGAGATGAAAATTCAGCACTAGAGCAATCAGGTCTGCTTCCTGCCTGCTGTATAGTGAAATGACGGACGGGCGGGAGAACTCTCGTTCTGGGAGGACATCATACGACATTCCCCTTCCCCCTGTCAGAAATCAACAGGTCAGTGGGGGGATCCATGTACTAACATGGGATCGTTAGTACAGCGTCTCCGACCGGGAAGGAAAATAAGGTCTCCTGTCCTGCCAGACAGGACTGTGCTGTGTGTCAGAGCTGTGTAAATCTCAGGACTGGATGGACATAAAAACAAATCCTCTGCCACAGTCCATTAAGGGGCACATGGCCGCCGCGCCTTCTTTCCAGGCCACCCCCTATGTGTATCATTGATAGATTCATGCATATCCATCCATCCACCCCCTATTCAGGCGTCCAGCCCCTTTTAGGACGCCGGGCGCTTGAATTGCACCGGCGGGGGTGTTTTTTTTGAAGCACTTGATTAGAGCCAGAGACTCTAATAGGCTTCAAAATAGGGGGGTATAATACCATTACCTGATTGGCTGAAGGGACAGGCTCTCCTATTGGATGCCTAGAAAGAAGAAAGAAGAGACACATGGCGCACACAGCTCGCTGCTGCCTGACCCAATGCCTGTCTCACAGCTCGCCACCATCACCCACCACCAAGATGGGGTAAGTTCTGGTCAGACAGCGGGCGGGGGGTCACAGTGGCTGCATTTGATGGGCACAGTGCTTCGTTTGATGGGCACAGTGGCTGCATTTGATGGCACAGTGGCTGCAATTGATGGGCACAGTGGCTGCATTTAATGGGCACAGTGGCTGCAATTGATGGGCACAGTGGCTGCAATTGATGGGCACAGTGGCTGCAATTGATGGGCACAGTGACTGCAATTTATGGGCACAGTAGCTGCAATTGATGGCACAGTGGCTGCAATTTATGGGCACAGTAGCTGCAATTGATGGGCACAGTGGCTGCAACTGATGGCACAGTGGCTGCATTTTATAGGCGCTGTGGCTACATTTTATGGGCACAGTGGCTGCAATTGATGGGCAGAGTGGCTGCAATGGATGTGTTTTTTTCACCATTTTTGAATTTTTCAGTTGGTTTGCACTCCCCCAAAAATCTTGAGCACCAGCCGCCACTGCTTTGTCATATAAAACAGCTCTCATGTATTTTTTTTTCTGTTTATTTAGATGTTTAAATTGAGCTTAGCTTTAAGAAAAAAAGTTTTTTTTTTTTTTTAACCGCAGTTAAAGGAGTTTTTTTTCTTCTTACAAACAAACATGTTATACTTACCTGCTCTGTACAAGGGTTTTTGCACAGAGCATCCCTGTTTCTCCTCTTCTGGGATGCCCTGCCAGCGCTCCTCACCTTCACCGGGTGCCTCCACGGAGAGGGGGGACCCGTGGGGGCGTGCTCTTGAGTCCTGCTACTGCATCCATTGACTCAGACAGGCTCCGCCCCCAGCTACCGTGTCACTGGATTTGATTGACAGCAGCAGGAGCCAATGGCTCTAGCTGCTATCAATCTATCCAATGAGGACAGTGACAGTGGCTGGAGACGCTGGGCTCGTGCACAGCGCTGGAACGGGCTCCGGTAAGAAAAAGGAGGTGCTCTGAGGGGCAGCTGCAGCACAGAAGGTTTTTCGACTTAATGCATTAAACGCATTAAAGCGGTATTCCATCCTAAAGTGGAACTTCCGCTCATCGGAACCCTCCCCCCCTCTGGTGTCACATTTGGCACCTTTAAGGGGGGAGGGGGGTGCAGATACCTGTCTAAGACAGGTATTTGCACCCACTTCCGGGCATAGACTCCCACGGGAGTCTATGCCTCTTCCTGTCCCGCCGCGCTGCCTGCTGGGACACACACGGGTCCCAAAGACAGCGCGGAGCATTCCTACTGCATTGCGCGACTCGCGCATGCACAGTAGGGAACCAGGAAGTGAAGCCGCAAGGCTTCATTTCCTGATTCCCATTCGCAAGATGGCGGGGGCAGCCGAGGACCGAGGGACGGTTCGGCCAGTATTTGTAGCTGCTGACTTTTAAATTATTTTTTTTCGTCGGACTCCCTCTTTAAGGTGAAAAACCTGGAGACTTTTCAATCCCTTTAAAGCGGTATTATACCTGAGACGAACCCTTGTCCTCAACAGGACTATTTCCGCTGTAAATGCTTCCTTTGTCCAAAACCAGCACTATCCAAGACCCTTTAGCCCACCCAGTCACCAGCCGGGACTCAGTGTAGGGTAAAAAAACAACAACATCAAACTGCTTTATTCAAGCACATGTTACAACAGATATATAACTCAGAGACACTCCCCCCTCCCCACCCTTGGATTCAGGGCGGGGTAAACTGTCCAATCACAATAGATACACAGGTCAGGTGTATTCAAATTTCTTATCAGTAAGCAGTCTTATCCGCAGGGAGAGCTATTGGAGAAATTCACCCCCACCAATCTCACAGCTAATTTACATACACATCCCATAATAGCCAAGGCAGACAGACACAATAGAACATTGGAATACAACCTCACCCCAAACGATCACAGCAAAGAGTCCACAACAGCATGATACAACACACAATATATACAACATTCCAGTGTGGCTGTACAGTGTGTCTAAATAGCACAGTTCATAGTGGGTTTCTCAGGCACTCTGGGCCCCTAATGGATACAGGGTGATTTACACATAAGAGGGTCCGGGGAAGCTGGACACAGAGTTTCCGGAGCTCTCCAAGTAAACTGACTTCCACAAACCCCCCACCCAAATCGACTCCTGTCACAATACCCAAAGCCAAAAATGTAATACATTGAAGCTTTCCAACCATTAGATGTGATGGCTGCATTTGTTTTCTCTTTTGCCGCGTACACACGAAGGGACTATCCCGCGGGATTGTCTGCTGGACTCGAGTCCGCCGGACAATCCCCTCGTGTGTGGGCGCCGGCGGACTTTTTGGCGCCAAAAGTCCGGCGGACTAGGTTTTAAGTTTTGTTTTAAAATTATCCGCTGGACTTGGCAGTCCGGCGGACAATCTCGCGGTTAGTAGGCTAGTCCGCCGGACTTTTGAAATGAACGGACTTGCCGCTCATCGGAAAGTCTGTTCATTTTCAAAAGTCCCGTGGGCTTTTTCCCGCGGATTGTCCGCCGGAGAAGTCCGGGCGTGTGTGGGCAAGTCAAACGCTCAGAAGTCCGGGCGTGTGTGGGCAAGTCAAACGCTCAGAAGTCCGGGCGTGTGTGGGCAAGTCCCCCCTCGGAAAGACGCGGCATTAGTTGGCTTTTTTCCTCTGTTTTCAACTGGTGATCGGGCCAATAACACACCTCCTGTATTAGAGTGCCTCCACTCTGGAGATGAAGGAGCACAGGGGCACCTTTGGACAGCAGCATTGTCAGTCCAGGGGGGGTGGGAGTGATAAATGTATTAGCAAATTTAAATATACCAACAAATTAAAGCCAAACTCCATCTCACACTTTATACACAGTTTTTTTTTTTTTTTTTCTTTTGGGATAAAGGTTTTGCATGAACAAATAAAATCAGATAATTTCAATCACCCCTGCCAGTGTTAAGTGGTGTGTCTCATCCATGTAAACTGATACATTCTGCTGGAGAGCTTGTGCTTTTGAAAAACAGCAGACTTGCTGGCTGGATCGCCAGGTGGAATAGAAGAAAGAAAGCCTAAAAAAAACAAAAAATGAATGCAGCCATCACATCTAAGAATTCGTAAGCTGCAATATATTAAATGTTTGCTTTTTTGTTTAATACGCTTTAATTGCAATCACAATTACATCGCTCTATAACAAGTTGGGCTTGTATGTAGTAAATCTATTAGTGTAAATCAAATGTCTGCTCTGTTTACAGGCTGGATTTCTCTTGGGGCCAGATGTCGCTTTGATGTTGTATTAATTTACAAGTTTTCACATTTCTCCTTGTGACACTGTATGACATTGTTTATCCATAACATTGTTTATTACCCCGAAAATAATAGCAGCTGGGTTGATGGTCAGTGTCCTCATATTACATCTGCTACAGTTCAGTGCTCTTATTTTCCTGATGTTTATAATTAAAATGCTGTGCAAGTCCTATATTATATTTAAAGCTGAACTCCGAGACAAGCAAGTATTGTTTAAATGCACAAGTCCTGTGTATTCTTCCTTGAATCTTGGTGAGCTTTGTGTATTTCTTCCAGATCTGTGCAGTAATCCAGTGTGTGACTTTCCCTCTGTGTAGGAACTTCCTGTAATAAAGACCGCTCAGTGCTGCTCTCTCTCCTTGTGTAGGGTGACTGGTCTTGTCTCCGCCCCCTCCTGCAGTTTTCTACAGGCAGCCTGCAGTGGGTGGAGTCTACTAGGTCCCTCCCACAGCTCTGGTCTCTATGCAGACTATGTGCAGCACAGCTATGATGTCATACACTACACTGCATATACCAAGTTACCTCACTTGTGTTTGGGTGGTGGGTGTGTACTATGTTGAAGGTCCCCACTAGACATGTGCACAACAAAAAAATCCGTTTATTTTCGTTTCGTTTTTTTCTTTTCCGAAAAAAATAGTTTTTTTTCGTTTCGTTTTTTTAGTTTCCGTTGATTCGTAACGATTCGTACATTCGTAAGTCGTCGTTGTTCGTATTCGTAACGATTCGTACATTCGTAAGTCGTCGTTGTTCGTATTCGTAACGATTCGTACATTTGTAAGTTATTTTTTCGTTAGTTTAATTTTCGTTCATTCGTTTATTCGAAATTCGGACGCATTCGTAGTTATTCGTACATTCGTAACATTCGTAACATTCGTAGATTCGTAATCGGAGCATAATTCATAATTTTTATGTAATGTGTATGCTATTATTACATTTTAATAATTTACGAATCGAAAAAAAAAAGTTACGAATCGAAAAAAAAAGTTATGAATCGAAAAAAAAGTTACGAATGTACGAATTTTTTTGTTCAATCCATTCATTACGAATCGAAAAAAAAAAGTTACGAATCGAAAAAAAAAGTTACAAATCGAAAGAAAAAAGTTACGGAAAATTACCAATTCAACAAAAAAAAAGTTACGAATGTACGAATTTTTTCGTTCATTTTCGTTGTTCCTTTTTCGTTTTTCGGATTTTCGTTGTTTGGTTTTTCTGATTTTCGTTGGTTTTCAGATACGTTCGATTCGAACGATTCGTTAATCGGATTCGTACAATTCGAACGATTCGTTATTCGGATTCGTTCGATTCGAACGATTCGTTCATTCGTACGAAAACGAACGAACGAAAAAAACGAAAAAAAACTAAACAAATTGCACATGTCTAGTCCCCACCCCTGCTCAGGGATGGTTGTTCCACTTGAATGTAGATGGCCTTTTTTACGACTCTTGCAAACCAGTTGGCCTCTCTGTTTAAAATGTCCACCTCGGCATGATGGGATTTGTAGTTTCAAAATGCACTAAAGGATTATAAAAGACCTGGGACACCTAGTGGTAATGCAGTGCGCTGCAGCAAACAGTGGGTGTGGCCAAACTGCTCTTGCTGACATCATGCCCCCCCCCCAGTGATGCCAAACCTGCCCCCAGACAGCGGCCCGAATAGCAACAGACTTTTGTGTGACTATGTCAGTTACTTGGGGAGCCACAGCCCAGTCTAAATAATGTGTCTGGGTTTCAGGCAGACTGAAACCCGGACACAAGATTCCAAACCCGAACTGTCCAGGTCAGTCCTAGACAGGTGGCAACCCTATGCGCAGCTGTCCAATTCTAGCTGGGTGTCCATGGACGTCCTCTCAGAACCACCACCCCCCTACAATCCGGCGCGCTCTGTGATTGCTGTTTCCTCGGGACACAGCTGATCACAGATGGGGGTAAAGGGCCAATCACAGATGCCCTTTGCCATGTGATCAGCTGTGTCTGTGTCGGCCAGGGTTGTTGGGAAGAGGCCCTTGTCCTTATCAACATGGGGACAAGGTGCTTTGGGGTAGGGGGGCCGCAGGGCGCCCCCTTCTCCAAAGCACCCACTCCCAATGTTGAGGGCACGCGGCCTGGTGCGGTTCAGGAGGGGGGGCGCTCGCTTGTCCCCATCCCCTTTCCTGACCGGCCAGGCTACGTGCTCGGATAAGGGTCTGGTATGGATTTTGGGGGGACCCCCACGCAGTTTTTTTGGCGTAGGGGGTTCCCCTTAAAATCCATACCAGACCTAAGGGCCTGGTATGCTCCTGGGGGGGGGAACCCATGCCGTTTTTTTATTTAAAATTTGGAGTGGAGTTCCCCCTCAAGGCGACACTGTCGCGTCAATATAGATGGAGATCTGACTTGGAGACGACTTCCATTGAAATCAATGAGTACAAGTCGCCTTGAAGTCGGATTGAAGTAGTACAGGAACCTTTTTTGAAGGCGGAGCGACTTCAGTAGTGTGCATTAAGACAGCTCCATAGACTAACATTACAGCGCGACTTGGGGCGTCTCGGGGCAACCTGAAGTCGGATCCTGAGTCACCCTGGTGTGAACCGGCTCTTAATAGCCATTCCCTTTGTGTCAACTTGTGTTCATGTTATCAGGCCAAAATCACCAGGGTATGTAAACTTTTGATCAGGGTCATTTGGGTAGTTTCTGTTGTGATTATGATCTAAAAAGAGTAAACACAGTTGATTGATAATAAATGGCTTCAGCCAAACACTAATCATGAGTGAAAGAAAAGTTTGTGTGTTATCATTCATAGTCTCTGAAAAATGGCCAAGAAATCATACATTCTGCCAGGGTATGTAAACTTATGAGTACAACTCTCCCACATCCTGGCCATAGGTTGGTCTTTATGATGGAAACCTGCCAAGGCAGAAACAACCAGGCTGGTGTTCTGAACATCTCTTTAAAAAATGTGATTTGCCTGGTTGCTATTCCTCTGACTTCAGTACTTTCTGAGTCACTGATCCTTTGTAAGTAAGCAGCCCAGAAGATCCACTCTTTTCATTCTTTTCTTGGGTATATGACATTAAAAATAATGAAAAGAGGTAGCCAGGCAACTGGAAATTTCAAAACCAGCTCATAAACGGTGGTCTTTATGCCTATCTCAGTTCAGGCTTCCTTTGAGACCCAAATGAAGAGACAATACAATGACATATCATCTGGAATATCTGTAGGAAAGGCTCCAAGTAGTTAAAAATCCAACATACCAGAGGTCAGAATAAAGACAACGTATTGTATTTGTGACTTGCTATGGTTAGGATGTTCATGGGGAAGAGGAATTTTAGGGAATGCTTCCTCCTACCTGCAGGCCAATGATGACATTGCCTGTCTTTAAATAATGGGCGCGACCCTTACCCCCACCATGCCTCCCGGGCTCCGCTGTCTAACCTGCGGGCACGGGCTACTCATAGCAAGTGTCCTTGGGTAGAGGGGAGTGAGACCAGCGAACATCCATTCACTAGCTAGAATTAATCCGGAAGTGGTGTGTAAAACATCACTTTCCCTGATCCTTATGGCCAGGGAAGGAGCTAATGGAACGCAATCTGAACTCTATTAGCTTCAATGGAAGGCAGGTGAGACATCAGGGGGCCTTTGTCCCCTATGTGACATAAATAAAGTTTTAATGAAAGTAAACAAAAGGTAAAAAAATTAAGTTACACCCAAGCACTTAAACCCCCAAAAATTTTAGGCCACCCCGCCCCATGTACATTCACACTCGTACCTAAATGCACCTGTGGGGGGCGCCTATGTACGAAAAGGTCAGTTCATCACCATTTTGTGGGCAGGCATGAATTTAGAACTTGATATGATGGGTATCTATTAACTCGGCACAACCTCATTTTTCATATTTTACCAAAAATTGGGTAATATATTAGGTTTTTGTAACCTAAAATTAAAGTGTTTGTAAAGGAGGCTGCATGTTTTTTAACCTTCATGCATTCTATGCATAAGGGTAAACTTCTGTGTGCAGCAGCACCCCCAGCCCAAATACTTACCTGAGCCCCATCTCGATCCAGCAATGTGCACGAGAGCCTTGGCTGATCCCGGGACTCTCCCTCCTCATTGGCTGAGACAGCTGCTGTTAATTACAGTCAATGAGCAAAGAGAGGGGGCGTGACCAAGCCACGGCTCTGTGTCTGAATGTACAGAGCGCACCTACTTGGGCACTCGAAAGGAGGGAGGGTCTAGGAGTGATGGCGGGGGACACCAAATCAAGGTAATTACCGCTCCAGGTGGTATTGCTTGTGTTCACACCATCCTAGTAGTAGGAGATGAAGGGTGCCGGATCAGCAAAGTCAAATGGCGAAAATTTAAAAAAATGGAAAAAGGACGGCTGCACTCCAAAATAATGCCTTTATTGAATAAAGCTTAATCCATACATCAATCAGAGACACAGGTCCTGATGATAACTGATGCGTTTCGCACTGTTAAAGGCACTTAATTATAGCTACGATTAAGCGCCTTTAATGGTGCGAAACGCGTCAGTTATCATCTGGACCTGTGTCTCTGATTGATGTATGGATTAAGCTTTATTCAACAAAGGCATTATTTTGGAGGGTGGCCGTCCTTTTTCCATTTTTCAGCGATGGCGGGGGACCCGAGAAGAGGAGGATCGGGGGCTGCGCTGCTCTGTGCAAAGCCGCTGCACAGAGCAGGTAAGTATGACATGTTTGTTATTTTTATGTTTTTTTGCCTTTAATAATACTTTAACATTAGTGTATTAGTTTATTGATATTTTGAGCTTAACAAATTGTTGTACAAATATTATGTGACATAAAAAATGACCACTGTTTTATTTATTTTTATTTTTTTTTAACTAAACTTTAGGCCTAAAATTTTTTTTTTTATTAAATGTGGAAAAAAAATGCAAAAATGGCTCTGGGGAAAGGGTTAAAGTTACAGAAAATTCACCTTTAATGAATGTGTTATGCTGGTCAACATAAATATATCATTATATATTAGTGTAAAGCCTTCAAATAAACATTTTGCATTATTTATATAAGCAAAGTAAGGTCCGTTGACATGGACCGTAGGGTGAGTACATGGATTGAAAACTGGCTACAAGGGCGAGTTCAGAGGGTGGTGATAAATGGGGAGTACTTGGAATGGTCAGGGGTGGGTAGTGGGGTCCCCCAGGGTTCTGTGCTGGGACCAATCCTGTTTAATTTGTTCATAAACGACCTGGAGGATGGGGTAAACAGTTCAATCTCTGTATTTGTGGACGATACTAAGCTAAGCGGGGCAATAACTTCTCCGCAGGATGTGGAAACCTTGCAAAAAGATCTGAACAAATCAATGGGGTGGGCAACTACATGGCACATGAGGTTCAATGTAGAAAAATGTAAAATAATGCATTTGGGTGACAAAAATATGAATGCAATCTATACACTGGGGGGAGAACCTCTGGGGGAATCTAGGATGGAAAAGGACCTGGGGGCAGGGGCGGACTGACCACTCAGGCACTTCCCGAGGGCCCCGGGCCACTAGGGGGCCCCATCAGGGTTGCCAGCCTCAGTAAAACCAGGGACAGTATGTAAAAATCTGTGTTTTTTTTTACATCTGTTTCTGAAATGTCCCTTACCGACATCCTTTTGGTCTAAAAATCCCAAGATTATAGCTGCCCCACCTCTCCGGTACCTTCTCAGCCAATAGAAACATGTCTGTGTATACTATGTGTACATGTATGTGTATACTGTGTGATTGTATACTGTGTGTGTGTATACTGTGTGGTCCCATAATCTCTGATTGCCCGGGGGCCCCATAATCTTCTATTGCCCGGGGGCCCCATGAGTTGTCAGTCCGCCCCTGCCTGGGGGTCCTAGTAGATGATAGGCTCAGCAATGCCAAGCTGCTGCTAACAAAGCAAACAGAATATTGGCATTAAAAAGGGGATCAACTCCAGAGATAAAACGATAATTCTCCCGCTCTACAAGACTCTGGTCCGGCCGCACCTGGAGTATGATGTCCAGTTCTGGGCACCAGTCCTCAGGAGGGATGTACTGGAAATGGAGCGAGTACAAAGAAGGGCAACTAAGCTAATAAAGGGTCTGGAGGATATTAGTTATGAGGAAAGGTTGCGAGCACTGAACGTATTCTGTCTGAGGAAGAGACGCTTAAGAGGGGATATGATTTTAATTTACAAATACCGTACTGGTGACCCCACAATAGGGAGAGTTTAACAAGACACGTGGCCACTCATTAAAATTAGAAGAAAAGAGGTTTAACCTTAAAGCGGAGCTCCACCCTAAAGTAGATCTTCCGCTTATCGGATTCCTCCCTCCCTCCGGTGCCACAATTGTCACCTTTCAGGGGAGAGGGGGGTGCAGATACCTGTATAATACAGGTATCTGCACCCACTTACGGGACTAGCTAGCCGCAGCTGCCCCGTCCCTATCCGCAGATAAATACGCCCCCCCCCCCCCCCCCCCCCCCGGTGTGTCTTGGGAAACACACAGTTCCCAGGACACAACGGGGACCAATAAAGACGTGCAGCGCGACTCGCCCATGGCGACGCTTCACTTCCTGATTCCCTGACAGAGGATGGCGGCGGGGCAGCCGAGAGACGAGCGGTCGCTCGTCATCTTCTGCCGACATCGCTGGAACAGGTAAGTGTCTATTTATTAAAAGTCAGCAGCTGCAGTATTTGTAGCTGCTGACTTTTAATATTTTTTGTGCAGGTGGACTCCCTCTTTAAACTACATAGAGGGTTCTTTACTGTAAGAGAGGCAAGGATGTGAAATTCCCTTCCACATTCGGTGGTCTCAGCGGGGGGGCATTGATAGTTTCAAGAAACTATTAGATAAGCACCTGAACGACCACAACATACAGGGATATACAATGTAATACTGACATATAATCACACACATAGGTTGGACTTGATGGACTTGTGTCTTTTTTCAACCTTGCCTACTATGTAACTATTTAGAGGAGAGGGACAGACACCAGCATGTGGCCAGTGAAGTCCTATCCTGTACCTTTCAAGGTCATCAACTCACTTGATGACAACCAGGAGGCGACACCCAGACAATGGCACCCACCATGTTTCTATCGTGTCAGTTTTGGATGGAGTTGGATGTGAGTCCCTCCATTCACAATGACTAATTCCCCGGATGTGCCCTTTAAATCCTCCATTCAGCACAGCTCAGGCGGCTGTTCCTTGTATGAAATAATGCAGATTACAGAAATGCCCAGATAACAGTTTTTAGAATCTGTTTTTTTTTTTTTTCGGTATTGTAGCGGTAAATAACCGGAGCCGGCTGTTATTATTAGCCAGAATCTCTCCACCCCGGACCCCAGGAGGAAACAATAGTTCTACGGATTAATTCCAAGCAATCGTTCCGCTAATCTCTGCATAAACCTGCGTAGAAGATATGGCAGAGGGAAAGCGCTTGACAGGCAAAAGAACGATAATAGGAAGAGTGCAGGAAGGAATAACAGGATAATAGATTGTTTGACAGGGAGAGAACGTGAAGACTGACAGCAATGCAGCAGGGACTGAGCCAGACACACATAGACTGGGGAAGGATGGAAGGGAGGATGGAGGGATGGTAAGAAGAATGGAGAGGAAGGAAAGAAAGGGGGGAATATGGGAGGGATGGAGGGTGCGGGAGGGATGGATGGAAGAGAGGATGGAATGAAAGTAAGAGGAAGGGAAAACAAGGAGGAAAGATAGGAGGATAAATGGATGGATGGATGAGAGGATGGAATAGAAGGAAGGATGGGAAGTAGAATGGAGAGGAAGGGGGAAAAAAAGGAGGAAAGATAGGAGGATAAATGGATGGATGGATGCAAGGATGGAATAGATAGAAGGATGGGAAGGAGAATGGAAGAATAGAGAGGAAGAAAAGGTGGAAAGATGGGGGTTGAGTAAAGGATGAATGGAAGAGAGGATGAAATGAAAGGAAGGATAGGAAGAAGAAAAACGGAGAGCAAGGAATAAAGAGGAGGAAAGATGGGGGGGGGGGGGTGGATGGAATGGAGGGAAGGATGGGAGGAATAATAGTAGAAGAATGGAGAGGAAACAAAGGAGGAAAGACAAGGGGTAAGCTATGGATGGATGGAAGAGTGCATGGAACGGAGGGAAAGATAGGAAGAACAATGGAAGAAGAAGGGAGCGGATGGAAGGGAGAAAAGACAGGGGGAGGGAGGATGGAAGGCATGGAAGGATGGGAGGAATAATGAAAGAAGAATAGAGAGGAAGGGGAAAAAAACAGACATGGGGAGGGGGAGGGATGGACGGATGGATGGAAGAAAGCATGGAAGGGAAGGAAGGATTAATGGAAGAAGAATGACAGGTGGAGGGAGGAAAAGAATGGATGGAAGAGCAGTAGGGATGAAAGGAAGAATTTTTTGGAGGAAGGATGGAAGAAATAATGGAAGAAAAAATTAGAAGAAGAAGGACATACGGGAAAGGGAAGGGAGAGGAAGGAAAGGGAAGGGAAACAAGGGGAGGTAAAGTGAAGGGAAAGACAGTGGGGGGGGGGTGAAAGGCATGGAAGGTAGGTAAATTGAAAGAAAAAAGGAATAGAGGAAGGAAGGAACAGACGTAGGTATAGGGGTGGAAAGAAGGAAGAATGATGCTGGATGATGATGGAAGGGAGGAAGGTTAAAAGAAAGTGAGGAAAGAATGAAGGCGTTGGAAGGGGGAAGAAGAGAAATAAGAGAGGTAAGTATTAGAAAGGGAAAAAGGAAGGTGGGTGATAATAGGAAAAAAAGGATAACGACGATGTGTATAGTAAGGCCCCTTTCACACCGGGGCGTTTTTCATGCGGTACAGCGCTAAAAATAGCGCCTGTTCACTGCCTGAAAAAATCCGGCCCCTTTAACTCCAGTGTGAAAGCCGGCGGGCTTTCACACTGGAGCGGTGCGCTAGCAGGGCGGCAAAAAAAGTCCTGCTAGCAGCATCTTTGGAGCGGTATATACCGCTCCTTCCCATTGATTTGAATGGGAAACCGCGGTAAAACCGCGGCAATACCGCCGCAAATCGCCGCTACGGCGGCGCTCTGCGGGGGTGTTTAACCCTTTTTCGGCCGCTCGCGGGGGGTAAAGCCGCACCGCGAGCGGCCGAATACCGCGGTTAAAAACGACGGTAAAGCATCGCTAAATATTGCGCTGCTTTACCGTCACCGCGGCTCCCCGCCCCAGTGTGAAAGGGGCCTAAGTTGGGAAAAAAGGAAGATGAAAAAAGGAAGGAATGATGGTGGGCAATGATGGGCACAGTAAGATGGGTACAGAAGGGAGGGAAGGAGGGGAGGAGGAAGGAAGGTGGAAGTAAAGTGAGGGAGGGAGGGGGAAGGAAAAAGAGGAAGGGTGGTGAGGATAGACACAGTAAGATAATTGCAATGCTGTAATTGATCTGTAGGTATGTGGCAGCCCCTTGACCCCCAAAGACAAATGGGGAACCTTTAAGTCGGGGCATGCTAATATTTCACCCCAGGGTCTAGTCATCGACAAGTAGTACAGCAATGTGAACAGATGGGCACCAGTCACTTTTCAGAGCAAAGAATGAGTTTATTGAATCCCATCCAAACTCCTGGAGAAAAGGATTAGGGTACAGGACACCTATGGACTTGGCAGACTCCAATTGAGGGACAAAAACTGCTTAAGGCTTTCTAACCAACCTCAGCATTGTGTGAAATCAGCCCCCTGGCTGCAATATACTGAATGGTTCAGCTACTGCTTCCATGGGGAGAGGCCACCACACTATAGTTAAGGACAACGTTTCTGCCCTGCTTCCAGGCTGAAGTTCCTCCATGCTGCTTCTATCCCCTTCATCGACATACTAGGCCTCAGAGTTAGGCCTCAGTCCTATCACATGGCCACCCTCCTCAGGCCTCTATGACTAAGGCCCAAGAGCCTCAGACATAGAACTGCATTTCACTCCTCAGGCAAGAGGCCTCGAGGAACACTGGCTTCCCAAGGTCACCCCTGGATATTCATACCCCCTCCCATCCTGCATCACTGGCAATAGTGATTGACCAGGTAGATATAAATAATAAATATTCACAACTTTGCAGCCTCCCACATAATTGTAAGGGACACTCCCAGAAACGGGCAGAAACAAATGATAACCAGAGCTTAAGAGAGACCCAAGAAAGCTGAACTATTAATATGGCTGAAGCTGACTACAGCCTAACAATTCAAGATTTAAAGAGATATTGCTGCTTGGAACTTCACTCTCCTAATCAACATTATTTGTAATCCTCGTGTTGCTAGCATTAGTAAATAGATAGGAAAGTATATCATATTTACTTGTTTTAAAAAAAAATCTTTTACATTTTTTTCAGTTACTTCCTGTTTTTTTGCCTAGGCAAATGATGTCATACATCCAAGGAGTCTTCAGGAGGGAGGAGAGGAGGGGATTTTTTAGCTAAGCACACCCTCCTGCCTGCATGCTTGAGCTTATGGCAGATGGATTGATTCCAGGAAGTACATGCTACAAGAATAATTCCTTCCTGAGGAAGTCTACACCACCTAGTGGACGAAACGAGTCAGTGTACTTGTTTGCACACACCCCGGGTCTCTTAGGCACCAGCCACCCACCCTCCCCCTTACACGGTCTGAGTCCCTGCCACAATCCAGATGGCCCTGCATATCAGAACATTTGGGGACCTCCCTCAGGCATCTGCCATGTGACCCCAGCTGTGACCATCCTCTGTACCTTACATTTCCAAGTGGGAAAGAGCACAGTGACCTGTGGGTGCCACGGCCAGACCCTAAGCTACATAAGTTTTACCCATTTATCAGAAGCTGTCTCTCCTCTACAGCTATTCAAAGTCCAGAATTTAGACAGCATCTCTCAGCTCCAGAAGACAGGGAGGGAGATCTAATGTCATACACACTGCATAGCATAGAGCAGGGAGCTTAGTGTAATCTGAAACCTGAGTAGAGGGAATGGACACACCCCTTTCTACACATTCTAGGGCACATGTGTCAAACACAAGGCCCGGAAGCCCAATCTGACCCACCAGGCAATTTCATGTGGCCCTTGCCCCTCTCCTGCAGCTGTGGCACCCCCTTCATCTCTGCCCCCCTCTCTGTCTCAGCAGTCGGCAGCAGAGAGGAGGACAGAACCTGTGAGAAATCCCATGAGCAGCACAAGATAGGGGGGTGCACTGTAATGTATGGGAGGGTGGGGGACTCAATCTTTGTGATAATGGGGGGACTCTTGACACCTGCTGTAAGGGGGGTTGGGGTGCTGTGGACATCTATTCCGGTCCTTTGGGGGCAACGATAATGCTGATGCAGCCTGCGTTAAACTGAATTTGACACTCCTGGTCTAGGGTAACATGCATTTTTATAGCACTGATCAATGTAATAATGTCACTGGTCCCCAAAAAGAGTAATTTGGGGTCAGATTTGGGGTCCTGCTAAAAATCGCAGATTACCAGTAAAAACAATAAAAAAATAAATAAAAGTCCCTAAATCTATCCGTAGTTTGTAGACGTGATAACTTTTGCGCAAACCAATCAATATACGCCTATTGTGATTTTTTTTTACCAAAAATATGTAGAAGAATATATATTGACCTAACTGATGAATGAATTACTTTTTTTTATATTTTTTGGGGAATATGTATTATAGCAAAAAGTAAAAAAAATTTTTTCTTTTCCAAATTGTTGCTTTTTTTTGTTTATAGCACAAAAAAATAAAAACCGCAGATGTGATCAAATACCACCAAAAGAAAGCTCTATATGTGTGAAAAAAAGGACATCAATTTTGTATAGGTACAGCGCTGCACGACCGCGCAATTGTCAGTAAAAGTGACGCAGTGCCGCATCGCAAAAAGTGCTCTGGTCATTAAGGGGGAAAATCACATACCTGTACGGGATTTCGCTACAGTGGTTGTACCATGGTGAAGCCTGCATCACCCCAGAACCATTTTTTCGAGCTGCTCACGACGTCACTTCCGGTTTACTTGGCTGCCAATGGCGCCGATTTAAAAAAAAATTCAGTATTCCAAAATGCCGATTTTGGTGTTTTGAATATTTTTAAGTGCAATGATGGATTTGGTGGTCTTTTAGACCCCAGATCCCTCCATAAAGAGTACCTGTCACTGCCTATTACTGTCACAAGGGATGTTTATATCCCTTGTGACAGCAATAAAAGTGATCAGATTTTTTTTTTTCAAAGGGACAGTGTTAAATAAATTAAAAATGTTTTTTTTAAAGCGGCCCGCTTTAGAAAACGCATACGTAAGTCGCGCACCCAAATGTAAACGGGCGTTCAAATCACACATGTGAGGTATCGCCGCGATCGTTAGAGTGAGAGCAATAATTCTAGCAAAAGACCTCCTCTGTAATGCTAAACTGGTAACCGTTACATTTTTTTTATGTGTTGCCTATGGAAATTTTTAAGTACCGTAGTTTGTCGCCATTCCATGAGTGTGCTCAATTTTAAAGCGTAACATGTTAGGTATCTATTTACTTGGCGTAACATCATCTTTCACAATATGCCAAAAAATTGGGCTAACTTTACTGTTTTATTATTTTTGAATTCAAAAAAGTGTATTTTTTCCAAAATAATTGCGTTTGAAAGACCGCTGCGCAAATACCCTTGTGACAGAAAATATTGCCACAACCACCTTTTTATTCTCTAGGGTCTCTGCTAAAAAAATATATATAATATTTGGGGATTCTAAGTAATTTTTTAGCAAAAAAATACTGATTTTAACTTGTAAAGAACAGGCGTGAGAAATAGGCTTGGTCTTGAAGCGGTTAAAGGGGTTGTAAACCCTCAGGGCATTCTATGCATTAGTGAAACACCCCCCCCCCACCCCCCGGACCCACCCAGACACCCCCCCCCTCTTTTTCTTACCTAAACCCGATCATTCCAGAGTCAAGGACAAGCCCAGCAGCTCCAGCCACTGTCTCGGGTCCTCATTGGATAGATTGATAGCAGCGGGAGCCATTGGCTGATGTCAATCAAATCCAGTGACACAAGAGCCGGGGGGTGGGGCTGAGTCGTGCTGTCGGTGTCAATGGACGCAGCAGCAGGTGCACGCACGAGTGCCCCCATGGAATCCGGCTCTCGGTGGGGGCACCCGATGGAGAGGAGGAGCCAGGAGCACCGCTGAGGGACCCCAGAAGAGGAGGACCGGGGCAGTTCTGTGCAAAACCCTTGCACAGAGGAGGTAAGTATAACATGTTTGTTATTTAAAAAAATAAAAATGCTGAAGCTTTACAATCACTTTAAGTATAGTCAGTACACTAAGAACCAGAGTTGTCTATTGAATTAGCCATCAAAAAAAGGGACAGGAGTGCAGGGAGAAACCTTTAAACCATTTCTGAATGACTTGTATAGCGCTACCTATGTGAACTGAATCGCCTCAGGGCGCTTTTTGCCACTGGTGTCCATCTTTGGTATAGCGCGGCCCTTGCGCTGTGGGGTCCCAACACGCTTACAAACACATACACATATTTTGGCCAATTGTTTATTGACAGGATCTAATTAACCTACCAGCATGTCTTTGGAGTGTGGGAGGAAACCGGAGTACCCGGAGGAAACCCACGCAGGCACAGGGAGAACATGCAAACTCCAGGCAGAAGGTGTTGTGGTTGGGATTTGAACCAGCGACCCTATTGCTGCTAGGTGAAAGTGCTAACCACTACACCACTGTGCTGCCCCTTTTTATTTCTAAACCTTGAAACAAAAATTCTTAGTATTGCAGCTTACTGGTCCTTGGATGTAATGGCTGCATTTGTTTTCTTTTTCCATACATTTTATTTTTTTTATATGATTGTAGCATTTGTTTTTTACTCATGTACTTCTTTTTTTTTTGTAGTATATAATATTTTGTTTCTTTATTTAAATAATTTTTTAAGTCCTTTAGACTTCGTACAAAACAGTTTGCGTTATACATGTGTTCGCAAAATCTTATCACCCCCATCCCCATGCCCAAGTCCCCCCCCCCCCCCTCAACCCGCCCTGAGATCTCTTCAAGTGACTATAGTCCTGCCCATGCGGCCCTCACTCCTACTTGTACTACCTTCCTTCTACCATCCTTTCGGCGTATCTCGGTGAATGCTTATATTTTACCCAGTCTTTCCATCTCTTTTCAAACCTACTTCTCCTGTTTCACCGCTGAACTTTAGGAGCTCCAAGTTATAAATTGTATTCATTTAATATAACCAGCTCTTCAAAGAGGGGCTCTCGGGATCCTTCCACTGACAGGGGATTAAACTTTTTGCTGCATTTAGAAGACGGGATAGTAATATTCTCCTATAAGGTTTAATTTTTCCATACATTTAAAACCACTTACCGACCGCTCACTGTATATATACGTCATTTTTTGAAGAGGGATATCTCGGTAACGGCAGCAGCTGCTGCCACAACCGAGGTATCCCTCTTCACAGTTAGCGGTCCCCTTTCCGATAATGGTGGTCTCTGTGGCGGGTTCGCCGCGAGATCACCGTTATCGGCGTGGGAGAGGTGCCGTCGGCAGCGGCGGAGGCAATCATGTCCTTTCCCTGCCTGTGTATAGAGATGAGTGAGGCTAAGATGGCCCCCACTCATCTGTATACCATAGGAGGGCGGAAGCGACATCAAAACGTCACTTCCGCCCATACGTCTTAAAGGGGAATTTCCAAATGTAATTTTTTTAAATGACTTTTTTTTTTTTGCATTTAAGTCCAAATATGAGATCTGAGGACTTTTTGACCCCAGATCTCATATTTAAGAGGACCTGTCATGTTTTTTTCTATTACAAGGGATGTTTACATTCCTTGTAATAGGAATAAAAGTGATCCATTTTTTTTTTTTTTTAAAACAGTGTAAAAAATAATAAAATTAAGTAAAATAAATAAGAAAAAACAAAAAAAATTTTTTAAAACACCCCGTCCCGACAAGCTCGCTCGCAGAAGCGAACGCATACGTGAGCACCGCCCGCATATGAAAACGGTAGTCAAACCACACATGTGATGTATCGCCGCGATCGGTAGAGCAAGAGCAATAATTCTAGCCATAGACCCCCTCTGTAACTCAAAAAATGCAACCTGTAGAATTTTTAAAATGTCGCTTATGGAGATTTTTGAGGGTAAAAGTTTGACGCCATTCCACGAACGGCCGCAATTTTAAAGCAGGACATGTTGGGTATCAATTTACTCGGCGTAACATTATCTTTCACAATCCAAAAAAAAATTGGGCTAATTTTACTGTTGCCTTATTTTTTTATTCAAAAAAGTGCGCTTGTAAGACCGCTGCGCAAATACAGTGTGAAAAAAAGTATTGCAATGACCGACATTTTATTCTCTAGGGTGTTAGAAAAAAAACAATATATAATGTTTGGGGGTTCTAAGTCATTTTCTAGCAAAAAAAACTGTTTTTAAACATGTAAACACCTAAAATCCAAAACGAGGCTGGTCTGGAAGTGGGTTAACCGGCCACATTAACTAATATCCTGTCCTAGGACGCTCCTCAGTCGTCACCCCAGGACAGGGAAAGTGTTGGGACTACATACCATCTCCCTATTTTCTCCATAACAGGGGAGGTGGATTATATGCGTACAGGGGGGAACCAAATGCGCAAACCACCAAGGAAAGATCAATATAAAGAAACAATATACAACTAAATAAGAATAGCCACCATTAAAGTGTTCACACACCAAAAATAGACGAAAAAATATAAGAAATGTGGCGCTGGCCAATTACAGACACTGTCAGATGTAATAAATACCAATAAGATTAGATTATACAAGATAAAACAATATTAAAATTAGTGATATACTTATATATAGAATTAATTCAATGAGTAAAAAATATATAAAATATATAATGGCGCTTGAACAATGGATAAAAAGATATAAAGAAAAAAAATCTTAGATGAGAATGAATATATAAAATTACTATAAAAAATGTGGCGCTTTAATCCGGACCCAGAAACCAATCCTAAGGGGGAGGGAAGCTCCAAAGAATGGTTCCACAGAAGCGTCTGCTAGTTACTGTCAAAATTCCAACATGTATAGCAACAACGTAACAAACCGTGCTATATTAATGCATAAGAGATAGATCAGACTGATCAATCCAAAGTGAGGCGGTGCAACAATAAATAAATGAATAAATCCATAAATAATGAATAAATAACAATAAATATATAATATTAAAGCGTATAAATAAATTCACCAATGCGTAAATCAATAAATAAATACCGTGAATAATACGTAAATATATACGTGCAAAAAGATGTGCAAAATGCAAAAGGTGAAAGGAGGTATTCAATTAGTGCAAGAAATAGCAAAAAACATGCAATCAAATATTGTGAAGAAATCAATCAAAAAGAAAAATATTTTTTTTTCTCTTTTTTTATATAGAAAATGTGTGAAAGTCCAAATAACTGTGTAAATAAATAAACATCCAGTGCACTCTAAATTGCTGTGCTAAAATAAAGTGTCCAGTGCAATCCAAATTGCCAATATCGATTAAGTTCCCATACACGATGCAATCGATATCTCCTGTGCAGTGGCTCTTCCTACTCAGAATATAGCCTTTATATGGTGGTGGTGATCTTTTCCATGCAAGGAAAGTGCCGATCCAAATTAGTTTTCCCCAGCCTCTTACCTTAAGGCAAGAGGGTAACAGCCTTTCAGTAACAGGGAAGACAGATCACCTCCGTTGGACTTCTCCAGATGGGTATCCTTACTACCCTCTTACACTCTCTCCGTGGACATGGGAATAGAAAGAGGGAGACATTCCATTGTGTAGAAGTAAAAACCGGATTTTATTAAATTAAAAGAACTTACAGTTGATGCATAAAATTACAAGCGGCAGTAGTTACAGAGCACGACCCCGGCCGAGATCGCACTTTGGTCACCTGACTCTGACTCCTCACGCGTATCGCCACGCCCACGTGGCATTCTCAAAGGTGGATTATAGCCCACAGAGTTAGCAGGGAACAATGCCAACTGATAACAGTACAATGTTTTACAACATACTGTAGTTACAATCATAGGTGTGCGCAACCTATTGCATTAGGGTGTGCACCCCAAATGTATTAAAACATGGACAGTGTTAGTGGGGCAGTGGACTTGTCAGTAGGGCAGTGGACTTGTCAGTAGGGCAGAGGTTGGTGTCAGTTATTTTTTTTTTTTTAGGAGCCCCGTCGAGGGGCTTTGGTGAAATATCCGCAGCCGGAATCTGTGCCGTTCGGGATGATTAGGGTGTGCCCAGGCACACCCGGCACCCCCCCCCTGCACACGCCTATGGTTACAATATATCCTTGCGGCCTGAACAGCTATTTTTTTTATTTTTTTTGCACTTATTGAACAAATACAATAAAACACTTTCAATGCTATACGGCATATAACAGAACAAAGGAGAGCAAATAGGAGAAATTTATTATTTTATTGATAAATGTTTTACCTTCCTTTTCCAGGTAAATGCTCTGTCCTGCGGTACCTAATCTGTCTTTTTCCGTCTCTTGCGATGTTTTTAGTAGTAAAAGATTTTAGCGCTTTGGTGTGAAATCGAAGCCCTTCCGTCACTTCTATCATCTTTGGAATCCATAGTATTTACTTACAAAAAGACTTGTAGTAGCAAAAAATAACAACCATAATGATAAAGTGAGGGAGAGCTGACTAGCAACGACCCTGAAGATCGCGCCCATGCTTCTAATCGCTCTTCTCTGAAATTTCACAGGGGGGGTCAGGGTCATCTTCAACTGCATCCTGTCCAAAGCCTAATGATACAGTATGGGATCAGTGCTATCGTCATATTTTCTATGTTTATAGCTGATTGCCGAGCACAAAAACTTTTATTGAAATATATTCCTGAGTAACCACAAAGGATATAAATCAACTTTGTGCGCACCGAATAGCTTTGCAAACCAAGACATTAACTTGTAAAATGTGACATCATCACAACATAGTCTGTGTGCAGAGAACAGAGCTGTGGGAGGGGCCCAGCAGGCTCCACCCACTACAGGAGGGGGCGGAGACAAGACCAGTTACACTGCACAAGGAGGAAGAGCAGCAGTGACTGGTGGGAGGGACCCAGCAGGCTCCACCCACTACAGAAAACTACAGGAGGGGCGGAGACAAAACCAGTTACACTGCACAAGGAGGAAGAGCAGCAGTGACTGGTGGGAGGGACCCAGCAGGCTCCACCCACAACATAAAACAACAAGAGGGGGCGGAGACAAGACTAGTCACTAGGCTCCACCCACTATAAACAACTAAAGGAGGAGGTGGAGACAAGACCAGTCACCCTGCACAAAGAGTGAGAGCAGCAGTTACTGGTGGGAGTGACTGAGCAGACTCCACCCACTATATAAAAGAAAAGAGGGGCGGAGACAAGACCAGTCACCCTGCACAAGGAGGAAGAGCAGCAGTGACTGGTGGGAGGGACCCAGCAGGCTCCACCCACAACATAAAACAACAAGAGGGGGTGGAGACAAGATTGGTCACGCTGCACAAGGAGAGATATCGGCAGTGACCGATGGGAGGGACTGAGCAGTTTACACCCACTATAAACAACTAAAGGAGGGGGCGGAGACAAGACTAGTCACCCTACACAAGGTGTGAGAGCAGCAGTGACTGGAGGGTGTGACTGAGCAGGCTCCACCCACTACAGAAAACTACAGGAGGGGGCCGGAGATAAGACCAGTTACCCTGCACAAGGAGAGTGCGCATCAGTGACTGGTGGGAGGGACCCAGCAGGCTCCACCCACTATATAAAACAAATGAGGGGCGGAGACAAGACCAGTCACCCTGCACAAGGAGGAAGAGCAGTGGTGACTGGTGGGAGGGACCCAGCAGGCTCCACCCACAACATAAAACAACAAGAGTGGGTGGAGACATGACTAGTCACGCTGCACGAGGAGAGATATCAGCAGTGACCGATGGGAGATACAGAGCAGTCTTCACCGAATATAAACAACTAAAGGAGGGGGCGGAGATAAGACCAGTTACCTTGCACAAGGAGAGAGCGCATCAGTGACTGGTGGGAGGGACCCAGCAGGCTCCACCCACTACAGGCTACCTGCAGAAAACTACCGGAGGGGGCGGAGACAAGACCAGTCACCCTGCACATGGAGAGAGAGCAGCAGTGAGCGGTCTTTATTACAGGAAGTTCCTGCTTAGAGGGAAAGTCTCACACTAAATTACTGCACAGATCTGGAAGAAATACACAAAGCTCACCAAGAATCAAGAAGATTACACAGGGAAAATGTATTTAGACAGAATTTGCTTATCCAGGAGTTCAGCTTTATGCCTCAACAGCCTCTCAACAGCTGGGGTGTAATTCTCACCTCCCATATTGTACCCATACCAGCCACATAGGTATAGTTAAAGTGGAGGTCCGCCCAAAAAATAAACAAAAAACAGCAGCTACACATACTGCAGGCTTTTAATAATCGGACACTTACCTGTCCTGGAGTCCAGGGATGTCGGCCCCGCAGCTGATGTTTCCATCGGCAGTCAGGTGCTGCCGCCGCCATTGCGGGTAAGTGAACCCGGCAGTGTAGCCTTACCTGCAATGGAACCTACTGTGCATGCACGAGGCCCGCTCCTCTCTCCTACTGGCCCAGCAACGGAGGAAGGAGGAGGGAGGAGGAGGGAGCCCCAGCCGTGACGTCAATATCCGCGGCTGAGTCTCCCGGAGGTGGGAAAGGTGTCCTGTCCCCCCCCCCCCCCCCCCCGAAAGGTACCAATTGTGGCACCGGAGGGGGAGGGGGGAATCAGATGAGCGGAAGTTCCATTTTTGCATTTTTGGGTGAAACTCCGCTTTAAGCAACTGTCTTTGCTGCTAGAAAGAGGACATTGTAGATGGGATTGGGCCACAGGGGGGCAGCACATATACGATATACATGCAATTAGCTGGGCCAGTGAAACTCTAATGAGTAATGATCGTGTAGAAGTGATTTTAAAGTGGTCTTCTATTATTTATGTATCAGCAGCAATGTACAGTTTAAGAAATAAATGGTCTGTACATAATATTTAACCACTTCAGCACCGGTATTAGCCCCTTCATTACCCCCTTCATGACCAGGCCATCCTTTGCTATTTAGCACTGCACTACTTTAACAGTTAATTGCTCCCGCAACACTGTACCCAAATTATATGTATATATTTTTTTTTCACATGTAGCGCCGACACTTTTTTTAAAGTGTGCGCTATTCTGTAAATTTAGAGTTCTGGGGGTTAATTGTTCTAGGTTTTTACTTTGGCATTAGCTTGAATGGGCTTTACTGGAGTTCTGCCTGGTCATAGGTGCAGTGAGGCACCTGTGACAGGCTGAGAACGTAGTCTGGTTGGGCGCATTAGATACCAATCTTTTTTGGAGCCAATCAGTGGGCGCGTCTGGCCCCGCTGTGTATTCTGGAAAGGGGTATTTAAGATGCTGAAGTCACGTGTTCAGGGTTCGGCTTGCTCTTTGATTCCTGGTTCCGGTCCGGACCAACCCCGTGAGGGGTCCCGGACCAAGGAGTGTCTGCTGCCCCCGTAAGCCTGGTCACCCTGACCAGCCCCAGAGGCCCTCATGGTCTGGGGTGGGGATCCGTCCGTTCCCGAACCTCGGAACTGGCTAGTCCGAGGCCCAGTAACTGAAGGAGGATTCTGAAGTGTCCCGATGTCCTCTCAGGATTGGAGAGGCACAGCAACTCGTACAAGTGACCAGGGGAGGACTCTTCAGAGGGGGGCCAAGAAGCTGGCTGCTCGGTAGGAGCCTGGGAGCTGATATTGTATGGACACTAGTGAATCCGCATTTCCTACGGTATCGCCAAAATGGCTGGAAGATTCAGGTACCATAAGAGAAGTTCCTAAACCCATCCTTCGGTTACAACATAGTCTGTGGCAGAGACTTTTACATTGTTCACCTGAAGTTTCACAACCTAGTCTGTGGCAGAGACTTTGTAAAATTCCAAATCACTTGTTGACTGCTAGATCTACAGACAAGGGTTTATCCAACAGTGAAGAGTCCAGTTGCGAGTGGCTACTCTCTGGATCATCTAAAGAGACATTTATTTGATGTCAGCACTTCTTAAGTGCCTGAGCTTTATCACCCGTGCCCTCTATTCCCAACTGAGAGACTGTGTTATGTTTGAACGTTTTTTTGCAAATAAAAATCCTCAAATGGACTTTGAGTATCGGTCTCTGAAATTACTGGGTACTAACCCTGGGAACCCCTAGACACCGAACAACGAGCTACAAGGAGGAGGTAATCGCTAAGCCCAGAAAATACATAGGTGCCCCACAGGGGTTATGGCGCTACACACACAAATAGATCTTTTGGTGGTATTCAATGTTTTTTTTGCAATATAAACTAAAAAAAGAAAAATTGTAAAAAAAAAATTGTATTCTGCTACATGTCTTTAGTAAAAAAGAAAATCCCATTAAGTGTATATTGATTGGTTTGTGTGAAAGTTATAGCGTTTACAAACTATGGAATATATTGGAATTTTTACTTTTTTTATGCTACTAATGGCGGTTATCAGCGACTTATAATGGGACAGTGATAGTGGGGCAGGAACTGATTAACTGCCACTGACATCACCAGTGACACTAATACAGTGATCAGTGATAATATTATATACTGTCACTGTACTAATGACACTGGCTGGGAAGGGGTTAACATCTAGGGTCATCAAAGGGTTAAATGTGTGCCTAACAATGTTTACTGTGTGTACTATGTGTTGTGTTTACTAAGAAAAGTGCTTGTTTTTACTCCCTGCAAAAAAAAAAAAAAAAATGTCACACCGCTGCTGTCAGTAGAGAGACCTGTGTTGTTTACCTACACAGAGCTCTCTTCTGTCATTCGCTCAGCTGATAGGCGGGTTCGGGCCATAAATCATTGTCCGGGACCGGCTGTAGCAAACTACAAAATCATATAAATGTACATGACCCAGCTTAGCAGGTAACTGCGGTGGGTGGTCCTGAAGTGGTTAAAGGGGCACCCTTTATATACCAGGCACCTATATACAGCGCATCCGCAAAGTATTCACAGCGCTTCACGTTTTCCACATTTTGTTATGTTACAGCCTTATTGCAAAATGGATTAAATTCATTATTTTCCTCAAAATTCTACAAACAATATCCCTGTTGCTTTCCTATAAGTTACATCATTGCTCTGATTCTTTAACCACTTTCAGACCGGACCAATTTGCAGCCAAAGGACCAGGCCCCTTTTTGCAATTCGGCACTGCGTCACTTTAACTGACAATTGCGCGGTCGTGCGGCATGGCTCCCAAACAAAATTGACGTCCTTTTTTTCCCACAAATAGAGCCTTCTTTTGGTGGTATTTGATCGCCCCTGCGGTTTTTATTTTTTGCGCTATAAACAAAAAAGAGCGACAATTTTGAAAAAAAATGCATTATTTTTTATTTTTTGCTATAATAAATATCCCCAAAAAATATATAAAAAAACATTTTTTTTCCTCAGTTTAGGCCGATACCTATTCTTCTACATATTTTTGGTAAAAAAAATAGCAATAAGCGATTATTGATTGGTTTGCGCAGAAGTTATAGCGTTTACAAGATAGGGATCGTTTTATAGCATTTTTATTAATAATTTATTTTTTATTAGTAATGGCGGCGATCAGCGATTTTTATTGTGACTGCAACATTATGGCGGACACATCGGACATTTTTGACACATTTTTGGGACCATCGTCATTTATACAGCAATCAATGCTATTTAAATGCATTGATTCCTGTATAAATGACACTGGCAGTGAAGGGGTTAACCACAAGGGGGCAGTGTAGGGGTTAAGTATGCCTAGGGGTGTGTTTCTTACTGTGGGGGGGGCGTGGCTGTCAGCTAGTGAATGCTGATCTCTGCTCCAATCACAGGGAGCAGAGATCGGCGTCACTAGTTGCTAGGCAGAACGGGGAGATGCTGTCTATTTCCGCATCTCCCTGTTCTGCCTTCCCGTGAGACGATCGTGGGTGTCCCCACAGCGATCTAGTCCGCGGGACCCGCGACCGGCCTCACGGGGGTCCCGACCGGCGTGGGAGCTCGCCGCTCCCGGCGCGCTCCCGATGGCAAGGACGGCATTAAGGAGGGACTTATATATACGCCTTCCTGCCTGTCCTTGCCATTCTGCCAACGTATATCGTCGTGCGCCGGTCGGGAACCGGTTAATGAATTCCAGACATAGAGCTACACAGATGGAATATATAAAGCTGTTTTCTCTATTGTAAGGGATTTGTATTTCTGTATATTTAGTTTTGGGGTTTAAACATAACACACAGCACAGTCCTGTCTAGCAGGGCAGGAGACCTGATTTTTCTCTGCTGCAGTTCAGTAAAAATAACAAGTCTTGTCCCTCCCCCCAGCCTCTGACAGGAGAGTGAAAGGAGAAGCAGAAGAATGATGATCTCATTAGACGTGTGCAATTCATTTACCGTATATACTCGAGTATAAGCCGACCCGAATATAAGCCGAGGCACCTAATTTTACCACAAACCACTGGGAAAAGTTATTGGCTCAAGTATAAGCCTAGGGTGAGAAATGCACAGCTACTGTAAGTGGAAAAGAGGGTCAACAATGCCCATTTGCAGCCTCACTGTGCCCATTTGCAGCCATATGTCCCCGAACATCTAACTTGGTAGTTAATGGTTCCTAGATGCCCCCTAGCTGCAGCAAAAATTTGGGGTCTCTGGACCCAAAGGGTCCCGAAATGACATTGCTGCAGATGGACACAGTTGACCGACTTTGGGGCCCCGTATCTCGGGGCCACTTGGTGCTAGGAACCCCAATTGTGCAAACCCAGTGGAACTAGCACTACAACATATCCAAAGATGGGGTTCCTATCACCACTTTGCACTGGGATGTTCACGGCAATCACTGTAGTAGCACTGACTACTACAGAGTAGTCAGCTTCTCTCCGGTATGAGATAAGCATACTTACATTGTGCTAAGCTGCAAGTATGCACTGCAGATAATTCCTGGATTTTAAATATAAGTATAAATATGAAAATAAATAAAAAATTACATTAAATTAATTTAAAGGGCAACTAAATTTTTTGGGGGGGAAAAAAGCAATTAAAATAACAATATAGCATATACAATTACTGCACAAGTCATATTGTAATTGAATGGTATTAAATGACCTTTCCTCTTCAATCAGCATGTGTTGCTACAGATATGTTGATCATTGTTATATAGATATACAGTATGTGAATCATTAGATTTTAAAGTGTTACTAAACCCAGGACCCTGCATTCACTATATCTGGTCCCCCACAGTACACAGAACATGGAAATACAATTATTTTAGTAAATATAAACAGCTAAATACCTTTTCAAATCAGCAGTATACAGCAGTCTGGTGACCTCTAAAGCCTCATACACACGATCGGACTTTGTACAAACTTTCCAGTGGATTTCTGTCCAAAGGGCGTTGGCCGTGAACTTGTATTGCATACACACGGAAGGACTTTTTCAGCCAACTTTCACCAAATCACGTGTTTTTTCTGCTCTTTACCGCCACCCTTTGGTCAACTTCTGTATTGTTGTCTGAACTTTTGCATTGGTTCTGAGCATGCGTGTTTGTACTTTGTACAAAAGTCTGATGGTTTTCTGTACACATGATCTGACTTTTGTTGCTGGAAAGTTTGTCTGTTCACACAGCCAACAAAAGTCTGATGAAAACCGAGTTTCAGTTTGTCCGATGGAGCGTACACACGGTCGGATGTTGCCTTAAAACAGCTAATTTGCATGTTTGTTGTCAAAAAGTCTGATCGTGTGTATGGGCTTTATCAGTGTCAGATTGAAACTTGTAGGAGGAGTTTTCATTCTACTCTGACTGTCCTATGAGGCTGCAGAACCCCTGACCCTCTGTCTGGACAGTGCTGATTGGCCCTGTGCAGATCACATACACCCTCCCAAGAAAAAAAAAAACTGTCTAGCAATACATACCAAACTGAGCATGTGCAGAGTGCCTCCAAAGAGTCTGTACTATCAGCAGCTAGATTGGGGACAATGGAAGAAGGGGATGATCAGAGAAGACAGGATCGAACAACCTTTTTACACAATACGAAGGATTAGCCCCTTAGGTTCCACAGTATAAGTATAATGTATAAACAGTATAACATGCTTGTTATAAAGTATAACAAGCATGCTTTACTGCAGGGATATGCAATTAGCGGACCTCCAGCTGTTGCAAAACTGCAAATCCCATCATGCCTCTGGGTGTCATGCATGTGGCTGTCAGTCTTTTCTATGCCTCATGGGATTTGTAGTTCTGCAACAGCTGGAAGTCCGCTAATTACATGTCCCTGCTTTACTGCATATACAGACAGATTTTACTGTTTAGTAACACTTTAAGACCATGTGTTGTTTTAGAAGCTAGGTCTGCAGCACTTTCATTTTCTGTAAAATTCCATACAATATAACAATCTGGAGGCATTCTGTATACCGATGGTGTACAGAACAACCCAGGTATGTCATTTCTTGCTTGTGTGACTGGCTTACTAATTTTCCCAGAAGTCTACACTAAGTTACAAGTCAAATTTTGGGCATCCGCTGCAACAAAAAATTTCATTTTTGGTGAGACGCTCTCAAAGAGAGATCACGTCTAAAGGGAATGCGGACAGGGCCGTTTTTAAGGCAGGGCAAAAGGGGCAGCTGCCCTGGGCCCTGTCATTGTTGTGGGGCCCAAAGCAGCTGCCTCATACTTGCCAACTATCCCGGTTTAAATGCCCTTGTTCCTTGAGGTTTTAGTCCCATGCTGTGTCCCAATATCTCAGTGTGAAGTGCTGCTACTAATGCTGCCCAGCTCTGCCCTATTGTTGTGTACAGATCACTCACCTGCAGACCCTGTGTTTACATGTAAATTACCGGTATTCGTATGTAAATAGCGGCGGCGTTCATATGTAAATAGTAGCGGCCGGTGGCATTGATAAGTATATCATGCCCCCCTGAGGTCATATCCACAGTAATCTCTAGCAACCAATCAACAAGCAGAAATCATGTGCTGTAACCTCTAGCAACTAATCAGTGAGCTGTAATGTGCCCTGTAACCTCTAGCAACCAGTCAGTGAGCAGTAATGATACACTGTAACCTCTGGCAACCAATCGCAATAGTTGCCTGATCTGATCCAGTAAACTGATTTTGAGTCTAGCTGCTACTTATTGTATGTCTCAGAGCAGGTGGAGAGTAAAACTGCATGGAGGGGGCCCCAAGAAAAGTTTTTTGCCCAGGGTCCAATCAATATTAAAGATTGCCCTGAATGCGGACCATGCCGATTTCCTCATTATAACCGTGCAAGTTCAGCAGCTGATCATTTAAAAATGACTCCCATTAGTCCCACTGTGCCCATGGACACAGAGAAACACACAGGATTTATTCAGAGTAACAAAAGGTAGGAATCTGCAACAAAGTTTGTTAGAATTCTTGCAATAGATACAGAGATCACCCAGAGGGGAAAGTTTTCTTCTCAACAAAAGTGGAGTTACTCTTTAAGTATAAATGTAAAAAAGTCAATAAATGAAAATATTAAATTAAATATAAATGTACAAAAAGAAAAAGTTAGATTTAACCACTTTACTCCTGTGCTAAAGACGGCTACAGCGCAGGCTTAGATTGCTGGGAGGGCGTCCATGTACGTCCTGCCATGCCCGCGCTGCCCCCGCGTCCCCTGTGGGGCGCAGGTGGCAAGCTCTGTGATCACCGAGTCCGAGTTGGGACTCAGCTGATCACAGATAGGAGTAAAGGACCAATCTCAGCCCTTTACCATGTGATCAGCTGTCAGCCAATGACAGCTGATCACGTGATGTAAACAGAAGATTGCTAATCGGCTTTTTATCCCCTCATGCTGACAGAAGGAGGAGAAAAAAATAAAAAGATTACCCACTTGTGTAAATGGGACATCGGTCCTACACAGTGACGGTGTGCCCACCCTTTCCCATCAGTACTGCTAAGCAGTGCCCACCAGTGCGCCTACCAGTGCCCATCAGTTCTGCTAAGCAGTGCCCACGAGTGCCACCTACCAGTGCCACCCACTAGTGCCCATCAGTACTGCTAAGCAGTGCCCACCAGTGCAACCTATCAGTGCCCATCGGTGCCTCATCATCAGTGCCACCTACCAGTGCCTATCAGTGCCACCTATCTGTGCCCATCAGTGCGACCTATCAGTGCCACCTCTCAGTTCCCTTCAGTGCCCATCAGTCCTTGGGACTCGGCTGATCACAGATTGGAGTAAGGGGCCTATCCCATCCCTTTATCACATGATCAGCTGTCAGCCAATGACAGCTGATCACATGATATAAACAGAAGCCGGTAATCTGCTTTTTTTCCCTCGCGCCGATAGCGGGAGGAGAAAAAATAAGCCAATTACCGGCTTGTGTTAATGGACATCAGTCCCACACAGTGATAGTCACTGCTGTTGAGCAGTGCCCATCAGTACTGCTAAGCAGTGCCCACCAGTGCCACCTACCAGTGCCCTTCAGTTCTGCTATGCAGTGCCCACCAGTGCCACCTACCAGTGCCCATCAGTACTGCTAAGCAGTGTCCACCAGTACCACCTACCAGTGCCCATCAGTTCTGCTATGCAGT
Source organism: Lithobates sylvaticus (assembly GCA_028564925.1). Lineage (NCBI taxonomy): Eukaryota > Metazoa > Chordata > Amphibia > Anura > Ranidae > Lithobates > Lithobates sylvaticus. The sequence goes on from CM053032.1 coordinate 251,023,678, forward strand.
GCCCACCAGTGCCACCTACCAGTGCCCATCAGTACTGCTAAGCAGTGCCCACCAGTGCCACCTACCAGTGCCCATCAGTTCTGCTATGCAGTGCCCACCAGTGCCCATCAGTTCTGCTATGCAGTGTCCACCAGTGCCATCTACCAGTGCCCATCAGTACTGCTAAGCAGTGCCCACCAGTGCCACCTACCAGTGCCCATCAGTTCTGCTATGCAGTGCCCACCAGTGCCACCTACCAGTGCCCATCAGTACTGCTAAACAGTGCCCACCAGTGCCACCTACCAGTGCCCATCAGTACTGCTAAACAGTGCCCACCAGTGCCACCTACCAGTGCCCATCAGTACTGCTAAACAGTGCCCACCAGTGCCACCTACCAGTGCCCATCAGTACTGCTAAACAGTGCCCACCAGTGCCACCTACCAGTGCCCATCAGTACTGCTAAGCAGTGCCTACCAGTGCCGCCTTCCAGTGCCCATCAGTTGGGCTACACAGTGCCCACTAGTGCCACCTACCAGTGCCCATCAGTACTGCTAAGCAGTGCCCACCAGTGCCACCTATCAGTGCCCACCAGTGCCACCTATCAGTGCCCACCAGTGCCACCTATCAGTGCCAATCAGTGCTGCCAGTCAGTGCCCATCAGTGCCTCATCACCAGTGCCACCTATTACTGATGCCTATCAGTGACCATCAGTGCCCATCGGTGCCACCCAGTGGTGAGTAAATACCACCAAAAGAAAGCTCTACTTGTGTGGAAAAAAAATGATAAAAATGTCATATGGTTGCAGTGTTGCATGATCACGCAATTGTCATTTAAAGTGTGACAACGCTGAAAACTGGCCTGGGCAGGAAGAGGGTATAACTGTCCAGTAATCAAAGGGTTAAAAAAAAGTAGCGCACAGCGATGAGACAGAGAAGTGCAGTAAATAAAAGCATTTTGGAGACGTGTTATTCCAAACGTAAAGATATACCGTCTGCCCCCCAATATTCCTGAAATAAACAGTTAGGGAAGCGTTGGGGAAGGGTGCGGGAATTGCGTTCACTCCTTGTCAAATATCTGAGACGAGGGGGGGGGATGGGAGCTGCAGGCGACCTCGTTAGCATTGCCCAAATGTTGCTCACTGGCACTTAGCTTCACATATGGGAAAATCGCTAAAAAAAAAAAAAAAAAAATCCAGAGAGAAGACACACTTGTGCCTTGAGCAATGCGGTTAATGAGTGTGTAAGAAGATGGTAAATAATAGAATGCATTGCCTGGTAAGCACACACACACACACACACACAGCGTGCAGAGGGGTGTTGGCGAACGGCGGCAGCGGCGGTGCGGATGATGGATAGTGACAGCGAGAGGTGACAGAATTAGAAAGGCAGCAATTGGTGAGCGGGGAGAGTGAGAGGGAGACACTGAACCAGTCAAGACCAAAGTGACAGGTGGATGGGGAAGTGACAGCTGGAAGGGAAGAAGAGAGAGATAGAAAGAAACTGGAGTGAAGAGAGAGGAAGAGAAAAAGAAAAGCAATCCTAGAGACTCAATGGGGGTTGATTTACTAAAGGCAAATCCACTTTGCACTACAAGTGCACTTGGAAGTGCAGTCGCTGTAAATCTGAGGGTAGATCTGAAATAAGGGGAAGCTCTGCTGATTTTATCATCCAATCATGTGCAAGCTAAACTGCTGTTTTTTATTTTCCTTGCATGCCCCCCCCCCCCCCCCAGATCTACAGCGACTGCACTTCCAAGTGCACTTCTAGTGCAAAGTGGATTTGCCTTTAGTAAATTGAATGGAAGATCCCTCAAGGGTTTTTTTTTTAGCAGCAAGAGGTATTCAAGGCAAGTAACAATAATTTCTTTAAAAATAGTAATTCTTTATTTAGTTGTAGTATCAAAAAAGGGGTATGAAACATAAATGAATGGAAGTCATAAAAAAAAAACATCTCGTCAACATGGGAAAATTACACATGAACTCATTTAGTGTATAGAAGCAAAAAACGTTTAAGTTTCACATAATATCCCTCACATGATATCCCTACACGTTTCGACCTATATAAGTAAAGTCTTCTTCAGGGGAGTTTATTCTATGCGAGAAAAAGAGAGTTTAAGTTATATTGTCTATGAATACATCATTTTATTTTTTGAATTGTTTTATCATTGTTTAACCAATCGGAGCATATACACGCACCAATCTGGTCAAACGATAACCTATTAACCGATTCCCGACCGCCTAACGCCGATGTACGTCGGCAGAATGGCACGGCTAGGCAGAACGACGTACCGGTACGTGGTCCTTTAAGAGCCCAGCCGTGGGTGGCGCTCGCGACCCGGTCGGGAGCTACGTGACCACGGCCTCGGGACCAGCGGACCCGATCGCCGCTGGTGTCCCACGATCGGGTCACGGAGCTGAAGAACGGGGAGAGGTCTGTGTAAACAAACCTCTCCCCGTGCTTCCTACACTGCCTGTCATTGATTGGCTGTTCCCTGTCATAGGGAAAGCCGATCAATGACGTCAGACGTCAGCCCCGCCCCCTAATGGTAAAAAAAACACACACGTCACAGCCCATAACCCCTCCCCCTAGTGGTTAACTCTTTCACTGCCAGTGTCATTTACACAGGAATCAGTGCATTTAAATAGCATTGATTGCTGTATAAATGACAATGGTCCCAAAAATGTGTCAAAAATGTCCGATGTGTCCGCCATAATGTCGCAGTCACAATAAAAATCGCTGATCGCCGCCATTACTAGTAAAAAAAAAAAATATTAATAAAAATGCTATAAAACTATCCCCAATTTTGTAAACGCTATAACTTTTGCGCAAACCAATCAATAATCGCTAATTGCGATTTTTTTTACCAAAAATATGTAGAAGAATACGTATCGGCCTAAACTGAGGAAAAAAAAAAATTTTTTATATCTTTTTTGGGGATATTTATTATAGCAAAAAGCAAAAAAATATAGAATTTTTTTCAAAATTGTCGCTCTATTTTTGTTTATAGCGCAAAAAAAAAAAACCGCAGGGGCCATCAAATACCACCAAAAGAAAGCTCTATTTGTGGGAAAAAAAGGACGCCGATTTTGTTTGGGAGCCACGTTGCACGACCGCGCAATTGCGACGCAGTGCCGAATCGCAAAAAGGGGGCCTGGTCCTTTGGCTGCCAATTGGTCCGGGGCTGAAGTGGTTAAAGTGTATTGCAATTATCCTCTTTATTGCTTATATGCGATCCACAGTGTTGGTCATCTTACTTTAAAAAAGTAATTAGTTAAGTTACAAAATTACTTTTCCCAAAAAGTAATTGCGTTAGTAACTCAGTTACTACATTGGAAAAGTAATTAGTTACTCAGCAAATTAACTGTGACTTTTTTTTTTATATTCTATACGTGTAACTAAGGGGCGTGTCTAGTATTACTGTAACCAAGGGGCGCATTTATTATTATTGTTATATATTGTGTAACCAAGGGGCTGCTCTATTATTACTCTAACCAAGGGGCAGTTCTGTTATAGCGTGTAAGCAAGGGGCGGGTCTATTATTATTATCGTGTAAGGGGCGGGTCTATTATTATTATATCGTGTAAGGGGCGGATGGCTACAGAAGATGGCGAAAGTTAAATTAATGGGCAGAGCTCGATATATAACAATAATAATAAATGCGCCCCTTGGTTACAGTAATACTAGACCCGCCCCTTAGTTACACGATAGACGCCCCTTGCAGAGTAGCACGAGCATCGGTAGCGTGCGGCATCGCCTCGTACAATTACACGTTAACTGCGCCTGCGCGGTGTAGAGTTCACTCAGAGCTGTTTAGGTTCGGCAATTTTCGGAAGCTCCGTAGTCCTTCGTACTGCGCAAGCGCTGTGCCTGCGCAGTACAGGGGGGTCCTTATCCGGCGTGTGAACTTTTTCGTCAGGACACCGGAATTACACTACTGCCATCTAGTGGCGGTAGATGTAATTGCGGTAACGCCGCCCAAGTAATGGGAACTGCGATACCACGAGGGGAAAAGTAATCAGTTAGATTACTCGTTACCCTCTAAAGTAACTGCGTCAAGTAACTCCGTTTATTTTAACTCAGTTACTTACATCACTGGCGATCCAATATAATTCTTGGCCACGTATTCTGCAAATGCATCTTTATAATCAATTTAATAAGTATATACAAAGAAATATATTGATTAGGACAGGTAATGTAAAAGGATTAGTGACTGTGAGGACTTGTGGGTATGATAAATGGGATGGAGAAGAAAGTCATAGTGGGGGAACGTTATAATGAATGTGTGTGTAAAAAGTGAAATATTAAAAAAAATTTAAATAAAAAAATAAAACCACCAAACAAAAGTAAAATCATGTGCAAAAAATTATTTGTGAAATGATGGGTGTTATTGGGCCATATAAGTGAATAAATTCTTTTAAGCCATATGAGTGAATAAACTGGTGGAGTTATGTGATAGATGTGTGAGGAAATGTTTAAATCAAAAGGTTAAATACTAATTGTTTTACCTTCAATCATTAGGAGAAAATGATTGGGATCCAAAGTGAATGATGTTATCTAATATTGCGGCCATTAGAGCCTTTAGTAAATAACCCCCAATGAGACTTATGGCCCATACACACGATCCGAAAATCATGCGAATTAATACCACTTTCCAACCGATCGTATGATAATCTGATTGTTAGTACACAGCTTTCGATAGCCGATCACGACAGTTCATGCGATAACCAATGATAAATGATTCTCCTGTGCTACCTCTGTGCAAAAAAAAAAACGTAGTATAACAATTAAATGATTTGTGATCAAAATGAATACCCCGCTGGGGTTGCCGCAAACACCACACTGTGTTCCCACCATTAACCTGTTGCCGACCGCCCACCGTCAATTGACGGCGGAGAGGTGTGGCTCTTGTGGCGGGACGCCGTCATATGACGTCGCTAAGTTTTCGGCCACTAGGGGGCGCGCGTGCCCGCCGCGTCGCTGGGGACCTGATGCGCGTGCCCGGCGGCCGCGATGTCCGCCAGGCACCCGCGATTGCCCAGTAACTGAGCAGGACGTGGATCTGTGTATGTAAACACACAGATCCACGTCCTGTCAGAGGAGAGGAGACCGATGGTGTGTCCCTTGTACATAGGGACACCGATTGGTCCCCTCCCCCAGTCAGTCCCCTCCCCCCACAGTTAGAATCACTCACATAGGGAACATATTAACCCCTGCAGCGCCCCCTAGTGTTAACCCCTTCCCTGCCAGTCACATTTATACAGTAATCAATGCATTTTTATAGCACGGATCGCTGTATAAATGTGAATGGTCCTAAAAATGTGTCAAAAGTGTCCGATATGTCCGCCGCAATGTCGCAGTCACGATAAAAATCGCAGATCGCCGCCATTACTAGTAAAAAAAAAATTATAATAAAAATGCTATAAATCTATCCCCTATTTTGTAGACGCTATAACTTTTGTGCAAACCAATCAATATACGCTTATTGCGATTTTTTTTTACCAAAAATATGTACAAGAATACGTATCGGCCTAAACTGAGGAAAAAATTTGTTTTAAAAAAAAAAAAAAAAAATTGGATATTTAATATAATAACAAGTAAAAAATATTGTGTTTTTTGAAACTTGTCCCTCTTCTTTTGTTTATAGCGCAAGAAATAAAAACCGCAGAGGTGATCAAATACCACCAAAATAAAGCTCTATCTGTGGGGAAAAAACAATAAAAAAATTTTTTGGGTACAGCGTTGCATGACCGCGCAATTGTCATTCAAAATGCAACAGCGCTGAAAACTGAAAAATGGCTTGGTCAGGAAGGGGGTGTTCGTGCCTGGTAGGCAAGTAGTTAATAAAATAACATATATGAATAAGTGTTGCGCAAACAAAAGTATAAAAAAATACCTCAAACTAATAACCTCAAATAGTCCGTACTAAATATATAAATCAAATCATCAAAAAGATAAATTCACAAAAAAAGTACAATAAAGGATATGTAAAGTTTTTTTTTAAAAAAAAACAAAACAAAAAAATAAACATGTTATGCCTCGTACACACGTACGGACTTTTGCCGGCGGACCTAAGTCCAGCGGACAATCCGCTGGACTTTCCGGCTAGGTCCGCTGGACTTTCCGAGGGTGTGGACTTGCCCACACACGCACGGACTTGTCCAGCGGATAATCCGCCGGCCAAAAGTCCGCGGGACTTTTGAAAATGAACGGACTTGCCCACACACGGAGCAGTCCGTTCATTTCGAACGTAACTTCAGGTTACGTAGCTAGCGTAGGCAGTAAATGCCGCCGCGCTAGCTCCGTGACCTGGCATGGATTTAAAGGGAATCCCCACGCCGAAAAAACGGCGTGAGGGTTCCCCCCAAATCCATGTCAGACCCTCATCCGAGCACGCAGCCTGGCAGGCCAGGAAAGGGGTGGGGACGAACGAGCGCCCCCCCCCCCTCCTGAGCCGTACCAGGCCGCGTGCCCTCAACATGGGGGGTGCCCTGGGGAAAGGGGGGCCGTGCGGCCCCCCCACCCCAAAGCACCTTGTCCCCATGTTGATGAGGACAAGTGCCTCTTCCCGACAACCCTGGCCGTTGGTTGTCGGGGTCTGCGGGCGGGGGCTTATCGGAATCTGGGAACCCCCTTTAATAAGGGGGCCCCCAGATACCGGCCCCCCACCCTATGTGAATGAGTATGGGGTACGATGTACCCCTACCCATTCACCTAAGGTGTAAAATGTAAAGTAAAAAAAAAACACCCACACTTTTGAAAAAATAGTTTATTGCACTGCTCCGGGGGTCTTCTTCCGTCTTGGGGTCTTCTCGCCGGACTCCCCCGCCATTTACCAAGCTCTTTTACCGAGCGAGGGGAGTCCGGCTACCTTCTTCGTCGTCGCCGCCGTCTGGGGGTCTCGATCCGCCTTCGGGGGTCTTCTTCCGTCTTGGGGGTCTTCTCGCCGGACTCCTCCCCTCTCTTCTGCTCTTTTACCTAGCTCTTTCACGAGGGGAGGTGTCCGGCTACCTTCTTCGTCGTCGCCGCCGTCGTCTGGGGGTCTCGATCCGCCTTCGGGGGTCTTCCGGGGGTCTCTTCTGTTCTTGCGGCGGTCGTCGTCTTCCGCGCCGCCGGCGCCTTGTCCTTCTTCTTGTCCTTCTTGTTCTTCTTGTTCTTCTTCTTCTTCCGATGTTGACCCGACGCTCTCTCTGCCCGGAATGCCTGTGCCGCTCTGAGCTCGGACTTATATAGGGACATGGGCGACAGGGTCACATGCACATGTCACATGGTGACCCCGCCCCCTTGTGTTGTCACAGTCCCGGAGGATGCTGGGACTGTGACATCGCAAGGGGGCGGGGTCACCATGTGACATGAACATGTGACCCTGTCGCCCATGTCCCTATATAAGTCCGAGCTCAGAGCGGCACAGGCATTCCGGGCAGAGAGAGCGTCGGGTCAACATCGGAAGAAGAAGAAGAACAAGAAGAACAAGAAGGACAAGAAGAAGGACAAGGCGCCGGCGGCGCGGAAGACGACGACCGCCGCAAGAACAGAAGAGACCCCCGGAAGACCCCCGAAGGCGGATCGAGACCCCCAGACGACGGCGACGACGAAGAAGGTAGCCGGACACCTCCCCTCGTGAAAGAGCTAGGTAAAAGAGCAGAAGAGAGGGGAGGAGTCCGGCGAGAAGACCCCCAAGACGGAAGAAGACCCCCGAAGGCGGATCGAGACCCCAGACGGCGGCGACGACGAAGAAGGTAGCCGGACTCCCCTCGCTCGGTAAAAGAGCTTGGTAAATGGCGGGGGAGTCCGGCGAGAAGACCCCAAGACGGAAGAAGACCCCCGGAGCAGTGCAATAAACTATTTTTTCAAAAGTGTGGGTGTTTTTTTTTACTTTACATTTTACACCTTAGGTGAATGGGTAGGGGTACATCGTACCCCATACTCATTCACATAGGGTGGGGGGCCGGTATCTGGGGGCCCCCTTATTAAAGGGGGTTCCCAGATTCCGATAAGCCCCCGCCCGCAGACCCCGACAACCAACGGCCAGGGTTGTCGGGAAGAGGCCCTTGTCCTCATCAACATGGGGACAAGGTGCTTTGGGGTGGGGGGGCCGCACGGCCCCCCTTTCCCCAGGGCACCCCCATGTTGAGGGCACGCGGCCTGGTACGGCTCAGGAGGGGGGGGCGCTCGTTCGTCCCCACCCCTTTCCTGGCCTGCCAGGCTGCGTGCTCGGATGAGGGTCTGACATGGATTTGGGGGGAACCCTCACGCCGTTTTTTCGGCGTGGGGATTCCCTTTAAATCCATGCCAGGTCACGGAGCTAGCGCGGCGGCAGTAACTGCCTACGCTAGCTACGTAACCTGAAGTCACGTGCTAATGAACGGACTTGCCGATGAGCGGCAAGTCCGTTCATTTCAAAAGTCCCGCGGACTTGCCCACTAACGGCGGGATTGTCCGCTGGACTTCCAAGTCCAGCGGATAATTTGAGAACAAAACCTGAAACTTTAGTCCGCCGTACTTTGGCGCCAAAAAGTCCGCCGGCGCCCACACACGAGGGGATTATCCTCTGGACTTCAGTCCAGAGGATAATCCCGCGGGATTGTCCCTTCGTGTGTACGCGGCCTTACACTTACCTCCTCTGCGCAGTTGGTTTTGTACAGAGTGACCCCAGATCCTCCTCTTCTGGGGTCCCCCAGCGGCGCTCCTGGCTCCTCCTCTTCTCGAGTGCCCCGGTGGGAGAGACGCTCGATCATGCGGGCACGCTCCCGTGTCCTGCTGCTGCGTCCATTGGCACAGACAGCAGGACTCGGCCCCGCCTCCCGCGTCTTCGGATTTGATTGACAGCAGTGGGAGCCAATGACTGCTCTGCTATCAATCTATCCAATCAGGACCCGAGACACCGGCTGGAGCTGCTGGGCTCGTCGCTGGAACGACCGGGTTCAGGCAAGTAAAAGGAGGGCTCTGGGGGGGCTGCTGCATCACAGGAAGTTTTATAGAATGCATTAAGGTGAAAAACCTTGAGGGTTTACAACCCCTTTAAGTAATTTGTTTAACCAATTGAGCTCCGGAAAGGTTTACCCCCCTTCATGAGCAGGCCATTTTTTGCTATACGGCACTGCGTTACTTTAACTGACAATTGCGCGGTGGTGTGACGCTGTACCCAAATAAAATTTATGCCCTTTCATTTGATCACTCAGTTTTTTTTTTTTACTTTCTTTCTGCTATAAAACATATTCAATAAAAAAAAAAAAAAAAATCGAATTTCTTCTTCAATTTAGGCCAAAATGTATCTTGCTACATATTTTTGGTAAATAAAATCCAAATAAGTGTATATTGATTGGTTTGCGCAAAAGTTATAGTGTCTACAAACTATGGGATATTTTTATGGAATTTTTGTTTATCTATTTTTTTTTACTAGTTATGGTGGCGATCAGCGACTGTTAGCGGGACTGCGACATTGCGGCAGACAAATCGGACACCTAATGCCGCATACACACGATCGGACTATTTGGCGGACTTGGTCTGGCGGCCCCCTGGACAATCCGACCGTGTGTGGGCTCCGGCGGACTTTTTCTTCCCAAAAGTCCGGCGGACTTAGAAGGAAGTTTTGACTAAAAAGTATCCACCGGACTCGGCAGTCTGGCGGACAATAGGGCCGTCTGTGTGCTAGTCCGTCGGACTTTTGAAATGAACGGATTTTACTCCGTGTGTGGGCAAGTCCGTTCATTTCAAAAGTCCGGCGGACCTCCGCAAAAATTCCGGTCGTGTGTGGGCAAGTGCGCTCGTTCGGAAAGTCTGGTGGACCTCCGCTGGAAAGTCCGGCAGATTCCGGCAAACAACCACCGCCCCCCCCACACGGCACCTCAAACCCCACACCCACCTTGCTGTCTGCCTGTCTGCACTGGGAATCCAGACTCCGTCAATGGCGGCGAGCTAGTACGTGACAAATGAGAAAGGCCCAAGCTCTCATTCTAGTAAGAACCCCCTAGGATAGGTGCCGCTGGTGGGTTTTTCTTTGTTTTGGCGGAAAACAGCCACCCCCCCCCTGGTCGGTTGGTCAGTCATAACCCCCCCTTCCCCGGGAGGACGGTCGGGACATCTAATCCTGCACTTACCCCATCTAGGAAGCGTGTGGGCGGGCAGCGTGTCCATCGAGTGGCAGCTTTCTTACTGCCTCCTCCTGTGGATCACGGCGGCTTCCGCCGTGCATCTCCCTCCTCCTCCTTTTAGGCATCCAATAGGATCGCCTGTCCTTTCATCCAATCGGGAAATGGGTATCAGACCCGCACTTCCTGATTGGCGGAGAGGGGATTCAGTGTTAGAAAAGCAAATATTCATTTGCTTTTCTAACACATCTGGATGGGCTCCGAGAGCAATGCTCTGCGCCACGAGCCCACCCTATTTTGAAGCCTATTAGAGCCTCCGGCTCTGAACAGGTGCTTCCAAAAAACACCCCCGCTGCTGTAATTCATGTGCCCGGCATCCTGACAGCGGCAATGGAAAGGGGAGGTGGCGCCCGTGCACCCTAGGGTCTGGGCCTCCTTTTTATAGCACATAGGACCGGGGGGACGGACCCAGGAAAACCCACCAAGAAAAACCCGGGAAAGACATTGAACCCTAACCTTCCCAACCAGGGCTGCGTTAACCACTACCGGCCTACAAGGGGAGGACTGATTTAGGTTCTAATAAACTTAGAACCCTTTATTATCCAAGATGGGCCATCCCCTTGCTACATCTATGTGACAACAATGTCAAAATTCTGTATTTCCATATATGCTATATTTTTTCATGGAAAATATTTTATTCTATAAATTATGGATAAATGTGCAGAGATGCTTGTGGGGCAGGATCTTGCTGGAGGCAATTTGTTATTTTTACCTGAATATTGATGACATACACAGCAGTACACAGCATCACTCAACTTCACCCAACGTGTGTCGTCATGTGGCTTCCTCAGGGGTTAGGCCCACACTATTATTTCAATTCCTCCGCTGTCTTTTTAATCTGATGCATGTGCCCGTGCAGTTCAGCCCTGTGGACTTCTATGGGGCTGTTGGAAGATCTACAAAAAGGGAACATTGTGGGAAAATGTCCTTACCCTTAAAGGTACTGTAGATGTAAAGGCAAACCTTTTTTTTTTTTTCCAAAAAAATTTGTAAGCAATTTTAGTACAGGAGAGGAGCCTGTACAACTGTGCAAGACTAATGGGAAGGATGGAGGTTCAATCTAAATACTAAAACAAATATGGAGGGACAAGCATTAAAAATGTAAAAGCCTCTTTTAATTTAAAGTGGTTCTAAAGGCTGAAGGTTACTTACTTTAATGCATTCTCTGCATTAGTGCAGCTCCCCCCCCCCCCCTAGCCCCCCTTATACTTACCTGAGCCTGATATCAATCCAGTGCTGTGCATGAGAGCAGCAGCTCTCTCCCTCCTCATAGGCTCAGATATAACAGCAGGAGCCATTGGCTCCCACTGCTGTCAATCACAACCTGTGAGGAGGGAGCGGGGCTGAGCTGTGCTCTGTTTGTCTATGGACCCACAGACCCTGCTTGGGAGTGCCAATGCACAAGTGCCACCATAGCAAGCGGTCTGCTACAGCGGGCACTCTGTGGGGGGGGGGGGGCCAAGAGTGCCGGCAGGGGACACGAGGAGAGGAGGATTGGGGTTACTCTTTGCAAAACCATTACATAGAGCAGGTAAGTATGCCATGTTTGTTATTTTGGAAAAATAAAACGTGAACCTACAGTATAATATCACTTTAAGAATCCAATAATCATTGCTTGCTGTGGGGGAACTCGGCAGGAGGGAGGGACCAAAGAAGAGGAGGATCGGGGCGGCTCTGTGCAAAACCATTTCACAGAGCAGGTAAGTGTAACATGTTTGTTATTTTCAGAAAATAAAAATTGTAGCTTTATAATCACTTTAAGGTGAAGGCTGCAATAGTAATTCATAATATGTGTCTACTAGAAATACATTATATTTTCCCTTTAAAGTTCTGTGTGCTCTAAAAGTGATATTTCAATTACAAATAAAGCCTGGGTGAATGAGTCACCAATGCTCCCTCGCTAAAGAAGAAGTTGTTCTGCTGCAGGGGTCACCCTGAGTAAGCTTTGGTGACAGAGTTTATGTGGGTGTATGATGTCATTGTCTTACCCCATGTGACATGTTGGAGCCTGGTGATTGGTCGGACACCTGAGTAAGTCATACGCTCCTCTATACCTAGAAGCCACACTTTATTAACAGAGCAACAACAGAGCAAAGGCACCGATAGAGTATGGAGGTGGTCAACAGTAAATACACCTTGCTGGGAGGAAGGGGAGGTGGGATTTGCACAACAAATTTGCACTGAATGCCCTGTCTCTTTAGGATCCTAGTGGGAGCTTATTTCTGTTTTGTGACACCTTTTGTGTAAATATTTCTTGCACTTTTTTTCTTTATTTATCATTAAACGATATTTGAAAATGGTCTGGCTGAATTTTTGAATGCTCTACTTAAAAAAATAAATTGCCTTCTCATTGCGTAAACTCTGTTACATTCCTGTCTGGGTGTGGCAGTGAACGATACAGACTTTTTTTAAGGCTGGGTTCCCACTATCTTTGCATGCGGCTCACAGCAGGGGTCCGGTGCGTCCCCATTCACCGTTTGAGGTATGATTTCTGCCCAAATTTTGGTCTGAATTCGGAACTGAAATGGACCAAAAGACGCACAGGACTCCTGTGCAAATTCGCACCGGAGATATGTGAACCGGCTCCATAGAGAGACGGTCAAAATCTCCAGCTATTGCGAATTGGATGCGGGGAACCCGCATCCAATTCGCAATAGTGTGAACCCAGCCTAAAGATCAAACTGCAACAGCGAATGGTGCATGTTTCCATTAAACACACGGTGGTGGTTAACATGTGTGCATTAAGGTTCAACTGCTCAGTTGACCTGCTCAAGGGATGGTCACTCTCAGTCTGCTGGTACTTAAATCATAGCTCCCAACTGTCCCTGATTTCAAGGGACTGTGCCTCATTCGGGAAAAAGATCCCTCTGTCCCTCTTTTCTCCTTATTTGTCCCTAATTTTGGTCTGATCTATATAGCTGTATATAAAAAAAGCACTACTTATCTATCAAAAAGTGTTTCCCAGTGTTGAAAATTTCATCCAGCCCCCTAATAAATGCGCCCGGCCCCTAATCTACACACAGGGCACCGGGTGCATGGATTTCAATGGGGTTTTTTGTTTTTTTTTAAGCACATGATTAGAGCCTGAGACTCTAATTGGCTTAAAAAAAGGATGGGCTCAGGGCGCAGTGCCCACCCATTTGTTTAACAATAGCAAATTAATATTCGCTATTGTCTTCCTGATTCTCCTCCAGGCCAATCAGAAACCGGGTCCTGAGACCTGTCACCTGATTGGCCGAGAGGAGAAGCGATCCTATTGGCCGTCGAGTAGGAGGAGGGAGGAGACACAGGGGAACCTGCCGAAGCAAAGGAGGAGGAGACGCAGGGTGAAGCTGCCGCCTGACCCCCAGAGGAAGTGCTGCTCGTGACTTAGATGGGGTAAGTGCGGGGCTGGTGACTGACCGACCAGGGGGGTTGTGGCGGCGGGTGGATTGTTTGCCGCCCCCCTCCAAAAAATATACCACCAGCCACCACTGGTCTTAGGACCCACTTCCTGTTCGGCCAGGAGGAGAAGCAATGGCCCCGAAGTGAGGAGCAGCAGCCCTACCCGGATCCTCCCGCAGGGGGTATCTCCACCATCCCATCTGTCTCCCGCAGGGTGGGGATCCGCTGCCTTCACGTAAGTCTCCCACGGGTGGTATTTCCGCCATCCCATCTGTCTTCCGCATGGTGGAAATTGGCACCTTCCCGTAGGTCTCCCGCGGGGGGTATCTCCGCCATCACATTTGCCTCCCACGGGGTGGGGATCGTGGCCTTCCCATAAGTCTCCCGCGGGGGGTATCTCTGCCATACCATCTGTCTCACGCAGGGTGGGGATCGCCACCTTCCCATAAGTCTCCCGCGGGGAAGGGGGAGTGGCATTGGTTTGCGGACCCCCGCCCAAAATATTGAGCTCCAGCTCTATTCAGCTCCATATTGAGCTCTGGCCGCCACTGCTGATAGTACAAACAAAGCAGAAGACAGAAATGACACTTAGTGCTTTTGAGACAAGTACACACTATAGAGGGATATGCTTTGTTCGTATTTCATGCCTGAGGTTTACAACCACTTTAAGAAGCAAATATACTATTTAGAAATATGTACTTTGTATTTCACTTACTAAGCTTTCTTGAGAAGAAGTAAGGTGCTCACAATAACACACAAATCCTGTAGCCTTGAGCTTTCTGTGAGTGACAGCGGACAGTATACTGCAATGAGTGACAGGTGATAGACTCAGTCTCCTGCACTAGGCATGGAGTATACAGAGGTACATTAGAAGTGTCAGCTGGGGACACTGTGTGACTCAGAGACATGAGATGACTGACAGCAACATTTATTGAAACAAAGTGACAATGAAGAGAGGGAAGAGAGAAAAGGGGAATCGAGGAGAGAGAAGGAGAGAAAGAAGCAAACGAGAAAAGAGAGGAGAACAAGTTGAGGTAGAGATAAGCGGACGGAGCAAGAGAAAGGGGAGAAGAGAGGAGAGGAGAAGAGGAGAGGAGAGGAGAGGAGAGAGGGATAAAAATAGGAGAGACAATAAAAGAGAAGAGAGAACAAAAACAAGTAGAAAGAGTACATGGGAGAGGAGGAGAGAGATGAGAGAAAAGGAAGGAGATAATCAGAGAGATGGGAGAGAAAGAAGAGGAGAGAAAAGGGAGGGATAGAGGATGTAGCAGAGAGAATAGATAAGAGAGAGTGAGCCTAGGTTCACACTGGTGCCTGGAAAACACTGCATGCGATTCGCACAGGAATCGCACCACATTCCTGTGCACATCACATGCGATGTCTTTGTGGTGCGATTTGAGCGAAGAGAGAAACGGGGAATTGGGGAGAGAGAAGGAGAGAGAAAAGAAGCAAAAAAGAGAATACGCTAAGATAGAGGGATGTAGAGAGGAAGAAAAGGTGGAGAGAGGAGAGGGGAGGGGAGGCGAGGGATAAAAATAGCAGAGACAATAAAAGAGGAGAGAACAAAAACAAGTAAAAAGAGTACATGGGAGATGAGGAGAGAGATGAGAGAAAACTAAACAGATAATCAGTTAGAAAATTATTTGATTATCCCTTGCATTGAATATCGCTTTATAACAATTTATCAAGTGTGTAACATTGCTTTTTATTCATATGTATGAGTACGTATTATTTCTCTGTATTTCTCTGTATATACCTAATTTGTTTGTAATAGGCTCCTTTTTTAATGATTCATGCATTAGGCCACGCGCCTTCTTTTTCCTTTATATATAGCATTTCGGACTTCCCCTAGTCGGCCTAGGCAGGGGGGCATGCATGATCACTTCACACTTACACCATCAAGAAATACTACAACCCTACTAAGGCCCTCCGCACTAGCGCAGGAGAATATATTTTCTGTTTATACCTTTAGAGAGAAGAGGGAACTGATAGAGAAAGCAGTAGGTAGAGAGACCTGGCGAGAAAGAATAAAATAGAGAGAGAGATTGAAAAAAGAAAGAAAGAAAGAAGAGAGAGAGGGATTGAAATAGAGAGATAGTAGGGCAGAGAGGAATAAATAAAAGAGCAGTTAGAGGATAAGGTACAAAGAACAGGAGAGATACAAGAGGGAGCAAAAAAAGAATAAGAGAAAAGAGAGGGTCAAAAAAAGAGAGAAGGAGGGATAGAAGACGGAGTAAATGCAGAGAAACTGACAAAATAGAGGAGGGAAAGAAGAGAGTGTAAGGGTAGAAGGATGGAACAAGGAGAGAAAAGAAAAGAGGGCAGAAGAGAGAGAGATTGAGAAGTGGAGATACAGGAAGAAAAATAAATAGTAGAGGAAAAGAAAAGGATAGAAGAAAGAGAAGAAGGAGGGATGGAGTAAGGAGTAGAGATAGGGAGGGGGGAGGATAGAAGAGGGACTGAAAACTAAAGTGATAGAGGAAGGAGATAAGAGAGAGGAGAGGGATAAAAATGAGAGAGATTGAGAAGAGGAGAGATGGTGGAAGGACCAAAGAAAGAATATACAGTGGTGTGAAAAAGTGTTTGCCCCTTCCTCATTTCCTGTTCCTTTGCATGTTTGTCACACAAGTGTTTCGGAACATCAAACCAATTTAAACAATAGAAGGACAACACAAGTAAACACAAAATGAATATACAGTGGTGTGAAAAAGTGTTTGCCCCTTCCTCATTTCCTGTTCCTTTGCATGTTTGTCACACTTAAGTCATACCACAACATCTCAATAGGATTCAGGTCAGGACTTTGGCTAGGCCACTCCAAAGTCTTCATTCGGTGGTGGACTTGCTGGTGTGTTTAGGATCATTGTCCTGCTGCAGAACCCAAGTTCGTTTCAGCTTGAGTACACGAACAGATGGTCGGACATTCTCCTTCAGGATCTCTTGGTAGACAGCAGAATTCATAGTTCCTTTTATCACGGCAAGTCTTCCAGGTCCTGAAGCAGCAAAACAGCCCCAGACCATCACACTACCACCACCATATTTTACTGTTGGTATAATGTTCTTTTTCTGAAAAGCAGTGTTCCTTCTACGCCAGATATACTTGGACACACACCTTCCAAAGAGTTCCACTTTTGTCTCATCGGTCCACAGAATGTTGTCCCAAAAGTCTTGGGGATCATCAAGATGTGTTGTGGAGAAATTGAGACGAGCTTTGATGTTCTTTTTGCTCAGCAGTGGTTTTCTCCTTGGAACTCTGCCATGCAGGCCATTTTTGCCCAGTCTTTTCCTGATGGTGGAGGCATGAACGCTGACCTTAACTGAGGCAAGTGAGGCCTGCAGTTCCTTGGACGTTGTTGTGGGGTCTTTGGTGACCTCTTGGATGAGTCGTCGCTGCGCTCTTGGGGTCATTTTGGGCGGCCGGCCACTCCTGGGAAGGTTCACCACTGTTCCATGTCTTCGCCATTTGTGGATAATGGCTCTCACTGTGGTTCGCTGGATTCCCAAAGCTTTGGAAATGGCTTTATAACCCTTTCCAGACTGATAGATCTCAATTACTTTCTTTCTCAATTGTTCCTGAATTTCTTGGGTCTCGGCATGATGTGTAGCTTTTAAGGATCTTCTGGTGGACCTTACTGTGTCAAGCAGCTCCTATTTAAGTGATGCCTTGATTGTGAACAGGTGTGGCAATAATCAGGCCTGGGTGTGGCTAGAGAAATTGAACTCAGGTGTGGACAACCACAGTTATAGTATGTTTTAACAAGGGGGGCAATCACTTTTTCACACAGGGCCATGATGGTTTGGATTTTTTTTCACCTTTAATATTAAACACCTTCATTTACAAATTGCATTTGTGTTTACATGTGTTGTCCTTGACTATTGTTTAAATTGGTTTGATGTTCCGAAGAGAGAGATAGAAGTGAGAGCTAGGAGAGATAAAGCAAAGAGCAAAGGAAAAAATAGAGGATGATAGAGGGATAGAAGAGAGAAGAAGGGGGATAGAGGAAGGTGTAGAGGAGGGAAGAGGGGATTGGAAACAGGAGTGACAGAGGAGGGAGATGAGAGACAAGAGAGGGAGAAGTTAGAGATAGACTGAGGAGGGAGAGAGAGAGGAGCAAAAAAAAATAGAGAGAAAGAAGAGAAAAGATTCAGAAAGAAATAATAGAGAAAGAGATAGAGAAAAAGAAGGAAAGACAGAGGAGAGAATAGATAGAGTGAACCAAGAGGAGGGAAGAGGATATAAAAAAGGGATTGAGAACAGAAGAGATGAAGAAGGGAGGTGAGAAGGAAGAAAGAAGGATAGACGTGAGAAAGTCAAGAGAGCGAGATTAAAAAGAGGAGAGACACGAGAAAGAGCAAAGAAAAATAGACAAATTGAGAGGGATAGAGGAAAGACTAAACAGAGAGAACAGGGGAGAGAGAAGGACAGAAGAACAGAGGAGATAAAAGATAAGAAAGAATGATAGAAGCAAGAGATAGAGAAGAGGATAAATAGAGGAAGGAGCAATGAAAAAAAAAAGAGGGGGAGTAGATGGAGAGAAGGGGGAGATTGTGGGGGGGGGGTCGAGAGAAAAGAGAGAGATAGAAGAGATTGATTGTGAAGAGGAGAAAAGGGAAGAGCAGAGAAAGAGAAAGGTATAGAAGAAAAAGAAAGAAGGATGGAGGAAGGAGTAGATAGAGAGAAGAAGGGAGATAGGAGGGTTGAAGAGAGGGATTGAGAGAGGGAGGTGAGAAAGAAGAGAGATAGAAGAGATTGATTGTGAAGAGGAGAAAAGGGAAGAGCAGAGAAAGAGAAAGGTATAGAAGAAAAAGAAAGAAGGATGGAGGGACAGTAGAGATAAAAGAAGGAGCAAAGAAAAAAGAGAGAGAGACAGAGAGATAGGGGGATAGAGGAGGAGAAAGAAAAAGAGAGAGATAGATAGAAAGAGAGGGAGATAGGAGGATATAAGAGAGGGGGGGGGAGCAAAGAAGTAGAGATAGAAGAATAAGAGGTAAAGGAGGGAGTAGATGGGGAGAGCAGGGGAGAGAGAAAGATAGAATAGAGGGATTGAGAGAGGGGAGTGAGAGAGAAATGATAGACAAATTAACAAGAGAAGAGATAAAGAAAGGAAGGAGCAAAGAAAAAGAGAGGGATACACGAGAAAGAAGAAGGAGGGTTAGAGGAGGGAATGGATAGAGAGAACAATGGATATAGCAGAATAAAATAGATGGATTGGGGGGGGGGGGGTGAGAGAGAACAGAGAGAAAGAAGTGAGAGATGGATTGAAAAGAGAAGAGAAGAAGGAGGGAGAGAGGAATGAGTAGATAGGGACAGGAAGGGAGATACCAAGATCGTGAAGTAAAGGAATGATAGGGGAAGGAGGGAGAGAAGAGGAGAGATACAGGAAGGAGCAAAGAAATAGAGCGAGATAAAAGAGATAGAATAAGGAAGGATAGAGGAGGGAGTAAATAGGGAGAAGAGGGGAGATACCAGGATAGAAAAAGAGGAATGATAGAGGGAGATAAGGCAGGAAAGAGAAACAGATGAGAAGAGATAAAAGAAGGAGTAAAGAAAGAGAGAGGCATATAAGAGATAGAAGAAGGAGGGATAGAGGAGGTGGTAGATAGGGAGAAGAAAGGAGATACCGGGATAGAAGGAAGGCAATGATAGAGGGAGATGAGGGAGAAGAGAGAGATAGAAGAAGGAAGGATAGAGGAGGGAGTAGATAGGGAGAAGAGGGGATATACCAGGATGGAAGAAAGGGAAGGATAGAGCGAAGTGAAAGAGAAGAGAGTAATAGATGAGATAGAAGGAGTGGTAGAGGAGGGAGTAGATAGGGGGAAGAGGGGATATATCAGGATAGAAGAAAGGGAATGATAGAGGAAGGTGAGGGAGAAGAGAGAGATAGAAGAGAAGAGATAAAGGAAGGAGTAAAGAAAGAGAGAGGGATATAAGAGATATAAGAAGAAGGGATAGAGGAGGTGGTAGATAGGGAGAAGAAAGGAAATACCAGGATAGAAGAAAGGGAAAGATAGAGGGAGATGAGGGAGAAGAGAGTGATAGAAGAGATATAAGAAGGGGGGATAGAGGAGGGAGTAGATAGGGAGAAGAGGGGAGATATTTCCCAGGCTAGAAGAAAAGGAATATAGATAGATAGAGGGATAGAAGAGATAGAAGAAGGAGGGATAGAGGAGGGAGTCAATAGAGAGAAGAAGGGAGATACCAGGATAGAAGAAATGGAGGGATAGGGAGGTGAGGGAGAAGAGAGAGATAGGAGAGAAGAGATAAAGGAAGAAGGGAGTAAAGAAAGAGTGATAGAAGAGATAGAAGAAGGAGGGATAGAGAAGGTAGTAGATAAGGAGAAGAAAGGAGATACAGGGATAGAAGAAAGGGAATGATAGAGGGAGATGTGGGAGAAGAGATAGAAAGATATAAGAAGGGGGGTAGAGGAGGGAGTAGATAGGAAGAAGAGGGGAGATATTTCCCAGGATAGAAGAA